>OX375782.1:8119174-8151959 GCA_947359385.1 Chesias legatella
TTGATCAGGCGTCTGTCATGCTCATACGGACGTCATATGAATATTGCGTGATTTCTCCTCGCGCGTTTATTCAAGTACCTTTCTAGGGTATGGGTAATTCTAACTTACGTGACTAAGCGCCTGCCATTATTTTTAAATAGAGTTTCGTAAATATTTTTTGGTCTGTTCGCAGTTGAGGTAAAACCATCTAAAATTCTAGCCTCAGACGTTTGAACCTAAGTATTGTTTTCGAATCGGATGAGGTTGTGGCTAGTATCATTCTAAGGGTTGAAGATTTGGGATTTTGAATACTGTGGATTACAAATTTGATTAAAATTTTATTACAGAAAGACGACAGATAGAAGATTAGCGAAATATATGGAGATTATAATAAATAATTTTACATATAACGTAGAACGTGACACGTAACTTCCGAAGATTCCGACTGCAAAATCAGCGGGTGTTTTATGGGAATTTGTATACGCTTGTATACAAAAGCTCCCTGAAAATGTAACCAAGCTTCCGACACCAAAAAATCTTGTCATATAAAGAAGGGCTTAAAAAAGAAAGCTTACTACACTGTTAATGAGCATTGAAATCCCTATGATCTGATGTCGTTCTGCTCCGTATCTTGTAATATATTTAGTATTCCAGTATTATGTAGTAGAGAAAGCTATAAACTAAACGCAACTTATATAAGTTTTTTTTTATCATTTAACGTTTTCATTCGTCCTTCAGTGCTTTTTGTCTGTTCTCCCAACGGAGGGTAAGATAGGATTTGAACAGGCGTCAAACTTAGCGAGTACTACGCATGACTTTATGTTCTAAACGACTTATTGACGTTTCCAAGACATTTCTTTATGAATCATATGGAAATTAAATTCTTTGACACTGCGGTACAATTCAATTTTATTCGTACGGGGAAAATAATTCTGGATTATCATTCGTCATGATTACAGGGATTTAACAGTCAAGAAATGTCTCCATTCATTATTAGCCTTTGTTCAGGTTCAGTGGTCCAGCTTGGCACAGACACGATGTGAATACATTTATTGCTTAAATTTCGACTGGGTGTACCTTTTGAGGTACTAATAACAGAGACGGTGTGGTTACGTCTTATCGGGACATCACAGGAAGCTCTGTCTCATTAAATATCTTTAGGTATCCAGAGAACAGAAGAGCTGTTCTATTTTGATGTAATTGAAGTCATGGAACGAGCTGACGGCCCACCTGATGTTAAGTGGTAACCGCCGCCCATAGACAACAGCAATACGACTTAATATATTTTTCTTTCTTTCTTTCTTAAATCCTCTCCATAGTACGAGATGACTCTCGCATTGCTTTGTGTCCATCACCTCTAGACTGGGATGTTACGTCTAATGCGCCTGCAATTTCACCGGCACCGTGAAGTAACTACTGCCACCACATCTGGTAATCTGCCGCCAAGCAGTGATGCACTCATGTTGCTGGTTCCTGGTTCCGGTGGAAGGGAGTGGGTGCCGGTGAAATTGCAGGCGCATGATACGTAACGTCCCCGTCTCCGGGTGATAGACACAACGCAATGTGACTTGAGTCATCTCGTACTTTGGTGGAGAGGACTTGAGTCGTATTGCTGTTGTCCGTGGGTGGCGGTTACTACTTAATTTAAGGTGGGCCGTCAGCTCGTCCTATAACCTACATTACAAAAAATAAACTCAGTCTCAATCGCAATCAAATCTCAATTTCAAAATGTTGACCGACACCTAAACTTTGAACTGCAAAGAATTAATTATTTAAATAAAATGTTTCGCAAGAGTTTTGATGTTTTATGTCTTCGATTCTGCTTGGATTAACTAAGTTAGAAGAGGGAAGTGGAGAAACTTGTTGATAATAGGTAGCAACGTGACTCAATTGCGGAACAGGAAATGAAATGGCAATCGCCGGTGGATATGGTAAAGAAATGAAAAGGAATTATGAAACTTACCTTACCTCTAAGATTTGTAAATCAACTTTTGTTAAAAAAATAGTGAACCATAGAAAAAATGTAGACAATAAATCTATACTTACACAAAAACAGCAGTTGAGTGGGCAAAAAGCATACTGAAACATAGTGTAGCGCTGGTTTTCAGGTAGGGCCCAGAGGGGAGGTCACAATGCGATTGCTTTATTGATTGACGGCAGAAATATGAATTATTTTGATCGCATAGTTTCGTGTCGCTCCATGTCTAATAAGACATGGAGGTTTTTTTACTCTCCTAAGTAAAAAAAACAATATCTACTTATAATTGATTATATCGTAATTACATAATTTATATTGTCATTAGGGTCTGGGTGTTTTGTGAATATGTGAAAAGAAAGAAAGAAGTCAATGTAAGAAGTAATTCCTTGCCTTTTGGAAGAGCAATATGGTTTACTTACTACCCGCCGGATACGGTTTATACAATACGGTCATATCTGCTATTACTAAGTAAATTCTGTGAACACTCAGCGACCGGTAACGTGTAGTTAGTTAAAGAAGATGCATTGTTCAGAATTGTAATATTCAACTAAATTGATAATATAAAAAAAATACAAATAAAACATTTTGCAAAGAAAAATAACAAACAGTTTAATTGCCTAATCATTTTTCAGAGATTCAGTTCATGAAGTCTTCAGTCATTCTCAGTCTTAAAAACAAAATTGTTGATTTCACACAGCACCATCTAACCACAAATGAAATGAAGTCATAGAGGCACATAGAGGCCTCATAGCTCAGTTGGTAGTAACCCTGACTTCTGCGCTGTAGGTCGTGGATCGATTCCCACCCAGGACAAACATTTGTGTGACGAACATAGGTGTTTGTTCTGTGTCTGGGTGGTAATATTTATTATATGTATTTACAAAAAAAAAACATGTATTTAAGTATTGTATCACTTGTCTGGGTTCTATGATACAAGCTATGCTTAGCGTACTTTGGGGCTAGATGGCACTATGTGAAATGTACCCCTATATTTATTTATTATTTATATTTAATGATTCACTTTTATTTCACTCTCTTGACTCACTCGCCACTCGTTCGAATACTCGCCTAGTGCAAACAGTACATCAATACTTTAAAGTGGGTCCAGTATAATAAAACTAGTGATGGCCAATCTTATTATCATACGTATGACTAAGTTTGATGAGTCAAGCAAGGCTTCTTACTCTTATGTTAATTAGAAATTAAACTCTATTACGGCGGTGCAAGATTTGAAACGGCTGAAATTATGTTATCCTATCCCCGGGTAAGATCTCGGCCGGGATAAATATTAGTGCGATGAACATAAGGTTCGTTTTTGGGTTTTGTATTTCTGTGTTGTGCAGCTATGCGACAGCTGATATACAGAGAGTACTAGCGCAATCCTTTTTTGAGTGTATAAAAAAACCTTTTGTCTAACGAGATCTCAAATAGATTAAATCTAACTTTATACATATTTAGATTATTATTTAGTGTAGTATATATCTAAAATATAAAATTAATGTTTCACTGTGTTTGCAACAAAACTCCTCCGAAAAACTTGACCTATTTTTATGTCATTTTTTGTGTATATTCGGTGGTTCTGGGAATAGGACGTAAACTAGTTTTGATACCCCTAAGTGATAAGGGTGGTCTACCTCAAAGTTTTTATTTTTATTTTTTGTTTTTTTTTTCAACTTTTTTAAGTTTCTATAAATTTACTTTAATAATTTTCTACCCGGTGGCCGATTACAGATAAAATTTTATTTTTGTTTTTAATGACACATTTACATTAACGTGGTATTGCAACGCATGCCGGGTACAGCTAGTTTAGTATAGTATAGCCTAGAATAAATTCTTTATCATAATGAGTTCCGAATGCGAGACAATTTGGTTTGGTACAAGTAGATTTCAAGGAAATTACGTACCGGGTGAACACATTTTCAAAAGAAAGGTCGCTTGCGAGAATTCCAAACAGGATTCAAACGTAAATTACTTAGAAAAACGTCTGCGTTTTACCATATCCTTTAGAATAATTTGGAAGGAAACCGCAAAAGTAAAGACACGTGACACTTCGTAGAGTCGCTGGAAGTTACATCATAACTAAGATCTCGAACTTTCTTAAAATGTTACGCAAAAACCCGGGAACATTATGATTCTGGCAAACAATTATTATTTAAAAGTACCAACCAATTCTTCACTAAAGTTCCGATCCATATAAGTGCAAAAACTTAAAACATAAGTTGATGTGGAAAGGAAGTTAAGCAATTGAGATTTGTTTTATTTGCTTAACAAGTTTTTGTTTGGAAGAAGTTGTTACTAACGAATATTAACTAATTCATCCACCAGCTAAATGAATAAGAAATTAACTACGTAATTAAGGGTTGTATTTAACAGGATTTTTTTTATCAACTTTGTGCAAAATGATTAATTTCGTTTTGGCAATATCCGTAGCTAAGATTAATTTGCTGAAACAACTGAATTTAATTTATTTATTATTAATTATACATAAATACATATATAAGAAAAAAAAACTTATTAGCTTAGAACCCTTAGCCTCAGTGTATAAAAATTCCTCTTAAAATACAAAATAAAAATCTCGCCTTTTGTACCCACCTCATTCTCTAGCGCTCCTATAAAAAGAGATACTTGACGGAAGCGAATAATCGTGAATTATTGGCACGTCATAAATAAATAAATATAAATAAATAAATATTGGTGGGCATTTCACACAGCGCCATTTAGCTTAGTAAATAGCTTGTATCATGGGAACCAGACAAATGATATATACTATATACTTAAATACTTTTTTTTATATAAATACATATAATACATACCAACACCCAGACAGAACAGACACCTATGTTCGTCACACAAATGTTTGTCCTAGGTACGAATCGAACCCACGACGTACAGCGCAGAAGTCAGGGTTACTACCAACTGAGCTGTGACGCCAGTCAAAGTTAGGAATAAATTATGTTCATACATTAAGCAGCCGCAGCCTTAAGTAAGTACTTGTACCTTAATTAGGTACAAGTAATGGTTACCGATTCAAACTAACTTAACTTAACTTAAGGTAACTTAAACGGTGATGCGTGATTGACACGTGATTTGTATATATCTCATTTTTTCCAGGCAGGAAAAACCTTATCAGGCAATAAAACTTGTGCAAAGTTAGTCAGAGGCAACATGACTATATCTGACGCCAGGAGTTACTCATTCGTATTGATGTGTTCCGGTTGCGATGGCGTGGTTGACGTTGAAATTACAGGCACTTCATATAGACCTCCAAGACTTAGAGTCACGACTTGGGTATCCCTTTACCCAAGTTATTTTATCCAAGTCATATTGCTTTTATATTATGAGCGGTAACTTAACATTTGGTTAGCCATCTGCTCTTTTCTGTTAGTTTAACTACTGTTTTTTTTTTTTTTATATCATATTAGTGACAGAACGAGCTGACGGCCCACCTGATGTTAGGTGATGTATATGTAGATAATCTTTTATATCATCATCGAACAGCTGATTAAAAAGATTAAAATATTGGAGTGCAGATCTGTTGGCAATCTGATATTATCGTGATAGAGTCAATCAATGTACATCAATGATTGATACGTAGGTACCTACTCTAGCTGATTACTTTATAATATACTAGCTGCGCCCCGCGGTGTTACCCCGCGGTGAATAAGTCATTCCATGGGAATACACATACACTTTTCTGGGATAAAAGTGGAATAGAATATATCTTTATTGTACAGCATAAGTAAGAAACATACAAAAAGTTATTAATTTTATTTTATTGTTCATCGGCAGAATTGAGCAATGTTGTATTTTTTTTTATTTTACTTATTACGTTTGCAAGTATTTTATTATTTTATTTTATTAACTTGTTTATTGTTTGTTATTTTGTTATTGTTATTTAATGAATCCACTAGGTTTTGTCTACTGTGTGATCTCTATTGTATATATTTTTACGTTATAATGTTAAATTATTGAAAGTTATTATTGGTTATTAAAACGTGATACTGACCAACATACAGATTCTTAGTAAATAGAGTAGAATTATCCGTTGTGAACGATTTACTTTTACGATATCAGTTTCCCCGAACCTATAAGATAGATGAAAAAACATTTCAGCACATACTTAGGAACAAAACGTACAAGAAAAAATATAAATCTGTATGTAGGTCAGTATGTAGTTGGATATATATATTGGAAACTGGAAATCTTGGAACTTTGGAATCACATTAGAAATTCATAAAAAAAAGTTCTACCCACAAAGATAAAAATTTTGATTAAACAAGAAGTTCACTGGCTTCAAAGTCTGGATAGAAACTTCAACAAACAAATTGTAATTCTTTCGGCTTCATATACATCATAAACTTATTTGCTACATCGTGACCCAAAATGTGACGAATTTTTTAACTTTCTAAATAACTTTTTCAGACAATTTGCATTGAAATAAGATGAATCATGCTGTGAGAGTTCGTGACAGCTTACAGCAGCATAGCCAGGTAGGTAGGCATAGCCAGCCAGGAATCAGACAACTGAACTTTAAAGAGCAGTAGAACTCGCCAAGTTCGTCCGGGGAAGTACTGCCACCATGCCCATTTCTGCCGCCAAGCAGTAACGCGTTCGCGTTACTGTGTTTCGGTTTGAAAGGTGTGGTTGCCGGTGAAATTTCAGGCACATGAGACATTCCACCTACACGTCTCATAGTTACGGGCGCATACGATGCGACTTGGGTTTTGTCGTACCTAGTAGGGGAGGACCCAAGTTGCATCGGCTGTTATGGGCCGAGGTTACCACTTAACACCAGGTGGGCCGTCGGCTCGTTCCGTAAATGTATTACATAAAAAAAATAAAAAATGAAAGTACTTCCTCGGCTGAATTTGGCGTGAGTTCTACTGCTCTTAATCAGTTCTAGTTTAAGCTCGTTCACATATTGAAGAGACAAATGAGTTTTTTCACAAAACTTTTTTTTGTGCAATATCACTTATACTTACAGGTTCGCCATCCATGGCCTAGGATAACCTCTGTCGAAGGTCACACAGCAAGAACCATAAACCTCATGCTCAGTCACATTGCGACTGTCTCCGGCAAATACTCATCGTACACCAACTACGGACTCACAAAGAAAGAATAGTCCTGTTTCTTTTACCTTCAGCCAAATAGTCCCGCCATAAACACTCGTCAAAGATTACCATTTACCACCGAGAGCATTTCCCCGACTCTAGACTCCGAGGGACTCTTTCTGATCCGTCGGCGTAAGCGGATACGCCCCGAGCTAGTCCGAACAAACAATGCTTAGTGGTATTCGTAGTCGAAGCTTGAGACGCTTTTATTATATGACAAGTATTCTGTGAATGGTCAAATGTTTGTTCTGAATGTTATTAAATCCATCTTTTTGAAATGTATTATATATAGTAAATTAATAAAGTCTTTAATGGGAAATTTTATACATTTTTATAATAAATTTCGTGAACAGGCAACGAAGCTTCCGACCCAAAAATTCAAGTCATATATAAAGAAGAGTCTGGTAAGTAAAGCTGTAAATGATTATATAAATGATAAATCCCCATGGTCTGATGTAGCTCTGCTCAACGACACACAAAACACCTTGTAATATCTTATTTCAGTATTTTATGTAGTCATAAATGTAACATAGATCTAAGTACTCCAATTGTTACAAGGATCATGCTCGCGCATAAAAGGAAGCCCTCGTTTTGGGGTTTCTTGGCTGTTCTTCCCCATGGAGGCTCGGATAATGAACAGGCGTCAAACTTAGCGATAAGTACGCGTGACCTTATGTTTTGAATATTATTGACGTTTCCTAGCCATTTCTGTGGAATTCTATGGAAATAAAGTTTTTGTATTTGAAACTTTTACTATATAAATATATAATCTTTATTATTTATTGTACACAAAAAATATATTTAACTCTCTCTTAACCCTAAAGAGAGTTTTCTTCCAGTAAACTTTTGAGGCTAGAAAACGGTTATCAACGAAAGGTGTGTATTATGTCAACACTTACACGAAATAACATATATATTGTAATACAAATAAATACATACATACAATAACGATATACACACATGTAAATATATATTCTTTATTTAAATACTAGCTGGACTTGATCCCCTATTTCAACCCCTTCCTGATTTATTTTTGCAACTAAAGTAGTCTATGTCCTTCTAAGTCAAAGTCAAAACTTTTATTTCCATGGAATTCACAAAGAAATGGCTTGGAAACGTCAATATTATTCAAAACATAAGGTCACGCGTACTTCTCAACCTAATTTTCCAATATTCATTAATATTTGATCAGTAGTTTTGGCGTGGAAAGGTAACAGACAGACAGAGTTACTTTCACATTTATTATATTAGTATGGAGTTACAGTAGACCTTTTATTTTTATTTTTTATGATGTATAGAGTTTTTCAGTTATTGCGCTGGAGGTTTTTTTAAATGAAGATATATAATTACATCACTTACAAAAAAAATCTTGCACCCATCTTAATAAACAATGTATGAATTTGGCGTTACAAAACAAAAAAATGAATCGAATTTAATTGACTTACGACATGTCACACAAATTTTCACTATGAATAGTACAAAGGATGTTTGTTATCTATTCCGTGTCGAAGGTTCAATCGAGAATCTTAGTGGCTAGACCTTTGTAGATAAATACATGAAATATCGTCAAAAAGCTATTGGAGCGGTCGAAAGCGTGGATATTAACGCCCAGCCGCCCAAGGCATTTATTGATTGTAAGATGAATTTTCTCTACCTATATTTTTTAGAGACCGCTTTACCTATATTTAATAGATAATTATATATAATAAAAATAAATACCCGTATATCAAATAGAGGAAAGGAGATTATGAATTTGTTTATCTATTGTGTTTTTTTAAATGTTTTGCTGGGTATAAGCTGAATTATTCATGGGAGCAATGAAGGTGTTGAGTTCAGCACGTGTCACGCCTATGTCAGCCCAACGAGCTCGGAGAACACATCATATATTTTGATCGTATTTAACAGCATTTAAGGACATTGAAATAGGAATTATTTTTATATTAACACACCCTAATGATGACTTGTCGTCATCGAGACGATATGACATAAATAAAATATAATAGGAAATGAGTATACACAAGTCTTTGATTGAAACTCTATTTTAAATTATATTTACAAAATGTCTTCACTTCGAGCCAGTCTATGGGAATGGAGCCGGTGTGAAAGGCTATTACTACTAAGTGCATCTTCGTATCTCGTCGGGAGCAACTTACAATAGTTTTTAAGCTATTGCATAGCTTCTATCGCGGGCCTTGAGCGTGGAGACCGAATCCAGAAATTCTGTAACGAAAAAACCTAACACCCCCCACTCCGACCGGCACAGCGGTGGTACTTTTTAGTTCCATCTATCGATAAATACCAGAACTTTTAATGACTTTTTGAAATATCACGCGCAATAGCTTTACCGCGGCAGTCTCCGAGTGCCACACGTCTTTTTTTTTACATTGACGTTTCACACAGTACCATTTAGTCCCAAAGTCCCAAAGCTATATACAACTATTTAGAGGCGTGTGCTTTCGGGCTAAAATACTAAGATTTATATGTACGTTACGTCTTCAAGCAATAATTCTGGAATCCTAACGTATACTGCACTAATTAAATTCTTAAACCGGAAATAAAACATCGAATGAAACCGTTTAATGATCGGTAGTTACTTTGCTGTTAAAAGAGTAGCGGAAAGTTCTTTGCAGCCGTACAACTGTCTTCTAACTTACCTAAACGAAGTTGCAAAAGGCTCTGAATCAAAGCAGGACCGCATTGAGGATAGATGGAGGAGAGATTTAACGTTATCATCAGTAACTCGTTCATATAGTAATAAATAGATAAATATGTACTACTGTCTATCATAATATTTTGGAGGCACGAACTTGTTATGACTATAAATTGTGCTTCAGGACTTTATTTTTAAAACGAAGGTTTATGATACGTAAACAAGCACTCTAACCTTGTCTGAAATTTACTAGTCTTATTAGTACTAGCTTGATTACAAATTAAATAATATTTTCAAATAATGGCCTCAATTCAGACCCTGAAATAACGCAAGCTACAAATCCACAATACCTTTGGAAGTAAGTACAAAAAGTTAATGGCGATTTTCACTAAATCAGGATTAAGTATTAGGTATTACAAGGATATAACAAGCTGGGACTTATCATTTTTTAGGATTACGCAATTCTAAAAACGTGATTTCATACAAAAAAATAAGCTTTTAAAAGGCACCACTTTTTTTGTCAAAAAATTGTAATTACAACAAATTGAAATGCATGTGAAATCTCTGTGCTTCAGAGCTGCTATTTATTTTACTGAAGTGTGCGTGACGGAATTTCAGGTTTACGTTGGAACAAAAACTAAATGTAATTTTTTATGTGATATTAGTGAAGGAGCGAGCTGACGGCGCACCTGGTTTTAAAAGGTAACCGCCGCCTATAGACAACAGCGAATGAAGTCTTCTCCACCAAAGTACGAGATGACTCAACTCACTTGCATTGCGTTGCGTCCATCACCTAGAGACATGGATGTTACGTCTCATGCGGAAGTGTTACTATAATTCAGTACTTTAATAAATAATTTAAAATTTGAAGAGCAGTAGAATTCACGCCGTGAACGTCCGGGAAAGTACTGCCACCACGTCCATTCCTGCCTACAAGCAGTAACGCATTCGCGTTATGTGTTCCGGTTTGAAAGGTGTGGTTGGTGGGCGTGGATGACTCTTCGTCATCTCTATCCCATTCCATTGATGCAAAAAACACGTTGATCGATTCATTAATGCAAAAGGAATAACCAAAAGACAGATTTTTCCCATATATGATAGACTATGGATACATAATAAAGAATAAACACTGACATACCTACACGCTCCAATAATTCGTCACCTTAAGTGTGACAAAGAAAATTAAGGTGAATCTCTTAAAATTATGAGCGAATATAATTGAACACTCCTGTCTACTCTCCCTATACTTTTCAATGCTGAACACGTTTCAGGAGCATATTTACAGAATTAATTATCTTAATAAGATCCTCTATAGGTAACATTAAAATTATTATTTGAAATGAGCAGACAACATATTTTACAGAGGAATCTTTAGCTTTTTAATAGAATACTACTCGTACATATAAATCCGTGTTCTCTGCCTACCCTTTCAGGAAACAGGCATGATTTAATATTATGACCACTAGACAAACAGCTACCACCTGCCTACCAGATAATTTCAAAGAGAAAAGGTGTCAACACGGAGAAGAAATAGCCATAAAGATTTATGCAATTGAAAAAGTACCCCCTACGCAATGTAGGACAGATACGCATTTGCAACAGAACAAAGAAACCGGTACATTGTTTCAACACAATGCAAATCCATTATCATTGTAGGAGAAGAATACGCAAAAATAGTTTGCTACTATTTTGGGATCGATGTGAGCTACTCTCGAGATTCACCTGGTCTAATTGAAAGGAGTATAAAATAATCACTTTATAATTAAAAGCTAGACGTAGTGAAGTTAATATAACATGTTGACCACATGAATAACATGTGAACGCAATAATAATAATATTAATATTGGTGGACATTTCACACAGCGCCATCTAGCCCCAAAGTAATCTAAGCATAGCTTGTATCATGGGAACCAGAAAACTGATATAATACTTATATACTTTTCTTTTGTAAATACATACAAATAATACATATTAACACCCAGATACAAGAGTAGTCTTATTTTAGTGACCCAAATTTATATTTTAAATGATCAAAATTTTCTACGCTCTCCGTGCAGGCCTATGTAAGTAAACGGACCCCGATAAATTCTTTCTTAAACTTCTTTCCTTCTTAGCCTTCTTTCTTAAAAAGTAGAATTGAACAACATCAATTCCCGTATTGTCTAATGAATAAATCTGAATTAATTGTATACATCAATCCAGCTAAATTTAATATTTTGAAAAGGTGGACATATTTCAAGTTGATTTTCTGACGCCCACCTAAGTGAGAAGTTGGTAAAAGCTTTTTGGATAATCCCGTGAATCTCCGTAAGACAAATAAACGGGGCTGAAAATGGTGTCATGTATACCTGCCGGCTGCCGTCACGGGTGTGCGGGGGTGATACCCGTGTGAAAGGCGGTATTGCATTGTATATGGTTCAATGGTTTAGGGTTCAGCGGGCCGTTTAATCATTTCCAAAATACAGCTCTTTTAAACCTGACTAGGCCTTCCTTTATTTCTGAAATAAAAAGGAATATTTTCAGCCTCTACTATTTTTTATAAATTTATTATTAATAAAGGATCTGATTTCCCTGTGTTTGAAGGGGTCGTGAAATGGATTGTTTCTTATTTCAGTGAACTTGCAAACGTCCATATGTAATGAATATTTTTGCAAAAAAAATAGGCGCAATCTTTTTTGCAAACTAGAATTTGAAACGTCTGAAATAAATAGAGCAGCAAAAATTGCTGAAAACTATTAGTACAATGACCTTACAAACATAACATTTTAATTGTATCCGCTTTAAACCTTAAATTTTATTAAAAATTGCGAAATCACTATCCAAAAAACATTCATTTATTTAAACAAATTCCTCTCTTACTTTATTGCCTTTACCTTTACTTAGCTTACTACCTTTACTATTGCCTTTGTACATAATTTTTGTCGCATTTCTCACTTTAGTGTAATAACTTTTCAGAACGAGCCTTTTGTTGCCTATTTATTACATTATTCATGCTATGTCCTATATAGCGACAACAATTTAATACATATTTTAGAAATTTCTTCGTTAGTTATACATTAAATGTATAAATAATTCCTACTGTTGACATTGTATAGTGATAATATTTACTCCTTGGATTAATCACATGTCTCCGAAGGACTATCTGTATGGTAATTTTGTATTAATATTAAAATACCAGCCGACACTCCAGTCGTTGTCATGTCCAATTTTCAATACATTTTTTCGTGGTCGTATTGTTTTTTGGTTTTGTTTTAACTAATACAAAATCCAATAGAAAAAAGTTTCTTCAGCATATCCCGAAATTTCTAAATATATTTTCCATAAAATCTATTTAGAGCGTGTGTTGCACACCTAACGAACAGCTTTTAATGTTAAGTGTAAAAATTGTGAAGCATTATGCTCATAATGTGATTGTTCAAAATGCTGGACATGTAAACCCATCGTTATGAATCACCCTGCGATATATAGATATATGTATAGGTTTGTAATATACCTCCAGAAAGTGTGAAGAAATATTAGAGGGTCAAATATTTACAGAATTGAGTAATCAAGGCTTTGTCTGATACACAAAAGCTTACAGTCATTATTGTAAGACTCATCCAAAGCCTTCTTATAACCAGTTAGACCAAAACTATCTGTTACCCGTGGCTTCAATTGTGTATATATCGTCTTAGACCGTGTTAATGTGGGTTATTTTTAGCCGACTTAGTAAAATGTTGGAAGAAACGAAAATAAAACTGGCCTCAAGCTCATTTGGGAGTGACCCTGCCTTCTGCGCTGTTGGTCGTGGGTTTGATTCCTACCCAGGACAAACATATGTGTGACGAACATAGACATTTGTTCTATGTCTGGGTGTTCTATTATATTTATGATATTTACAAAAAAAATAATAGAAGTATTATATCAGTCGTCTGGTTCCCATGATATAAGCTATGCTTAGCTTACTTTGGGGCTAGATGGCGCTGTGTAAAATGTCCAACAATATAAAAAAACAGTGAAATTGAAGTGTCTACATGTGTCAGAACACGATTAGTACTATGTTAAGCTAAAACCATAGTTGAAAGCTGGCTCAACAGACAGCACATAGCAAGCTAAACACACGACCCAAACCCCTCGACTCCTTACCCACTGGAAGCCTCAATCCCTGGAACCAAGTCCCCTCAACCATTCGACTCCTCGACTTCACCACACTGGTAACTTGGTCTTCTGATATTTATTTTATTTTCTAGAAGTACGACAGTACAAGATTAAATACACGCTTATTGAATCCACCAAGAAGAAAAACAGGAATGAAATCCTGAAATGATAAACGCATTTTAATAAAGGGCCGTAAATCAACATTCCGTTTCTGAAAGTTTCATCGTTTTGTGTACAAGTACTGTTGGCTGCTTACCCACGCTTTTGAACTCCTGTTCAGATCTTTAATTAATTAAGTTGTGACTAATTTCATTACTAAATGAATTTAATTTGCGGTCAGGAAAAATTGTATGTAGCTTATTTTTGTAAAGAAAGAGTTAAATATGCCACTAAATCTGCAGTAGGATTTGCTTTGACGCTATTTTTAAATTTATTATTATAATAACAAATTCGTGTTTATGAAATATATAATTTTGGAATTTATTAAAATATTTTATTGCTAAAATATTAGATTTTTTAAATGAATATAAAAAGAAATCAGTCTGGAATATCATACGTCTTTCATGGATAGACTTTTCAATCTAAATGATGACCTATTTTCAGAAACTCGCGAGGAGTTCTGAGGTTTCTTGTTTCGGGCTACTTAGCGCTGCGCCTTTGAAACTAGAGAATTTTATAAAAGCGATGCTCTCGCTTTTATTGAACTTGGAAGCACTCAACACTAAAACTAGACCGGTTTTTTCTTTGGCTTCGCATGCAAAATGTTTCCCATCGTATTCAACTGGATATGGAGCTTTTTTGTGAAGTTACTTTTTCTATTTTTTTAATTCTTCAAACTCTCATCAGGGAATGTCGTTGCAGTATTTGAGTAGAAACGTTATTATTTATTTTGGCCATAGTAATTTTTGAAACAATGTATATATAAGTAATAAAGTCGGAGGTTTTTCTTTATATTTGTTTTTATATCATAGGCTAACCATGCAGTAACATGCTTTTTAGTGTGTCATGGTGAGGAAAACTTTTGTACCTGTTAAAATAAAACGTTGATATCAACGGTGACAAGGGACTGATACCTGGCTTCACCTACCTTTTGGGGAAAAATAACTCGTGTTTTTTATTTCCCCACAACACAGGGAATCCTAGTGTGGGGACTAGTGAACCTTTATCGTAAGCAATTATATTATGTGACTCATTTAACTGCTTAATATTGTATGTACCTTGATGGAAACTCATAATTATTTATTTTTTTAAATTTTTCATTGTAGTCGAAAGCCACTCGCCTATTCCATGAATGTCCAATGACCCGTTCCATCGATATACACACCCATTAAAACTATAAAAAGTCTCATTGTTCTTTACTACCCGGATTAATAGAGCTTACATTGTTTTATTCAGTAATGGAGTTTAAAATGGTCAATAGATAATTCGGAGTGAATAATTATATAGAATAAAGGTCACCGTCTATGATTTTATCTTTTTATAGACATAGACATAGACATTAATTTATTTGGCACTGAAACACATTAGGTACAATTACATTATTACATAGTAGCAGTATTACCTGTACATGTTAATTTATTTTAATTAAACACATAGAAAATTATTCAATTGAAAAAATAACAACAAAGGGAAATAAATAAGAAATAGATAACAATAAAAAAACAACAGAGTAACAAATAGTGTGATGTGTGCTACAGTAGCAAAAAGGTCTCGACTCAGCATTTATCTGGTGCTGTGAACAGCAGACACTGGTATTCTGCCAACACCATTTTTATGATTTAATTCAAAGAAATGCCATCTAGCCCTGGTAATCACACCTGGTAATCCACCGTCAAGCTGTGATGCACTCGTATTGCTGTGTTCCGGTGGAAGGTAGTGGGTGCCGGTGGAATTGCAGGCGCATGAGACGTAACATCCCCGTCTCGGGGTGATGGACGCAACGCAATGCGACTTAGGACATCTCACACTTGGGTGGAAAGGACTTGAGTCGTATTGTTGTTGTCTATGGGCGACGGTTACCACTTAACATCAGGAGGGCCGTCAGCTCATTCCGTCACCCGAATAACATTAAAAAAACCAGATACTCTTGACTTTTGACATCATAATGAAATGTGTAGGAGAATACTACTATATACACTTTTTGGCACTTTGTACTTGTTTTTTAAATATTTCTACCGACAAAGTCTGAAAGACTAAAAGTCCTTTTCATCATGGATATTAAGAGTATTGTCTCGATGTCAGTCAAACAATTAAGGTATATTTATGGAATTGTACCTACAATCATAGTTTAGTACCTAGTAGATGTGTTTTACAGACCATCCAATTAGAAAAATAAAAACCCTTTACGAAATGAATATCTCTCCGTTCCACGCGTGAGGTATAAAAATGCACTTACATATTTTTGCTTCAACAAGGAGACAATAACTGCTTCGCCTTAAATCGTTCTTACACGAGCGATTAAAATGAGCAATTATTTTTAATTATTATTAATATCGGATAATAACTTTATCCAAAACTAGCTTATGCCAGCGAGACTGCGTCCACATAGTATTAATAAAAAAATATGTTACTATATCTCGATCTTACACGGGCGATAAAAATGAGCATTTTTTTTAATTATTATGAAACTGGATAATAACTTTTTTCAAAACTAGCTAATGCGGCTACGTCCTCATAGTATTAATAAAAAAAAAGACATGTGGCACTCGGAGACTGCCGCGGTAAAGCTATTGCGCGTGATATTTCAAAAAGTCATTAAAAGTTCTGGTATTTATCGATAGATGGAAAAACTAAAAAGTATCACCGCTGTGCCGGTCGGAATGGGGGGTGTTAGGTTTTTTTCGTTACGGAATTTCTGGATTCGGTCTCCACGCTCAAGGCCCGCGATAGAAGCTATGCAATAGCTTAAAAACTATATCTATCAGTGTTATTCAGGGATAATGCTTAAATAGCTTTCTATTGGTGAATGAATTTTTAGAACCAATCCAGCAAAAACAAACATTACCTATTAGACATATATTGTACATGTATTAGATATATATTAGACATGTTAGTGTAGAAAGCAAAAAGTCACACTTAATATTAAGTGATATCTTACGCTTATATCGGAAAACCACGAGTAGTGTTTTGCGACATTACTAAAGGTTATCCTGTATTAAATAGGGAAAAATCCACGTTTGCTCTCATGAGCCTGTTACTGAAGGCAATGGCAACTTTTTCAGATTTTTCATTTAATCCTTTCACCCCGTTGCTAATCGCTGTAGCTCGCTATAGCTATAAAGTTGCCCGTGTGCCATGTCGTCTCGTAAAGTCAGCTTTTTATTACAATTGTTGTCATATCCATTGTTAAGAGTTCGTAATAAGGCGGCTCTAAAAAAAATTGCGTGCTAATACGCGCTTAGAAATTTTAAGCAAAATCCTAAATCTCCTAATATTTTTTTGGATTTTTGCTATCGTTCTCAGCTTTAAGAAATTGTTGTGACCTGAAATATTTTTAAATATAACTTGAGTAATATTGAAATGAAGGTTAGAAGCTAGCATTTCAAAGGTGTTACAGTAGTTTTGGAAATTCAACAAACTTTCAGACGTTTTTTCAGACGATTGCCACAGATATATAAATACTTTAATTGTAACTATCAGTAAAAACGTAGCTTTTCATAAAAAGTTGTTTTTCAAAATGTTGATACGAAGCACTTTCTAGTATTCATCTCGAGCGAATCCATTAATTTATTAATTTGGTAAAGAATTATAGAAGTAATGTACTTATATACTTAAAAAGGCTTAGGGCATTTATGTCTTCAGTTCAAAGATTCCGAAAGGTATCAAATATAAACTAGCGAGTTAAACTGGTTAAAATGATATCACACGATAATAATAATCGCTAGAGCGTTTTAGAGTTAGAGATTTCCAAAAAAAGGGTGTATTTTTAAATACACCCTTTTGTTTTGGAAAACTTAAAGCAATGAGAAAAACCCCACTCGTTCAAGGGCTCTGTAAATCAAAATTAGAACTGTTTAGTATCACGAGTAGCATTCCGTGTTGTGCTGAGTGTGTCGTATGTCCCACGGATAGGAGACCATCCAATGTAGTTTGCGAATGTGTTTTCTCTCTCTCTATTCCCGCGCGCAATATTTCATTCCAAAAAAGAATTCTCGTAAAGTAAAAATGAATCTAATTACATAAGGATTTTATAATTTTTTTACTCCCGACAGTTTTGAATTTGATTATATTATAACCTGATGTTAAGCTTCTGTGTATGATACTACTACTATTAGTCTATTCACTATTTCTATTGTACCAGTGTGGAGAAAGGATTTTTTGGGTGCGTCTCAAAGAGGCTCCTTTTGAGCACTTTTTTATGTGATACAGTTACTGAACGAGCCGACGGCCCACCTGGTGTTAAGTGGTAACCTGTACCCATAACGAGGGAGTACATGTCGGTTTTCGCACATTGTTTTCCTTCACCGTTTTGAGAATGTGGTATTACGCACATAAATTTATCAAGCTTAAAGTGCTTGGTGGCACTTTTCAAGTAGAGGATGGTATCTAGCCAACTAGGCATTTGCCCTGCCACCACGATTTGTCCTCACGATGTTTTAAACTCCTAAAACTATTGGCCCTATTTGCCTTCAGTAAATACATAACGTATATTGAGTAAACACATTAACAAGGTAAATATAATTTGATGAGTTGTTTATACTTTATATTCACATTTATGTGTTTTCATTGCATAATATTAAGCTATTGCATAGCTTCTATCGCGGGCCTTGAGCGTGGAGACCGAATCCAGAAATTCCGTAACAAAAAAAACCTAACACCCCCCACTCCGACCGGCACAGCGGTGATACTTTTTAGTTTTTCCATCTATCGATAAATACCAGAACTTTTAATGACTTTTTGAAATATCACGCGCAATAGCTTTACCGCGGCAGTCTCCGAGTGCCACACGTCTTTTTTTATTTAAAAAAATTGTTCAAGTCCCTTTTTTAATCATAACTTGGTGTGCAATATAGATTTACCATCTACATACCCATGTATTTCTTCTTTATATACATTTTCAAGCAAATCCCACATTGCACGTGTGCTGTGAACCAGAACCCCTGACCCCTAGGTCGGAAAATGAGCATTCCATACCACTGTACAACTTAATTTTGTCAAGCGTTATTAAAGGTACTCAGAAAATACCTGTTTACGACCTCATAAGCAGAATAAAAACGATACTATCACCAAAGCTCCGTAGTAAACGCGTTTATGACAAAATATACCTTTATCAAAGTAAATAAAGGCAGTAAACGTTTATTTAATTAACTATTTATTCATCTAATTAACTATTAGTATACCCTACACGCAGACTACTCGCATATCTGTATGTAACATTCGTTTGGAACTACGTCCAAGCAATATGTTAGAGTTGTTGTGGGGCTAATTATAGCTTACGGCTAAAATAATACAGATGACATTATTCGCGTATTAAATAACTATATGGTTATTACTTGAATTGCTAGCAGTGTAACTTGTTCATACGTTTTCGCAGCAGTCTTCACTTGGATGGGTTACCGTTAGTAGTATTGCAATGGACGCCTCCATGAGAGCCAGTAACTACAATCAAGGAGTCGCGGTATTGGCATGTCTTTGACTCGCCTCATAGGTCATTGGTGTAACGCTGCCTTCTGCGCTGTAGGTCGTGGGTTCGATTCCCACCCAGGACCAACATTTGTGTGACGAATGTTTGTTCTCTGTCTAGGTGTTCATATGTATATATCTATGTATTTACAAAAAGTATATAAGTATTATATCAGTTGTCTGCTTCCTATGATACAAGCTATGCTTAGCTTACTTCGGGGCTAGATGGCGCTGTGTGAAATGTCCACCAATATTATTATTATTATATCTCAAGCCGCCCACGCATTACACCTTCTAAAACTATTATAATAGTTGATCCAATTTAAATATAATGTAACATTAAATATATAAGTTATGGAAAGATAAAACACAAAAAACTCAGTATGTGTTCGGTAGGACAAACTCGCTGAATACGACTAGAACTCTATAAATGGAACAATGTTGATGTGATAAGTTCATTATTGAATTATCTTTCGTCCCGTAACTCAGTTATAAATATTCCGCTAGAGGAAAATTTTAATATAAATTGATGCAAATTAATGTCAAGTGTGCTGGTCTAGCTAGAGCATATAAAAATAGTTATAACTCTAGCTTTCACCGCGGCTTCGCTTGTTGATTTTGTCAACCAATTCTAAGTTTCATACAAAGTTTAACCCTCCCTTCACCCCACCTATAAGTTTTTATCGTGAAAAAGTAGCCTCTAAGTGTCTGACCCATATATCTCCATATCAAAATTCACCATAATTGATTAACGGTGCGAAAGCGTAACAACAAACAAACTCGCATTCGCATTTATAATATTGACTGGCATCACAGATCAATTGGTAGTGGTCCTGCCCGGTCGTGGGTTCGATTCCCACCCAGGTGTGTCTGTGTCTGGTGTATATGTATTACATGTATGTATTTACAAATAAAAAGTATATAAGTAGTATATCAGTTGTCGGGTTCCCATGATATGCTTAGCTTGGGGCTAGATGGCGCTGTGTGACATGTCCACCAATATTTATTGTTATTAATTTAATTATGTTTGGATATGTTAGTCGGGAACGGTACCACCCGACCAACACTACGCCATAGCACTCGGTGGATGCAGTGGTAGCTGTCGACTGTATTACATGCATTTCTATATGAGATGATTTGATTCCGGTGTAATCTCTAACTGGAGGCTTCCGAACGCCCTTGCAATTTCTTATATTTATCAGAACCACCATACCAATTATGTAAATGTGGACACTAGGATAGCAAGAGCAAATCGATCTCTTAAAGTTGTTATTCTTATTAACCTCATGTTCAAAGAAACCAATGGGTAAGGAGCGGTTCAAAGTAAAAAGTTGGATAAGTTCGGGAGCCTTTAGCGAAGAAGTTTGGCTTGAGAGCAACCGCTATTTAAAAGAAATACAATTAGCAATAATCTACGGAGCAGTCAATGGAACTAATACTGTAGATTGTACAGTGCAACACAATGCGGAGGACACTGAACTGGTTAGGCTTTATTTTCTATATAAGAATGTCACTTCGTTTGCAATAACTAATAGTATGCCATGCCCATTTCTGCCGCCAAGCAGTGAAGCATTCGCAATACTGTGTTCCGGTTTGAAAGGTGTGGTTTCCGGTGAAATTACAGGCACATGAGACATTCCGCCTTCACGTCTCAGAGTTGCGGACGCATACGATGCGACTTGGGTCTTGTCGTACCTAGTAGGGGAGGACCGAAGTCGCATCAGTTGTTATGGGCCGAGGTTACCACTTAACACCAGGTGGGCCGTCGGCTCGTTCCGTAACTGTATTAGATAAAAAAAAAAAATAGTAATATTAGCTTTTTATTGAATATAGCCCACGATTTTTACACACAATATAAGAAATATTTTTTTGTACGTAGTTCTGCATGGAAGTACGAGTACCTTCTAGTTATCGTCATAATTATGCAAGATGAAGGGCGATCATTTGATGTAATGTAATGTACTGGATTGATACATTTATATTCCATTCATTTGGGAAATGGCTGGAAATAAATAATATGGATGGATACAACGAAAATAACGGTTATCTTCAGAAAACTTATTTGGTACTTCCACCACACTAGTTCTCTCAAACTACTGTAGTGGAAGTATTTAAGTTCGCTTCAAAGAGGCTCGTTTCGTGCATGAAAACAGCTACGCTAATAGCACGCTGATTCCCTTAATATTAGTTTCCTTCACCGTTCTAAGAATTTGATATCTCGCACATAAGTAATAATGAGACAGTCTCCCATATTTTTTCAAGAGAAGAACCTTATACTTGTAAGATAATGTATACTTACTCATATATAAGAACTTATGCCCTAAAAAATAGTTTAAAATTTATTCTAAAAAAGATAGTTACAGAGTATATAATCTAGTAGGTATCTCTGGCTTATTCCACGTAGGTACTGCTACTCCTCCAGATTTATACCGATGTAACCTTCGAGTTGTTAACTACTGTACCCCTTAGTTGCAATAGTTTACGAAGTTCATACGTTGCAGTGTGATCAGGAGGTCGGCTATTGTGTTGTCTGTAGTTGCCAATTGAAGTTTCATACAGGTAACAGTTCATTATGAAATTCCTGAAGTCCTTGTATCATATGTCAGTTGCCACACCTTTAAGATGGAATGTTTCATAGAAATGGCACGTAGTGGTACATTAGATAATATTAATAACCTATGTGCATACATTGATACTAATTCCTTTTTTATCCCATTGAAGTTCCCTAAAGACGCATTCGACTACTGCTGAGAAGATCTTCGGCGATAAGTACCTACCCATCCTTACTTGTCCATACGGATCTTGACCATCAAACGTTGCCTGGAAGAGATCGCTTTTAGCGATAACGCCGCCCATTGTACCATTATCTTGTAAAATGTTTTTATTCTTTTTTAAGCTATTGCATAGCTTCTATCGCGGGCCTTGAGCGTGGAGACCGAATCCAGAAATTCCGTAAAGAAAAAAACCTAACACCCCCCACTCCGACCGGCACAGCGGTGATACTTTTTAGTTTTTCCATCTATCGATAAATACTAGAACTTTTAATGACTTTTTGAAATATCACGCGCAATAGTTTTACCGCGGCAGTCTCCGAGTGCCACACGTTTTTTTGTTTTTTTTTTTAACTGGTGTACCTTAAAGATTTAATCTATTTAACTATCTATCTATACCTAAGTAAAGCTGTTGAGTAAAAATTCCCTCAAAAATATAAATTGCGATCCAGGCTTGAGATTTTCAAAATTAATGGGTTCAATTTAACTTCATGGGTCGAAAATTTTTCAAAACTCAAAGCACTGTCTGGTTGCGAAGTCGATGTCGGCGCGTCAGCTTCGTCAAAAGGCTTTTTATCGAGAATCATAGAACATTTTTACCGAGCATTTTAGTGGTAACCCGATTAAAGCTTTTATATTTTATCCATATTTCAGCACAGAAAATGAAATTTATGGATTGATATATTTTCGAATGCTTTAAACTTACCGGTCATTCAAAATCAAAGTCAAAACTTTATTGCCATAGAATTAATAAACTTTTTTTTTGCCTATTGTCCTGTTGACATCAGCAACACCGGGAGCATTACTGATGCGTTGCCTACCCTGGAGATTACATTTTATATTTCTCTTGAAGCTGCCCATGTCATACCTTTCTCTCGGTCTTCCCGGCCCTTGCCGGGAAGACCTCAGGAGGTAGCCCATTCCACAGCCTACAAGTATGCGGTAGAAATGTCCTCTGGAATAGCTTGGAAACGTCAATAATAATTCAAAACATAAGGTCACGCGTACTTATCGCTGAGTTTAACGCCTGTTCAAACCCTATCCGACCCTCAATGGGGAAGACATTTACGTTCGTACACGAGTTTACTTTTATATTTGTGTTGTTTTTTTTTTTGACGTGACAACGTCTTATAATTCGATAGAGCCGGCTGCACGCACGAAAAAACATGACTCATGCGGCGTTACCTCGCTCTGAGGCGTTCCATGTAAGGCTTGTGCAAGTGCAAGAGCAGTAGAACTCTCGCCAAGGTCGCCCTGGGAAGTACTGCCACCATGCCCATTTCTGCCGCCAAGCAGTGACGCTTTCGCGTTACTGTGTTCCGGTTAGAAAGGTGTGGTTGCCGGTGAAATTACTGGCACACGAGACATTCCACCTACACGTCTCAGAGTTACGGGCGCATACGTTGCGACTTGAGTCTTGTCGTACCTAGTAGGGGAGGACCCAAGCCGCGTCGCTTGTTATGGGCTGAGGTTACCACTTAACACCAGGTGGGCCGTCAGCTCGTTCTGTAACTGAATTACATAAAAAAAAAAAAAAAAAAAAAAAAAAAAAAAAAAAAAAAAAAAAAAAAAAGTGCAAGCGAGAGCGCGGAACGAGCGACAAAGAAGCACAATCGGCCTTTGCGTTCGGCAGCGTTCGACATCCGTCTCTCTCCTACTTGAGTGAGCGATGCGTCTGCGTGGACAGCTGCTAATACTTACATTTACATGTTTTGATCGAGTATCAAGTGCAGTGAAAAGTGAATGTGGTGTCAATTGTTTATAGCAACGATAATTACAGCGATAAAGGTAATGATTCTTTCGATATTAATTATATATTAAGTGATATATTGTAGAATATTCGTGCTTTCATCATTAAAATGAATAGCATCGGTCCGCATGTGTAGCGATTGTAGGTTATACAAGGTGGGCCAAAAGAAATCACCCTATTGGAAGATGCTCTTATTTTTGCAAATGGCGGCCAATGTCAAATCTGTTTTGACATTTGTGAACTAGAGAGATGTAGAATACAAGTGAACAAGCCATGGAGCGATACACTCCCCAAGAACGCGGAATAATCGTGACTGAAAAAAACTAACTGAAATCATAATGAGCGATGAGGCTCATTTCCATCTCAGCGGGTACATGAACAAGCAAAACTATCGCTTCTGGGGCACCGAAAATGCACGAGTGATGCACGAGGAGCCATTACACCCGCTCAAAGTGACTGCATGGTGCGCTGTTCACGCTGGAGGAGTCATCCGGCCATTTTTTTCAAGGACGCCGCTGGTCAAAGACAACAGTGGACGGTGCGCGCTATAGGGCCATGTTAACCGAGTTTTTTCTGCCGCAATTGAACGAACTAGGACTGGAGGACATGTGGTTCCAACAGGACGGAGCATCAGCACACACTGCGCGAGTCACAACCGATATTCTGAAGGCGGCGTTCCCGGGTCACCTCATCTCTCGTTTTGGCGATTTGCACTGGCCCGCATTAATCGCCCGATTTAACCGTTCCAGACTTTTTTGTGGGGTTTTGTGTAGTCCCGTATTTACGTGAACAAGCCCGAGACCCTGGAAGCCCTCAAGGACAACATTCGACACGAGTGCGAGAATCTGTCGCCCGAAGTTCTCGCCAAAGTGATGAAAAATGCCATAAAACGAGCCCGTATAGCAATCAATTGTGGCGGCGCCCATTTGGCCGATATCATCTTCTCGGCTTGACCAATAAAACTCTAAAAGTTCAAATAAACATAATCAAAGAACAGAATCGAAGTTTTTCATTTGGAAATAAAATGAGAGCCAAACAACATCGGATGGCTTCTTTTGGCCCACCTTGTATATATAATTGACAAAATTAAGTGTCTGAAATGACAGGTTGGACCAGCCATCCGTCAAAGGGAACATTTTCTCCTATATCAAACACATTGAGGCGGGCTTTTTAAAAACTAGATTTACGAAAATTTTAATGTTTCCAAATTTTAAATTTTAAATGTAAGATTTATAAACAATTATTTAATCATTGTTTATTCTTATAATGAATTATTTAAAATTATTACTTTTTTATAACAAATTACAATTAAATTTGCAAAAATAATTAAGTAACTAATTGAAAAAATTTAAAACACACATTTATACTTGTAAAACTATTAAATTGTAAAAAAAAAAATTGACATAATTGTATTTACAAATAAATCTAACTTGATCAATTTCATTGTGATTTCCAATTACCTCCTTCTCTATATACATACAAATCTATTAAACAAATGAAATTAAAATTTTCTTTTGAAAAATGCTACCATTCCATCAGTATTTTCTTAAGACGTTGTCACGTTCAACTATCGTCAGTAAACCGACTTTACAGACAACCATTTTTTTTTTTTAGTTTTTCTTTGTGTATTTTCAAGGCTCTTAGTAGAGAACAGAAATTACATAAACATAAGACTACTGAAGGCTAAGAAGGCTAAGGATTTATACCTGACTTTCCAAGACTACCTTTCCACCTGTGAGATCCGAGGAGGCGTGAAATGTTAGGATTCTTTCCATAAGGTTTTAGTATCAACAGAACTTATGCGAAGTTCGTCCGGGGAAACGCTGCCACCATACCAATTTCTGCTACACTCGCGTTATTGTGTTCAGTTTGAACGGTGAGTTTACCCGTGAAATTACCGGCATTTGATACACAGCCTTTTCATTTTTTCAAGGAACAGTGTATTTGTAGGTAGAAGTAAAAATGTATACTTCAAATTTTGATATATGGTTCAAAATAAAAAGGTAATGAACAAATTGAAACACAAAATCGATACCCAATAATTTATTTATTCAGTAACTTTGACAGTAGTTTAACAACACTATTTTGGGTATCCTAACATTCAGTTTTGCATATTTACCACCTAAATATAATTTAAATTACATGTATGTATGTAGAGCGAATATTATGAAAGGATAGATTGGCTTATTACATTCCACAATGAAAACTGACGTTGAGTTCGACCCAGCCTATCAAAATATATGAGAATTGGCCTTTCGCCTTATCTAATGGATATTTCACGTGCAAGGTCATATATATTAATATATAAAATACAAAAATGTTTATTTAAATCAAGCAGAGGAACCCATGGCTCGTAACATATTGTTAATAGATCTTGAAATATTACATTTTTCAAATATGTTTGGGTTCCGCTACTTGATATTATAATGGTAACTAATTGACTAAGGATGTCTTCGAAGTAGCAGAAGTTACAATGTTCTCTAAAAGTATACATACATTTAAATTTTGATTAATTACAGCCAAGACATTTTCTCAAATCTTAAATGAAATTAGTGCATTTCGACCTTATTGAGAAGCTTTGGAGACTTTATCCCAATTCTAACTTAAAGAGTATGTACCAATCAGAGATGCTGTATTTTAAAAATAATACCAAGTTGCCTTTTCTTTGCTATAGTTTACAGAATACTTCTCAACTGAGGTTTAACTTTAGTATGCTGCTTGGAGCCTATTTTATAACTTGAGATAAAAGTGGAAGCTTGCCGGCTATGCTGCATTTGGCCAAAACTTGACAAGCCTGTATCAAGTAATAGTATAACCAGTGAGTCCGTTTTTCAAAGTACCCGTAGATATATAAAAGAAGCTATTGCATTGTGTACTAAAATAATAGCTAACGATTATTTAAGTCTTTTACCTCATACATTAGTTCAAACCCACGACACAATAATCCATTTAGATAGACACCAATTAGAAGTTTAAGATTTAGACAACGATAAGAAGAAAGTTAGGGTAGGTCACTAATTATTTGAGTGACAGTGACGTTTTATTCAAACTGACAGTTATGCTTTTTAACATGGCGGAAATTTGAACGCAGCTGTGTCAAATTTAGTTATAAAATATAGCAAATTTAGAAAATTGTCCTCAGTGATAGTGTCAGTGTAATTCTACATAGTTAAGTAACGCTATGGACAGACAAAACTTACACAATAGAATACATAGTATATACAACGATGATATAATCTTCGAACAACATTCCATTCTAAAATCATAAAATATAAATGATGGACAACAGAATATACAGTATTTTTTTTTGTATTTTTATTTCATTTTGCCTCAATTTTGATATCACAGTAACGTCACAAATTTTTAAACAAAATGTATAAATGAGTATTCGATAATTATCAATAAAATAAATGACTATGCGAGTATTTTCCACAAAAAAAACAAGATTTATGCCACGTTCCTGAGTAGTTCTTCAAGTGATAGCATTCCGTCCTAGAAATAATAAAATTATAATTAAGTAATCAAATATTATCAAATTAATAAAAAGTGGGTTGAATATCATCCCACTTTTTATTACTCTGATTACCTATAACCAGCCAAGTGATTGCTACAGTCAAACAAGATAACTCAGTTGCTGCCTGGAGGGTATAGCAAGCGGCAGATGTGTCGATTCCGCTTTGCATCTGCATCTGTTCCTTATCTCGCCATCTCACCACACGACAAGAACTGAGTTATCTGGTTCATCGATATTGATATATATAATTGGTCCCAAACAAGCCTTTCAATCGAAAAAACTCATTGGTGCTCGTCGGGGTTTGAACCAGCGACCTCTGGATTGAATCTCGGGGTCAGTCACCACGTGGTGAAATGACCAAAGTGCGCGTAAAGAGGCGCATATCATACCTGATTGATGTCAACGAACTTGCGGACAACAGATCGGGTGAATTCGGGGTTGTTCATCATTTCCATGACGAGAAGGTCCAACGGCATACTGGGGACAAAATGTCAAGTTTGTAAACAAGGTGCTAAACAGGTAGAATAGAGTTTCTTGGCCGTTCTTACCACTGAGGTTCTCCGATTATTTATTATAAGGGTAAGCTGGTGTAATAAGAGGTGTGCCATGGCATGACGCACTCTGTCAGAAGTGTAGCTTTTAATTGTGAAAAATTTTACGGACCGAGCAGATGGCACTACTGGTGTTAAGTTGTAACCTATGCCCGTAACAAAGCAATACGACTTGAGTCCTCCCTACTTAGGTACAATAAGACCCAAGTCCCGTCATGCGTATCTCCGAGAACGTCTCTGAGACGTGAAAGTGGAACGCGTCAAGTGCCTGTAATTTCACCGGAAACCACACCATTCATAACGGAACATTGTAGCGTGAATGTTACCATGTTTAGTGTGCCTGTTTTTTTGACAAATATACACGAAATATTTTAAATCCATCTGGAATAATGGCTGATTTTGACAATTGACAAGGGGTTCGTATGCTAAAACTCCTATAAAAACTCCTATAAATATTAATACGAGAGTTCTCCGTACGATTCATTCCTGTTCTTGCTATGGTTATTTAAATTTTACGTCAAAATATTGCCTTACTGTACAAAAAAGTCTACTTGGCTCTCCTTAAAAATTACTACAGACAATTCCGAGAGATAAATATATCACGTTGTATCAACAAGGAATCGTGGAAACGGATAAGTCGGAAAGCTCAGGTCGGGAGGAAGTGGGTAAATCCCGTGTCAAAAAGATATCCCTCGCATTGCAAAGTTAAAATGAAAAATATACATTGTATTTATTTTCGTTTCTTTAACTGAAATATGTTTGTTTATTTTCATGTTTGTGTTGTATCACAGTTTGAGCAGATGACTATAATTAGATTGAAGGCTACTATAACATTTTACTATTTAGTATTATTAGTTTATTTATAGATCTAGGAGATGGTTATTGAATTGTGTCGTATTGTACTGTATGACGATAGCTCACAGGATTACCAAATTGAAGGGGATGTTGCCTCTATGTCGAAGAACCCCTCTGATTCTGCTAAAATGTTAATTTATAAACATCTGACATTAATACAATTGATTAGCCATGGGTGCCGCAAAATTAATTATCCTGAAACATGTTATTAGTTTCGTAATTACCTTTGCAGTGAAAGCAGGAAAATTAATTAATAATTTACCGGATTTCGCTGTGACCGGATGTTACTCTATAAAGTTATTTTGATTGGTTTATTTAGCGGTATTCGATGTTAGAATTAACGTTTATTACTTAAGAGGTGCTGACCACTGCAAAGCAGTATTAATAAATATTTTACTAATGTAGTTGTCACCGTTTTAAATTTGTTAAATCCATAACAATTTTTATAAAACAAAATATCCGGCACTGAGAAACTTGAAAACTTGTCCTGAGACTCTTGAATTCTGAGAGAAGACGATAAGTTTCTCAAATTGTGGGCTGGTGCTAAGAACTGCTTTTCAAGCTGAAACTTCAGACAAAGGTAACCCCTCAGACTGCTTTAGCCAGAAATGTCAATATTGTCTGTTAAATGCCACAATTGTAAATGACCGACATATAAAATTGTGTTTCAATGCCGACGTCGTAACAGACATAATAGACGACAAAGTGAAATGTTGATTTTATTAGTGTGTCGTGCAAAAACGGCGTTTCTCCTTAGATCGCGGCGGTTAGAAGGTTTAACCTTTTCAGAACCTCTTATTGAAGCACGAATGGACATTTGTAAATATTTCGAATAGTTATATAATAGTAATATTTCGAATTTGTCTGCCGGCTTATGAGATTTTTCATCTTGTCTCAACGGGTGTATAACAATGTGATTTGGATCTTCAAGTATCTACTTGAAGATCGTGAAAACGTCAAAGAAGATGCGAAATCACTACGTCTGTGTGAAAGCACAGCTGGATTAAGCTGGGATATTAGTTCAAATGAAAAACTACAGAAAAATATTAATTTTGGAAAAATTATAAATAATTAGTAAATAAATGTGATAAAGCAATATTGTGTGCGATAATGTTGAATCTCAGTCACTGTTTTTCGGCGTGTGACCAGCTTCACTGCCTCTTCAACTTACTTATGTCAATTATAAATTTATTTGGTTCGAAATCTTGCCAAATCTAGATGAATTCTCGGTTATACACTATCTATCTATCTATTCGAGTCACATTCTCGAAACAGTGTGGTGAAAGGATTTTAAGTGCGCCTAAAAGAGGCTCCTTTCTTGCACTATGTTTTGAATACACTCATACCTTTCGACAATCTTGTCCTCGCGAGACTCAGGCTCCTTCTCCGGAGACGAGGCCAGGGTCTGCAGGAAGTCATCCATGTCGACCACTGCAAAGTATAGGCAAGGATTATCACCAAACAAAAGAGTGAGCAGAAGTTTTTAATAAAAATTTCGTCGACATTGTTTCGTAGTTTTTACACGGCAATATTTGCCACGCTAATGCTTACATACCCATAAACTAGGATTCTCTGCCATAAAAATATACGCATTGTACGCACACAGCTACACGACATAAATCTAAGACTTGAGAAAAAATATTATGCTTTATACACAAAGTTTTGACAGGCGACAAACGAACCTGTGACCCCTCAATTTGCAGTGAAGTTACTGCCAGTTGAGTCGTCAGTTTCGTAGTTTTGAAGGTGTGTTCAATTGTGTTTTCTGTTCAATTCTATTCAGCGTATATTATTGTCATTATGCGTACTTAATTCGGCTCAAAAGATATAAGAGATATAGATATTTTCATTTTAATTATGATAAGTGACTTATGTAGGCAGCGTATTTCGCAGAGTTTATCTTCAATTTGCACCTTTTCCTTAATAAATTAAGCTAACAATGTCGACAAATTTATTCTTTCAGAATTGTAAGAATCTGATTAGGAAAACGTGACCAGTAAACGATCAATTTTTGTTTCATGGTACAAATAGTATGAAATCAACGATTGGCTGGTGAAATATAGATTTACATATAAACTATTTTGAACGGATTGACATAACTAATTGATCGTCTCCAAGTCTTATAATAACAGTAAGTAGGTCTTATATTATTAGACATTACACCTCAGGCATTAAGCAATACACTTCACCCTGCAAAAAACACAGAACGCAAAATGCAGTATTTATCCCAATTTGCTAGGCACAATTGTTTCACAAAAGCATTACACGGGATATTAGGGCTGTTTCAATATATTTGGAACACTTATATCGCGATCACTTATAAACAAAAGCAGTTATTAATAATCTGTATACCTAAATAAGAATGACCCTTAATCTGATATTAAATCGCATAACTGCTGGTGCCATAAAAGGGTATATATGAAAAATAAACGGAATAAATCAGGGTTACATCATAATATTCTCAATTACCTGAGGAAGACTTAATACGTAAACGGACACCTTTCACCGTCCATTTACAATGGAAGCTCACATTGTACGAAGCATTTCAATGGGAGGATACATTTTTTCATTAGCCAAGTAAGGGCCTGAGCAAATGATAGACATTTTACCGCAAAAAAGACAATCTAAGTACAAATTCTCGACTGCTGTGATGCTTAGGGTCGAACTTCACTTATTTGTTAAAAATAACTGAACGGTTTACTCCTATGGATAGCATGAGCGTCAAAATTCTGAAGTAGAAGAAAATAACATGTATTTTATCCACAAAAACATTAAAAACCAAGGTTAATTTTGTACCATCTATCTATTCTTACCCTCTAACTACATCTTGTGTAGTAATTTTGCATACAAGAAGTCATTACATAGAATTACAGTTCAGAAACTAAACTAAGGTATAATTTAACTGCCTTTTTTCCTAATTTTGTAAAACAACTTTTTCTCTTTTGTACTTAGTATACATAATACAAGTAGGTCGTCGTTCTATCTATTATGTATTTACTACTTGAGTTGATGACGACTCCATAAAGATTACTGTTGCGAAAAAGGGTATTTCCTTGTGTCTCCTGCAAATTAACTAATATTGGCAATGTGCTGTGAGGCTCGACCCTTACTTTTATTACCTTTGTCGCTTACACCTTTTTTGTCACCCATTCATTACGGCTAAACGAACCTGTATCGTAAGTATACAGCCGTTTTGGGAGACATTGCTTAGTAATGAAAGTAGTTACTTATTTCATATAGAAATAATATGGATATACAATATTATTAATATTTCAATTGAATTAAACGTTTACATACGTTGTTTTGCGAAATATTTGAAGTATTTTAAGTTCGCATGTTTAGCAAATTGGATGACAACGAGCCCATTGTCAGTCGTTTCATCCCTCAGGGCTTTGTCAATATGGTCACGCAATATTCAGTTGGACAATTGTTTAGTATATTTGCCGGTCGCTCACGGTTAGGAATAACGGCCACAACTGAAAGTTGTCTAGAGTTAAACATCATTTAGAAAGACTAATTTTTTTTAAGTTATGGCATATTAATATTTAACCACTGAACATGTAATATTTTTTCTCTGTATTATATATTTATATCCAAATAATTATCGTTATTATATGGTTTTTTCTTTTTTTTGTCACATAGACCTAAGAAATGTTTAACTCGACACAACATTTAAAAAAGCCCAGTCTTCAGTGTTTCTGTATAAACACAACGCCAGTTTCACTTATTATATTTGTTTTGTAACGACGTTACGGATACCTCCTTCGTAAGCGCGTTTGCCGTAACCGCGCGCAATAAGTACTTTGTTTCCTGTTGGTCTGAAAGTTCCTCTGGTCACTCTAATTTCTTCCTCTGTTGAAACATCAA
>OX375782.1:8752159-9114659 GCA_947359385.1 Chesias legatella
AGGGAAGATCGAAGTCCTAGTAGTACATACCGTCGAATATCGATCCAGAGTCACCGAATTGCGGCCCTAAGTCGAAACGCCAAACCAATGTAAATCGGGCTTTATATCAAAGTTGGTCACCGTCTATCTGCTAGTCAATTATCGGATGTTATCGCATCTGGATAATCTGACTAGAGTAACTGACACCATCGCTTTCTCGGCGCTCTTAACTGATTACTAGCGAGGGGGTGATTCGACCTTTCCCTTGTTTGAAGTAAATAGGCATCCGAAAATAAGCGAGGGTGAGATAACCTATTCATATAATTTACGGACAAGCTTGATTCAAATTCAGTAATTTTGAATTAATTAAAACTGTTAATTTATTAATTTAATCATAACATATTAGTTACCTATTTATGCTACTAATATGGCAATCGTATGTATATATTTCCAAAATTAAACTTTTATTAATGAACAAATTAATTGAAGTCAAAGATTATATATTTGTTTTCCACGCTTTACAATACGGCTTTAACGGAAATTCCCCCTAGTGGCTGGAAAAACTGTAGATTATATAGTTCAAGACGTTCCTTCTAACCAGTGCACTGAAGTCCACCTAATACATTCATATTACAAACAGTGACTTACCTATGGTTAGAGTATTGAAAACAGTTCCTACGACGGCAAAAAGCAAAATCGTCCCGAGATGATCGAAGAACAATCTGTTCGGCATGAAATATCCTGCATCCAGTATGATAGGCGGCAGCATGTACAGGAAGAATGTGTCAGGGGTCAGCGGTTGAACGTGAACGGTGTGTGTGCTCAGGAGCAGCGCTCCGATCAGAACACCCACGAATATCAACAGGCACGACTCAGGGAACATCTTCGATAACTTTGGCGTCATGTGGAAACCTGCAACAAAACATCTTTTAATCTAACCTCATAGCATTTTCACCTATTTGGTTTTTCATAAATATACTATTGACTTCCTTGACAAACTGTCATATGTCAGAAGATTATCTTGCTGACTGCAAGGTTATTACAATTTATATAAACAACAAAAAAATAGCATAAAACGAATATTTTCAAAAATTTACAAGTAACGTCAGCCACATTTTTCACAATAAACAAATGTTAATGAAATAGTTAAAAAAGATTGCGTCAAGAATCTGCAAACATGCGTAATAAAAATGAAATATTACCTCAAACTAAATCGTACACCGGAATCTCCGATATATTTGGGTCTACGCCTTTTAATAATGTCCTGTACAGAAAACCGTACAAACCGAATAATGATCAATCAGTTGCCGCAGTCACTATCACAGAATCTGATAAAAAATCATTGAAGAACTCCATACTTTTCAACGATACTCCCTATGTGACATGTGAAAAGTTCCACGGTTTGAATAAAAATTTAAGCCAAAAGTCTATTGTACGCTCAACAAGTACAATATTCTGTGATTTAGATGACATTGCTAAGAGGCATTCCTTCCATTGCCTCACAGAAGTTAGTATGTCCAACGCTAATATTCTGAAAGTCATGAAGCTACCAGCCAACAAAAATGGATTCAAAGGAAAATCTAACCCTATAATACAGAAGTGTGCAACACAAATACATCCGAAATTATTAGCAAAGGATAGCATGGAAATCAACACAAAGAAGGCAAAGAAGTTTCTACAAAATGATGTTCTATCATCAGAAATATTTCTAAGAGACAGTAATTACGGAAAACACTGTCGTAGGAACCAATATTATAACACTGATGTAATAAATAATCAACAAAAATTTTGGTCATATGCAAAGTACCGTACGGAGTATACAAAACCCATACCGGAAGAGAAGAAAAAGAAAAAGAAGGACCAAGGAAAGCGCACGGAAGATCCATGCCCTTGTCAACTATTCTCCTACGCTTGTCCTTGCACTGATGAAAAATCTCTGACTGAGTTAGCGAAGAATAGCAAATGCTTAACAGTGGCTGATCAAATTACTAGCACTATCCAACTGCCTCACGATAACAGGAAGAAGAAGCAACAAGTAGTACAAAGAGAAGATAAACCAACTAATACGAATGTCATTGTGAAAAGTGAGATTGTAACCACAAAAAATGAACCAATTGTTCAAAAGCCTGAAAAGAAAGATATTCCAGTCCTTGTTGATATAAATCCTCTAAAAAACAACATCAAAAGCAAAGTGCATACACACAAGAAACCCCGTCAAGTGATTTGCCCAAATTGCAAAGAGAACGTCGATGTTTTTAGCACTACTGAAGAAGAAGAATGCTTAAAAATCGATAATTCATCGATATATGGCAGCAAGGAAATAATGGCTTCATATAACTGCAAGACACCCTCCAATGGTAACAGATATAAAACTGTGGACGATGGAGACTCGTGCACACATGAACCTAGATGCGAAATGGTTCCCGTATGCCAGATATTACCGACAGAAGACATTTTTAGTCCCAAAACTAGTAAAAAACGTTCCCCAACGAAACCTAATGCAAAAGTAATACGAATCACCAAAGCATGTCGACATCACCCGCCCTGCACAGTAGTGCCTTCGTGTCAAAGGGCAAATGTTTTACGAAATAACTGCGAATTCATCCCTCCGTGCTTGCATCGACCTCGTTGCGTCAATTTGCCTCTGTGTGTCCCGTTTTCGAAGAGCATTTATTACGACGATTGTAAACCTGACGAAGCAGAGAATCCAGAATATTGTCACGCTTCCACATATAAATTTATCCCCGAATGTCAGCATGACTCCTTAAAGAATAACTTAGATCAGAACTATAACATCACAAGAGTTCAAAATGCTTGCGACTTTGTAAATGGTTATAGGACTTCGGCGTTCCTCATGAACCCAAAGACAACAATAATGTCGAGCATGTCTCCTTGTCAAATATCCACAAGTCCGTGTTGCTCCTGCAGATCCAACAAATCCTGCCAGTATGAATGTTCAGAATGTAAGCGCTTTGAAGCGAATATGCTTAAAGGTAGCGTCAGCAGCGACGCCATTATATTCATAAGAGACGTTGGCTGCCAATTCCAGAGTAAAACCTATTCGCCCAAAGATTCCATACAATCTAAACTGTCGAGTGCATCGTTCGATTTAAACGTGAAAGCGGGAAACTACTACACAACAGTGCACACGCTGAGATATGAGGACAAATTCACCAACCCAAAACCAGGAATCGAATCTACATCAATCGATTCGTATATGTCGATGGCGGTCGATTCGAATTGCCCTTCTCACGGGCGTCGCTCCAGAAATCGATCCGGTTTTAATCCGACCCAGCGATATGTGACTGCTTTCGTTAAATCAGATAAAACTTGTGTGTCTGAGAAGCGCAAAGACTTGAGCAAATCTGACGTGACACGGCATCGAGACAGCACGTTCCCTGTTAAGTCTCGAAGGAGCTTCTTGAAAGGCAAATACCGGAAGGTGTTCGCTGCAAAACGTAGAAGGAAATCCATGACTAACAGCCACATTTTTACCAATAGCTCTTAATATCGTAAATATAAATGCAAGTTTTGTTTTGTTTTTAGCATATAGAGGTATATATTTTCTTTATGAAATGAGTCGAGTTCTAAAAGATTCCTCTAATCTAGGTGGCAGTCGGCTCTCAGAAGCTGTTACTTTGTCTCTCAATACTTGAATAATTGTTCTGAGTATCTGGGTTAAAAAGTGTAAAGCAGAAGGTATATCGGTGATTACACGTGGCCAGAGGAGGTTACCTGTTGTACTGTTTTTGTTTATTACTTATATTCCAACGGGAATGCAACGAATGAACCGCTGTTAGCTAATTAGTAACATTTTTATACATAAAAAAACAGTGAAGGAATATATTTGAGAGGTGACATTATTTTAAACCAATTATAATCATATTATATTAATTGCATCGGTTGTGGGCCGAGTTTACCACTTAACACCAGGTGGGCCGTCGGCTCGTTCCCTAACTGTAAAAAATTTATAAATAGAATCGTAACTAGTGGCAGTGTTTTGGTAACAAGGAAAATCATTTTCAGTAGATACACAATATTTTAATGATCTGTATATATGTTAGATATTACATATGTACAGGTCATGTTTTTTTTTATTATCCTGCAAAATTCAAACCTTTCTTGCATATTTCACTCAGTTATTCTAACGCGACATCGTCTAGTTTGTTCTGTGTCTGGATGTCAATATGTATTTACAAAAAAATATTTAACACAAGCTATGCTTAGCTTACTTTGAGGCTAGATGGCGCTGTATGAAATGTCCACCAATATTTATTTATTTATTAATCGAGAATAACTCAAGGTCTTTGAAACTAACTACATATATTTAATTAAGAAGCTAAATGGTAAACTGACCAAATTATCCATTACCCCTTCATAGTACTTATCACTTCACAACCGAATAGACAGCAGCAATGAAATGAGAGCGTGGTGGTCTAGCGGTACTGACCCCTGAGTTTCAATCCGGAGGTCGCCGGTTCAAATCACGACGTGCACCTATTAGTTTTTCGATTGAAAGATTTATGTGCGCAATACCACGTTCTCAAAACGGTGAAGGAAAACATCGTGAGGAAACCGTCATGTCCTAGAACTAAAAATTCGAAGACATGTGTCGTGTGCTTGAAAGGAGCCTCTTTGAGGCGCACTAACAATCCTTTCACCACACTGGTTCGACAGAACCGGTGACTCGAAGAAGAAGAACAACCGAATATCCTATCGTAAAAAAAATAACAAAATATTGTGTTATGTTTTAAATTTGAACTGTTTTGTACAGATTACCATCCTGTAAAATAAAACCATTAAACGAGAGAGGTAGAATTTAGTCTGTTTTACTATTGAGTAAAACAGACTAAAGACGAAGGTATTGACCTTTAACGGCAATTGTAAACTGTGAAAATACCTATGTAGTTTGCCCTGTATTATTTTTTGGCATAATTATTTTATGGTTCCACACCTGTCCCAGATAATTTATTTTATTTTATTTTTATTTACTAAGAAAATCAATTAATAAAACTTGATCGCCAACAAGTGAAAATGTAGCTAGGAAGTCAGGACGAGGGCAAATGGATTCCTCTTAATCTGCCGAGTGGTCCCTACAACCGTTTTGTTTCTGTGGCTGTTTATTGAGGTGTTGCCATAAAAGTTTATGGTAACACTCACTTGATTTAATGGCCGGTGATAATCTTAGCTAGCGGTTGGAATGTTTATGTCCGCGAATGCAGGCGCTATGTATGTAAGCAGGGAGTAAAATATTTCAACGATTTGGTGTTGGGCGTACTGTGAACTAAAGCATTATAAAGATAAAGATAATTTATTCACATAAGGCATAGTTTACATAGATGAAAGGTAAAATTAATGGTCTTCATCAGGTCTAAATTATTCTGCAGTTTAATGGTTCCCCTACAAAGCTATTTTAGAATATACGTAACGATGCAATAAAATCAGAGTGCATTGCGTTTATGCGTTTGCTCTAGAATATCACACAGTGGGTTAACAGCACAAGCTGCTCTGAATTGAAACCAGTGTTACTAAACGTTATTCGTTAAATATCTTAATCACTTTATTGAAAACTCCGAGTATGATTGATATTGCTCGTTTTAGGAAATACTGTTAGCTCGGATTAGTTGAATTTTATTTAGTTTGTAATTTCCTAGCTACATTGTGTTTATACTAATAATATAATATAATATTAACACTTGAAAAATATTGCTTAAAATTGTCGCTTACGATAAGTCGGCGGTCAAGGGTCGAAATATTAATACTCACCAATCTTTGCCAAACTAGCGAAGAATATCCACAAGCCGATAAGAAACGGTGTCTCCACCCTGTGGAACTCGAAGGCGGCTATCACCAGCTTCCTCTCAGACTTGTGCTTCACAGCTGGCAGGTCGGTCGTCGGCTGGGGCTGCGCCCCGGGGTCGCCGACGGTGGACCTCGCCGGGCCCATGGGACCGAACTCCATGCCGGGGTACGTCGAGATGCCATCGACTGTTATGGACGGACTCGTTTTCGTGGTGCTCTGGAAGGGAAAGTTAAAATAAGCAAATAATATTGGTCGACATTTCACGCAGCGTCACCTAGCCCCAAATTAAGTCAAAGTCAAAGTCAAAATCAAAGTAAAAACTTAATTTCCATAGAATTCATAAAGAAATGGCTGGGGAACGTCAATAATATTCAATTCATAAGGTCACGCGTACTTATCGCTAAGTTTGCATATATTAAGCATAGCTTGTGCTATGGGTACCAGGCAACTGACAGAATACTAATACACCTACTTATTTGGAATGTCTATTAACACCCAGACACAACAAACATCTATGTTCGTCACAAAAATATATGTTTGGCTTGGGTGGGAATCGAACCCACGACCTACAGCGTAAGAAAGCAGTGTTAGTACCAACTGAGCTGTGAAGCCAGGCAAATAAATATATTACTTTTGCACTCTTATTATCTACTGTTATTAAATAAATAATAATAATAAAATAAATAATAATGGTGGATATTTCACACAGCGCCATCTAGCCCCGAAGTAAGCTAAGCATAGCTTGTATCATGGGAACCAGACAACTGATATAATACTTATATACTTTTCTTTTGTAAATACATACATATAATACATATTAACACCCAGACACAGAACAAACATCAATGTTACAAATGTCACATAAATGTTTGTCCTGAGTGGGGATCGAACCCACGACCTACAGCGCAGAAGATAGGGTTACTAACCAACTGAGCTATGAGGCCAGTCAATTGTAGTCAAATTGTAGCGATATTATACGTATTTAGGATAACAGCATTTACGTATTTAAATTGCTTCCACTCTTAATTTAAGCGCTATTCCGAAAACGGCCCCTCATACCTTCGTTAAGGTAATTCAGTGCTCGCAAGACTTCATTTGCTTTCAAACATCGGAACCTAATATTGCCAATTATAAGACTTATTTCTCTCACAGTTTAGCTAATTTTTGTAGATAGCTGTCTATAATTTGTGTACTATTTTAGTCAAACTTTATTTTTAGTTACACGATCTATTTGCGGAAAATGGACGGCCGGGTATGACCTTTGTACCGCGACATCTTAATCAAATATATACTTGCCTTTCAAAAAAAATTAGTACAAGAATAGTTTTTGTTATTAACTCTGCCTTTTGCGTGTAGGTCATGAGTTCGATTATCACCAAGGACAAATATTTGTGTGACGAGTATTGATGTTTGTCCTGTGTCTGGGTGTTAATATGTATGTATTTACAAAAAAAAAGTACAAAAGTATTGTATCAGTCATCTGGTTTCCATAGTACAAGCTATGGTTAGCTTATTTGGGACTAGGTTGCGCCAATATTTAATTAATTTATAATTAAAAAAAGATCATAAGTTAAAAAATAGCAAGTAATAAAATACTATTTAGTTAAAATCTTATTATAAAATGTTAAGGGCCGTGATCCCAAAATATTTAACCGTCAAACAATGGTTAGCTCTTAGACAGTTTTGTGAAGACAATGCGGCCAAACTAAGTTGACTGAAGCGGTTGCAACTTGAGGGTATCTAGACCTTGACCGGGCTTTTGTCTCGACGCAACTCACATGGTCACGGCTTCTGCGGAACCGTTCAAACCGTAAAGATAACTTTAACTTGTATGTAGCGAGTACATACAACAAACTCCACGAGAAGAATACTTAGACAAACCGTGAAAATTGCGTTCCAAATAGAAACGCAAGCAGCAAGCGTTAGGAAATAGAGAGACAGCTATTTTCAACCGCTTGAAGGCATCTTAATTTAGGCGCGTAATATTCAAGAAATTAGTACAGTTTTAATACTAATTTCTTGAAGATTATGCGACTAAATTAAAAAAAGCTGAAAGTAGCTGTGTCGACCAGCCAGAAACTGTGCCTTGATAGAGATACGGATTAATATAAATGAGATGAACAGATATCTCCGCGAATGTTTCCCACCGGACAATATGACTGAACGTTATACAGATAGGTAGGTTTTTAATAAAATATACATATATGTAATATTTAAAAAACTAAATCTTAAGATAATTTTTTTCCACAGAATACGTTAAGGTAAAAAATAATAAAAATATTAGTGGACATTTCACACAGCGCCATCTAGCCACAAAGTAAGTTAAGTAAATAGCTTGTATCATGGGAACCAGACAGCTGATATAATACTTAAATCCTTTTTTGTAAATACATACATATCAAGTATCAACACCCCGACACAGAACAAACACATATGTTCATCACACAGATGTTTATCTTGGCGGGGTATCGACCCCAAGACCTACAGCGCAGAAGGCAAGGTTACTATCAACTGAGCTATGAGGCCAGTCAGAAGATAATTGCTTCCACTTTCCCAAAATATTAATTTTCTGTACAAAAATATTCCTCAGGACATTTGATACCTAACAAAGTTGAAGTAATATTTATGAAGCTTTACAAATTCCTTTCATATTCAAAGATCGATATGAATCTAGGACGCCCTATTTATTTTGATGAGAAAATGTTGTTCCTTTTATCAAAATATTCGTCACTTCTCAAATGGAATTTAGTTTTTTTTTTTATGTAATACATTTATGGAACGAGCCCCTGGTGTTAAGTGGTAACCTCGGCCCATAACAGCCGATGTGACTTGGGTCCTCCCATACTAGGTATGACAAGACCCAAGTCGCATCGTATGCGCCCGTAACTGTGAGACGTGAAGGTGGAATGTCTCGTGTGCCTGTAATTTCACCGGCAACCACACCTTTCAAACCGGAACACAGTAACGCGAATGCGTTACTGCTTGGCGGCAGAAATGGGCATGGTGGCAGTATTCCCCGGACGAACTTGGCGAGAGGTCTACTGCTCTTAAAAGCTTAGTACGTTAGCAAACCAATCTGGCTTCAACTTATGAGAGTGAGTCAAAATGATAGACAGCTAGTTAGCAAATTAACTTACGTCATTAATTAAATAATAAATGCATATAAAATTTAATATCATATTAATAAAACATGAAAACCAAAATTATAAAAAGATATCGCCCGAACAGGGACTTGAACCCTGGACCCTTGGATTAAAAGTCCAATGCTCTACCGACTGAGCTATCCGGGCTGTGAGAAATCGCCCGAAATAAGCAAACAGTTTGGCATTGATATGAGTTAATGCGGCCTCGTAAAATAAAGGCATCGATACATCTGCGTATGACTCAAACATAAACTATATGCCTACTATTTCAAGTTTGAAACGCTTTGTCCAAAATGGTATTACTCATTGAGACAGATTAATTTTATTTTCGTGATAAATTGAAACGAGCAGATGGCCCACCTAGCGCTAAACTGTAACTTCTGCTCATACAAGCAATACGACTTGGGTCCTGACCTAACTAATAACTAGGAACAACAAAATCCAAGTCGCATCGTATGCGCCCCTAACTCTGAGATGTTACATATTTAATGTCTCAAGTTTCTGTTATTTCTGTATGGCGAATGCATTAATACTTAGCGCCAGAAATGGATGTTGTGGCAGTACTTGCCAGACGAACCTGGCATAAAAGTTCTACTGTTATTTACAAAATGATGTTACTAATGAAGATCATAAAGATATTTTAATTAGTTTTCGTTAGATTTATAAAACTACTTTATAAATAAACCTACATTATCCCTGAGTTATCTAGCTTACAAAATTATAGGCTACGTCTCGCTTGCTTTAATATTCTGCCTAATCTAGATGAATTGATCGAAATTGCTTAGAACGTCATTTAGATCTCGTTCGTTGTTCATTTTAGATGGTAAAGCCCTTATCGCAAGGTCAAGATTCAAACCCGCGATAGCCTTGTGCGGCGCGACGTCTTTTGCTATATTGTTATGAATAATTTAATTTTGTTCGCTTCATTTAATACGGATTTCGTATAAATAATGCCCAAATGGTTATTTCATAATTTCTTTGTAGTTGTTTATTCTGTTTGTAGAAGTGAGCGCCTTCTGAGAACGCGAAAGTTTGTTTTAATTTTGCGTGTAAATTTGAGCTGAAAAATTCTTGTTACACTTGAACAAACAGGTCTGGAGAAAATTGGCGTACCTACATCATAAATACAAAGAAAAATTTAATTCGTTTATACAGTTAAGTCTTAATTCTGCGCTATATGTCGTGGGTTCGATTCCCACCCAAGACAATATTTTTGTTACGAACATATTATGTTGTTTATTTATATTAATGTATATATTTGTTAAGTATAAGTATTCTATACTAGCTGCGCCCCGCGGTATTCCCCGCGGTGAATAATTCAAGCCACGGGAACACTGCACTTTTCCGGGATCAAAGTAGCCTATGTGTTAAGGCAGGATATAAGCTTTCTTGATGCTAAATTTGATCCAAATCCATTCAGCGGTTTGAGCGTGAAAGAGTAACAAACATCCATACGTACAAACTTTCACGTTTATTAGTAGGAAGTAGGATTTATCTAGTTCCCATAATACAATCTATGCTTATAAGCTAGATGGTGCTGTGTAAAATATCCGCCTATATATATACCTTCACATAAAACTCTCATAAAATGATATTAAGACGACTCATCATCTGTCTTCAAGGACGCACGACCCGTCTGAGGTCATAATCTACATACTGTTATGCTGTTTAATATACCAAAATATGCTTTGAATAATGTATGATAAACGCAGTTTCATCATTACAGTGGATTCCAGTAGCGAGCTTACGTCAACTCTCTGAGAAGTTCAAGAATGGATTTTAATCCTTTGTTGTGCATTATGTCACCATGAGATTTAACATCATATTAACAAAGTATTAAACAGAAGACGTTAATAAGCAAACCTATACATTTAAAGAAAGAAAATAAATTATTTGTCTTCATAGAGCATATTATACATATGTTATTTATTATTACATTACATCTAAATTTCTTTCAGCAAACCTAACAAACTAAAAAGAGGTGGTTGATAAAAGGTACTCTTTTTTTTTTTTTATGTAATACAGTTTCGGAACGAGGCGACGGCCCACCTGGTGTTAAGTGGTAACCTCGGCCCATAACAACTGATGCGACTTCGGTCCTCCCCTACTAGGTACGACAAGACCCAAGTCGCATCGTATGCGTCCGTAACTGTGAGACGTGAAGGTGGAATGTCTCATGTGCCTGTAATTTCACCGGAAACCACACCTTTCAAACCGGAACACAGTAATGCGAACGCTTCACTGCTTGGCGGCGGAAATGGGCATGGTGGCAGTAATTCCCCGGACGAACTTGGCGAGAGTTCTACTGCTCTTCTTCTTTGATTATAGTTTCTTAAAAAACATTTGTTTACTAGCGAATAAAAATATAACAGCTGATTCTTTAATGGACTTAGCACTAAGGATTCGGTAATTAGGTAACTCATACAGAAATACAGGCATATTCATGCCTTTTCTCCGAAAGAGTAGCTACAGCCTCAATGGGCTACTTTTCACCATATGTTGCAATATAGGAAGACAGCAGTTATATGTTATATAGGCAGATAAAAGTTATTTATGGGGGTAAATTTTAAATTTTGACGGTTTACAGTTATATAAGCTAGTTATTAAACGATGATAAAACCAGTCTTTAATAAAACCGTGAACTAACTGTGTAGGTAGGCAGGTAGGGACTTACCTATATCGATCACGAAAGTTTAATACAATAACCGAATTCGGCGATAGATACTTTGCCATGACTGTTTCATATCATACATAGATTCACGCCTTAATCCCCGAAGGGGTAGGCGAGACTCAGTGGGCCACTTGTAACCTCGTGGTTTACACCATCGTAAGAACTTGATCTCGTCGCCACGCCATTGTTTTCTCGCGAACAACTCGGCTAACGCTTTCTTCCAGTAATTCATTCCTTAATATCCAGCAGCCAGGATAATTCTACAAAGGAATTACCCCAAGCCCTGGCGTAAAAAATTTAAATCATGTTTTAATTTAATCAATTTCATTTAAGTAAAATGTAATAAGTATTCATTAAAATAATGTGACACATTGCTTTACATTGGTGGACATTTCACACGCACCATCATATAGCGCCATCTAGCCTCAAACTAAAGAAACAAAAAGAACTAGATTATTGATAGAATACTTATAACCATTTTTGTCATATACCCGTAAATAGGCATTAACTCAAACATGGATGGAACCCACGACCTTCAGCGCACGAGGCAGAGTTACTATCAACTGTTATGGCAGTTTTACACGGTAACAAACAGGCGTACTACGTATGCGACGCCCGGAGCCAATCGTAAGCGTCCTCTCAAACTAAGGGGAAAATATAAATAGTCACTCACCTCGATAGGACTGGAATGTGCAACAGACAGTAAGGCAGCCAGCACGAGCATCCGCCTGCACGCCCGTCGGCTCAGGTTGACTCCGTGCTTCAGTGACGTCATTATCACTGGGCCTGTCACCTCACACTCATCTATATCACACACTGACTACCGAACAGTAGCTGAGTATTTCACTAAGTAGTCACCAGCCCGTTGGCGTGCGGACTCGCTCGCTTCACTGCATCAACCTTCGGATCCAAGTGCACTGAACACGTGCATACTGACCGTGCTAAATTTCACCATTCGCTACGCTGATAAAATGAAAAATTTCTATATAAAACGCAATAACATAAACGGTTATGAAATAAGTAATTGGATGATATTAACAAATAAATAAAGGGATCTACTGTGTAACTTTTATGTTTGTGACTGTCTTCAGAAGTAATTTATTTTGTATTAGGTTATAGTCTGGAGTCTGGTTTATATGACAAGAAATAACTATTATTTCGCTGTGAAACAAAAAATGTAATTGAACACGATGTAGATATTATTAAATGTAAATCCAAGGCGCCACATAATTTAAGTAATACAATATGTTTTAAATAATATAATGTCAATTCAAGATGAGACAAGACCGGCCAAAAGAATGAGGATTTTTCTAAAATGATTAGTCTTGTTTTACTGCATACTAAGAATAACTTATGGGCAATATTTAAATAATTGTAAAAGTTATCAAAAATGGGACTGAAACTTCAAAACTTTAACAAATAACAGGATTTTTTGTAAATTATCCTATGTATAAAGTTACTTATTCAATCGTCACGTAAATCACTACAAAATATGAGGAAGATTTGTTTGTATGTATGTAAACGTTGGCCAGATCTAAACACTAACTATAACCCGTTCGAAGCCGAGACAGGTCGTTAATCAGTTACAATAAAAATACTCCTCCATAAGTTAATTATATTAAAACTATTCTTATTATTTACGCACTAAAGAGGAATTTATCTCAGAGAACAAAATCTTTAGAAAACTATTCTATTCTATTATATTGTACCTCTATATTTTATAGAATCTATTAATAAAAGAATAGAATAGACCTAAAACTATTCTTATTATAAATTCTTCCCCATGGAGGGTCGGATAGGGTTTGAACAGGCATCAAACTTATCGATAAGTACGCGTGACCTTATGTTTTGAATATTGACGTTTCCAAGCCATTTCTTTATGAATTCTATGGAAATAAAGTTTTTGTCTTTGACTTTAATTCACTAAAGAGGGATTTATCTGAGAGAATAAAATCTTTAGAGATACTCTAAGGATATGTAACAATTTTGTTTATTATGAATTTTCGCATCAATTACTTCGACACTGTACCTACTGTCATATGTATAAGCAAGGTATAAATGTTTATATCAAGTCTGCAAGTACCGCCACATCTTGAAACGAAGGCGCGATATGTGGCTCCACCCCGCACCAAATCTCACATACGAGTACCAGCAGCGAATGGCCCTAGCCGTCCTCTCGACGGTTTATACTAACTCTGCCTTGAACGCTGTAGGACGCGGGTTCGATTCCCATCCAGAACTAACATTTGTGTGACGCACGTAGATGTTTGTTCTGTGTTCGGGTGCCCACTATGTACTATTATTCCACCTTCACGTCTCACAGTTACGGGCGTATACGATGCGACTTGGGTCCACATCGGTTGTTATGGGAAGAGGTTACCACTTAACACCAGGTGGGGTGTCGGCTCGTTCCGCAACTATATAACATAAAAAAGGTAGTAGTTTTATTATTAATCATTTTATTTCGAATATTACATTCATATTACAAAAAAATAAAATCAAAATTATATTATTATTATTAAAAACATATTAAAATAAAAATAATAATAAATTAAAATCAAAATATAAAAATCTTAAATAGTAAGTAGTAACATCACCCATTTATTTTATCAAGTTATGAATAAAAGTATCTGGTTGAAATGCATTTTTCATTCGTTAAACGTTATATAATCCGGTTAATGAAGTTGGAAATGGAAAGCTCCACTGTGTAATACTGTTTATTTCCTTGACCGAGTTACCGCGCCCTACTCGTCAACGCACTATCGGCTTCAAATAACCCTAAACCAAACATTTGTTTGTTTACTCAAACGCTTTAATTACTCTCTAGAGCACAGTAGGCGAGCAAACGACCTTGGCGGTGAAGTTGACTGATCGACTGAGACAAAGACTGCCCAGTTTAGTCTTAGTGACTGACCTCACAGCTCAGTTGGTAGCCCTGCCTTCTGCGCTATACGTCGCTGGTTCGATTCCCAAGCAGGACAAACATTTGTATGACGAATATAGACAGCAAACGCTGAGCCAACACCTTTTTTGCCACTTCTTCTTCGAGTCACCGGTTCTGTCGAACTAGTGTGGTGAAAGGATTGTAAGTGCGCCTGAAAGAGGCTCCTTTCGTGCACTCGACACATGTCTTCGAATGTTTAGTTCTAGAAAATGTCTGTTTCCTCACGATGTTTTTCTTCACCGTTTTGAGAACGAAGAACCGTTTTTGCCACTGAACACATATGTACATTTTTTTCTCCTTAAGTTAATTTTAATCTATTGTTCGTTTGAGATTAAAATTAAACATATCTAGTTAAAGAAAAGATTATCAATCAGTGAAAATGAAATACAATATCATACACAGATGGTATCAGTGAGTCGACTAGTAGAAGTTTTAGTGGTTTGTCTATTTGGATTATTGTTAACATTAGCCCGCTCCTCTATGATAGAGTTCACGGCCACTGCGGTACCGGGCATGCGACTCACATGGAAACTTTAAACGTAAGTCTGCGGAAATTCCGGAAAATAGTATGTTAGATAAATGTTAAGAGCAGTAGATCTCATGCCAAGTTCGTCCGGGGAAGTTCTGCCGCCAAGCAGTAAAACAATCGCGTTACTGTGATCGATTTGAAAGGTCCAGTATTTTTTATAGGCTGTAAGTTTGTCTTGTGCGCTGTCGCGGGTTCGATTCCAACCCAGGACTGTTCCAATTCCAAGATGTTTGTTCTATGTCTGGGTGTTAATATTTATTATATGTATGTATTTACAAAAATATATAAGTATTATATATCAGTTGTCTGGTTCCCATGATACAAGCTATGCTTAGCTTATTTTGGGACTAGATGGCGCTGTGTGAGATGTCCACCAATATTTGTCTGAATGTTAATATGTTGTAGATATTATATGTATTTACGAATAAATATAAAATTATTCTATCACTTGTCTGTTTCCAATAGCACAAGCTATACTTTGTTAGGTAGAGGAGGGGATAAGTAATCGCCAATAACTAGGTCATCTTTAATTATTTGTTCAAGTGCAAATATCTCGTCGATTCGCACAAATAGCCGCATCTGTCTGTCACAGTAGCGATTACGCAAATCCAAACACACGCAAATAAGTGAATGCATTAGTGTCTCAATGAAAGTTCATGACGTAATCAGTGACGTCCTAGGCAGGGAAAATAATGTATATAACAGCGCTATTTGTGTAAGTTTTTTAGGAACCTGCCCATAACAAAAACAATACGACTTCAGTCCTTTCCTACTTAGTTATGGGAAGACACAAGTGGCATTGTATTGCGTCCATAATTAAAAAAATTCACTGCCATAAAGTTTTTTTATTGGAGTTCTTTAAATTGGTTTGACTATCGTGAATTATCTATAAGGATTTTTCTTATAGGTTTATTATATTTTATTTTTATTATATTTGTTTACAGTTTTCTGCCCTGTGACGTTCAAGGGAACAACGAATTTAGGCAGCGTATACAAGTCTTCGTAAGATTAAATTTTACGTCGGTACAACTCATGTAATTTTAAAATATGCATTTGTGCTGATTACCTTGTTACTTAATATTCTGTAGTAGCTTTGTCTGGGACTGACTTATAAACGTTGAATTTCCTAAAGTTCTCAAAGTATTCAAACATATTGAATATGATCCAGGTACTTTTTATACCGCGGGTGCAGTCGTAGGCAGAACCTAGTTTTCTGTACTGTTCCACAAAATAGCAGTCTCTCCAACTATCCCTACAATACCAGGATAGACGGAGACAGTTTAACGGATGAATAATTTAGTAAAGCAGTTTAGTGGCGGGGTCTTCACGGCGTAGAGAGGCTACGGCCGCGCCCGCTTGGATTCGTAGCCCCGCTACGAGTGGCATCAGCATGACGTCGTTAATTGCATTCCAAATAACATTAATTCGTTATTCGTTACATTATTATTATCAAAAACATCTCAAATGATACGTTTTCTACGATTTTTAACATATTTGCTTACTTCAAGAGGAGAGTGAATAGGTATCTTCTAGGCGCGCATGTTCCATCGTAGACCGCATCGTCACTTAACATCAGGTCAGATTGTGGTCAAATGTAGCCTATCACGAATACAAAAATTAAACCTTTAAATGCTTTCTGACAATTGGTATTTAATATGGAAACTCTGGATAATGCTAGAATATGTGCATTTATATTTATACAAACCAAAGACAATAATACAAATGATGATTTCCTAAAATCATTATTTTGTGATAACATTGTAATATTTCTTAACTTTTCGTTTTAAAACTTGATTATAAAACTATGAAAAGTGAAAGTAATTTGTTTAAATATAAAATATAAGCGATTTTTGTGTAATTTTAAAAATCATTGCGACGTGATTTTCCCATGTCACTGGCTCACGTGAATCTCAATCATTGTATCATTTTAATTAATACTGCGACCAATTTCTTACAATAAAATTTTATTGCGAGTTGCAACTAGCGACCTCACCGCGACTTGGAACGAGTAGCAATGCTCTCAAAAGGCACTTGTTTTGAACTTTATCCACCAAAATCTTTAGATTTTTTAGATTTTTATTTTACCACTAGCTGTGCCCGCGACTTCGTTCGCGTGGAATAGTGACTTTTCGGGCAGCATATTTTGAATAACTGAATCCTTATGGCAGCGGCGCGGCTCTCAGCGCGCTTTATATAGCCACGGACGCTCAGGCGCGAGGCGTGTAGTACGTACTCTGTACGTTAAAAATGTTCGCCGTGATTCTTTAAATTGACATAACTTTTTTATTTATGAACCGATTGACATGAAATAAACACTTAATGTTAAGTGAAGCTTACTACAATATATTAGTGAAAACCGTATCTAAATCGAATAAGCCGTTTCTGATATTAGCGTGCACAAACACACAGACAAACAGACAAAAAAAAAAATACAATTTCGGGTTCGGCATCGATATAATAACAACCCCTGCTACTTTTTTTTTATATATTTCCATTGTACAGACACCACTTTTCTACAATTTTATTATATGTATAGATTTCGTTATATTACATAACTTAGGCTAGTCACAATAATACTAATAATAATTAATGCTTAGGCAAATTTTTTTAAATCACAAAACGTATAAAAACTTCTGAAAAATAAATTATCAAATTAATTACTTTACTGCGGCATCTCAGAAAATGCGGACGTCATAAATTCTGAAATGTGAAAAAAGGATGAGTTTCTAAAAAAATTCTTGCATTTGTGTTTAAATTCAGTGAGAGGAAGCCGTGTAGTGTAGTGTGTAAAGGCAGCTTGTTGTACATATCAATGTAGTTAAGCCACACTACACCTCATCATTACAAAATATACAGATTAACTTTCTATAAAAGGTTTACCTGTCTTCTATTTATCAAAACTATGAGCATCGCTCTATCGGAACATTCAGACACAGACCAAATATTTTAATATCTTTTCTACTATGGCTCGGTCGTCATGCCTACATCACACGAACAAAAACCAGTACTTTAGAAAGAAGCAAGTGTATATAAAATGTACACATGAAACATATAGTGATAGTAGATAGATATCTATAATGTATGTATTAACTGATATAAAAACACAAAGAAAATGGTTTTTCTTATCGCGAACAAAAACATTGTCTCTTCAGATTGTATTCATTATTCATAAGGATAACAAATGCTGATGAGAGTCAATTGGAATCCTTTTTTTTTATGTTATGTAGTTACGAAACGAGCCGACGGCCCACCTGGTGGTAAGTGATAACCTCGGCCCATAACAACCGATGCAACTTCGGTCCCCCCTACTAGGTACGACAAAACCCAAGTCGCATCGTATGCGCCCGTAACTATGAGACGTGTAGTAGTTTGAAACGTGAAGGTGGAATGTCTTATGTGCCTGTAATTTCACCGGCAACCACACCTTTCAAACCGGAACACAGTAACGCGAACACGTTACTGCTTGGCGGCAGAAATGGGCATGGTGGCAGTACTTCCCCGGACGAACTTGGCGAGTTCTACTGCTCATCTAGAAACGCTTATTTTATCACGTCAGTTTCGTTTGCTATTTGAGGATTAACAGTTGTCATGTTTTGATTTCATCATAAAGATATATTCTAACCTTAAATTCATTTTCCGTTAATTCAGAAAGGTTCTTTAGATTCTCGTTATGTTAAAAACATTCAATAATATTTGAATTATTAATAAACGGGATAACATTTGTTTTTGAGTGACAAAATAAGTCTTGGGATCTTCCCCTACTTCACTTTACAGATTTGTTTGCAGTTTAATGTTTCATTTCATTCCATTGTATAATATCCATTCATGACGTCTATTATAGAGCCATTAATTAGAGTACTTAGTTATTGGAAGACCCCTGGGAAGACTGTATTGCACCTATAACTTAAAGACGTGAAGGTGGAATGTCTTACGTGCCTAAATTTCACCAGGTGCCCCTACCTTGCAAACCGGAAAACTGTAATGCGTTATCGCTACTGCTTGTCAGCAAAAACAGGTATGGTGGCAGCACTCTACCTCACGAAATCGGCACAAGTTCTACTGGCTTAGATATGGATATGCCGGTTTATCCTTATTTTATTTTTATATGCCTCAAGATGCTTTCCTTCTCCGTTTTAAAAATGGCAGTGTTTGTTTTTTAAGTTATTTAGTGCATATGGTTTTTTCACAAGCTCTACTGCCCTAAAGTACATTTGGCATTGAGTTACAAAATATGCTCTATTCAAAAGAACAAAGATCTAACCAAAGTTGACTGGCCTCATAGCTCAGTTGGTTAGTAACCCTACCTTCTGCGCTGTAGGTCGTGGGTTCGATCCCCACTCAGGACAAACATTTATGTGACATTTGTAACGTTGATGTTTGTTCTGTGTCTGGGTGTTAATATGTATTATATGTATGTATTTACAAAAGAAAAGTATTATATCAGTTGTCTGGTTCCCATGATACAAGCTATGCTTAGCTTACTTTGAGGCTAGATGGCGCTGTGTGAAATGTCCACCATTATTATTATTATAAAGTATCTCTGGTTACGTAAGAAGTAACAACACAGAAATCTGTTAGACAAACGATTATTTACTACCGACATCAATAATATCACAATATTTACAAAACGAAAGGCACCACACACATCGGTAAATCTATACATATAATAAAATTGTAGAAAAGTGGTGTCTGTACAATGGAAATATATAAAAAAAAAGTAGCAGGCGTTGTTATTATATCGATGCCGAACCCGAAATTGTAATTAATTTTTTTTTTTTCTGTTTGTCTGTTCGTCTGTTTGTCTGTTTGTCTGTGTGTTTGTGCACGCTAATATCAGAAACGGCTTATTCGATTAAGATACGGTTTTCACTAATATATTGTAGTAAGCTTCACTTAACATTTAGTGTTTATTTCATGTCAATCGGTTCATAAATAAAAAAGTTATGTCAATTTAAAGAATCACGGCGAACATTTTTAACGTACAGAGTACGTACTACACGCCTCGCGCCTGAGCGTCCGTGGCTATATAAAGCGCGCTGAGAGCCGCGCCGCTGCCATAAGGATTCAGTTATAAAGAAAAGTGAAAAGTCACTATTCCACGCGAACGAAGTCGCGGGCACAGCTAGTATATCATATACGTTACGTTTATGGGGCACATTATCAGTGAGGGTACAATAGACATGCAATCTATCATGTCAGGTGACAATAAAAATGCCGGCCTATACTCTCACCCGAAGCCTGTGATCCTGGTATCCTCCAAAAGGTTTCCACGTGAATTTATCTGAATTAAGGTGGAGTTTGTCGGTCAATTATCGAAATATATATTACCTATTTATAGCCGATAAAAATGCATAACGAACAAAATACGATACAGACGCGTTATTTTTCATTAGACACTTATAAGACTAGTTTTCGCAAGAAACCCTTTACTTGTTCATGATCTGCCGTTTCAGAGGTTTCTGACAACAGGGCTAACTCTAGGTCATATGAACTATGTACTTACTAAACGAAATGAATAATAAACAATCCGAATTTTAAATTAATTATTAATAAAAATTTATTTAACAAGATTTATTTAAAAGCATACACAGCACACAGCTAACTACTTAGAAGGAAAAAAACATGTATGTAACGCCTTTGATATGAACATGCTTTAAGAAAGGGAAACCACTACAGCAACTTTACCTGTTTATAAACCACATGAATGAATGAACGTGCTAATATTATCTGTGCTTGGTACTACCATTAATTTGGCCCGGGGTCGGCTGAAAGATACCCTTCATAGATCATCCGGATACCACATTACACTAATAGCCGTGATATATTGCGCTTTACACTTATATAATATTTTAACTGGTTATATGATCTTTATAAGTTGTTTTAGATGGTTTGTGAGTTGTTTTAGGCAACTAAGTCGCAAAAGTCACGGGTTCAAAGCCCAAATGGGATAACATTTTTAGCAGGCGGTAGTAATCGTAACTTCTGATGCCCATAGCAAAGTGAATCTTAATTTGAAACAACTAAGTCGCAAAGGTAACTGCCAACATTCAAACTCAATGGCCAAAAAGGTAATTTTTTTTGGTTTAATTTGGCATAAGTTTTACTGCTACTCTCTGAATGTAAAAGGGAAAGTCCTTTGCCTGCCAATGGGAATCTGTAGGCTAGATAAGATGCAATCTTGGCTACCAACTTAGCTACTACCAACTGAGCTAGAAGCCAAATAAGGAAAAAACTAAACTATAGCTAGCTAGGCGCCGAATTGCTATCTGCTTCTTTTCTATAGTTAACAAGCAATATTTTAGATACCTCGCAAAAAGTTTTTTTTTTATGTATTACATTTACGGAACGAGCCGACGTCCCACTTGGTGTTAAGTGGTATTCTCGGCCCATAACAGCCGATGCGAGTTGGGTCCTCCCATACTAGGTATGACAAGACCCAAGTCGCATCGTATGCGCCCGTAACTGTGAGACGTGAAGGTGGAATGTCTCATGTGCTTGCAATATCACCACATCTTTCAAACCGGAACACAGTAACGCGAATGCGTTACTGCTTGGCGGCAGAAAAGGGCATGGTGGCAGTACTTCCCCGGACGAACTTGGCGAGAGTTCTACTGCTCTTACAAGTAGCTCTTATTACTTATTACTCTTATTACAAGTTGCTCTTACAAGTACATATTTACAAAATGCCCTGGGTTTACGAGAAGTAACGTTAAGTACACAAAAGTACATTCAACTACACACAGTTAACTTTCAAACAATGGAGACGTTTTATGATCCAAGAGCACCGAATATGCAATAGACTACTGTCTGGGGGTTGGTGACCCCAAAAATTTGATATTTTTTTCCGAATGCCCAATAGTTCTACTAAGACCCATTTCAAGGTTATCCATTCATTACCGGACACCTGTATATAAATCAAAACTGAATATCGTCAATAAATAACCTCGGCCTGCCTTCTACCTATTGCAATACTTCGTTCTACAAGCGTTCATGTGATAAGTCAATAAATTATTATCTATCTATCTATCTATGGTATATTATGGTGGTCAATAAAGTATTATATATCTATCTATCTACCTATAAGCGACCTCATCTTCCAAACACAGTTGCGCATAATTATAACAAGTTAAAGACATTAGGGTAGACAGACATTTTGCTAATGTAGTCTTTCTACATGAATTTTAGTTATAATTGGCCTTTGGTATGCTAACTTCCGTTTTCGTACCCAAGTAAATATACGCTGTGCTGACACCGAATATTTGTCAACGCGCTTGATATCACAGGTTTACAGTGCACCAAAGGAGCCTCTTTGATGCGCAATTAAAATCCTTTCACCACACTGGCTCGAGAGAACCAGTGACTCGAATAGAATAGTACTGCAGCAGTTCGCTCTTTTAAGCGCATGCTTTTAAAGCGTTTAGACGTATTTTATGATTGTTCTCAAATTCAGGTATGAAACTGGACTTGCAAACGCGCGTTTAATGCCTGACCAGACGGCATGTTGTGTCACAGCTGTCATCTAAAATCGTGGATTAGGTCTGCATTTTAACTAATATTTACACTAAATAACTCTGAACATATCTTACAACGATTACTAAAGTCGTTGGGCTCTCTCATTGTAGTGAAATGATTAAATTGACTTCAAAGATGCTATTTGATAAATGTTTTCGACATTTTTAAGTACAATAACTCACTTTTTTTATGTGTTATTGTTACGGGAAGAGCTGACGGCCCACCTGGTGTTAAGTAGTACCTTGGTCCATACGAAACGATGCAACTTGGGTCCTCCCGTACTAAGTAAGATAAGTCCCAAGTCGCATAGTATGCGCCCGTAACTCTGAGACGTGAAGGTGGAATGTCTCACGTGCCTGTGTTCACCGGCAACCATAATTACCTTTAAATCTGGAACACAGTAACGCGAATGTATCATAGTTTAGCGGCAGAAATGGGTATACTTATATTGTTCTAGGGTAGCCATCGAACAAAGCAATCCTGCCAGCATTATATACAAGCTGCCTTTACATGATGGAAATGTAACAGCGACTGGATTTTCAGTACATTTCTTTCATTTCATGTGTTTTCAATAAATTTAGGTTTAGTTAAACTTATGAAGCTCAGCAGGCAAAATATCTCTAAGTAGATATTCCCAGCGTAATTCAATAAAGGCGTATATTTCTTTCGTAGCACTGTCCCAAATCTTTAGTTTCACGCTACGATTCCCGTGCCCTACATTCTGTCGATCCAATAAATAAAGTTTCGACGAAGCGATAGTAGACACTGATGTCTATAGCTATAGAATAACTTGCAGTAAATACAGGGACGTCTCTTTTATAAGGTCAAATCAATCCTTTTACTTGGAATATGACAGCATTTAGGATTTATTTAACAGCAGATATTTTTGAAACTATGTCATTTCTTTATAAACTGCAGCCTCTAACATTTCATTCAACGTACCGAGATGTATTTTGTAAGATTGGCTCACCACCCACAAAATACACCTTTCAGAGAATACATCCCATTCAAAAGCTTTTCAGACGGGGTTCAATGACGTAATGCAATATCGAACAATCAGTTAGTAGAAATCTGGTCAGTGCTGAGGCAAATACCCCGTTATTGATTACCAGTTTGTCCAACAACCGACATTAACCCAAATGCTTAGGCAATAAAGTCCGTGCACTACTAATAGGCCACTAGTTTCATATCGAATATAGTACAAATACTAACATACCATAGATTAAAAGATTTGTTATTTCGTAAATAAAACTCATTTGCAGTGTGAGCGACAATGTAATGTCCGCAAAATAAATTAAGGTGAAATTTAGTGTTTTACACTTCATAATAGCAAGCCATAATTTACCTCAGACTCATAAAGATCCCTGATTGAATTTTAATCATAACAATTCTAAAAACGATAATGCATAATCCTTAGTTGTTTCATTTAAATATGGCCAATTCCTAGCCATTTTATAATACTGGTTTATCTATCATTCAGTAGTTTATACTACGACTTGTAGAGGTGTTGAGTATTTTTAACAATCATTGAAACAAAATATATATAAACAGATATTAATTAGTATTAGAACATTATCAGACGTACATGACCTAATGGTACACGGCTTAAACAATATTCATAACACAAGAAAACGAACGCCTTTGTACATGATAATACCTAAACAGATGATTTACTTAAGGAATTCACAAACAAGAAACAATATAAAAAAAGAAAATAAAATTACCAAGAGCTAGTTTTTTTTTTTCAATTTGATATTATATGTAACAGCTATTCGAGTATAGCCGCCACTTAAACGTGTAGCTGAATGCTTGATATTATAGTTATTCTACAATATCCTCCTTCTTTCTGAAGTCATTTAAGAAAGTCGAAAATACGGAGTGTGTTTGCAAATCTTACAATAATTACTCAAGAAATCTACACGCTGTGACCGAACAGCTGATCGCATTCACACAGACACAAACTAATTGAAAGCTTGTAGCTTAATTGAAAACTGGTATACCCCGTGTTCAAACGAAGACCTGGATGCAGCTTAATTATACCAAGCACAGTTTCCAACGTCGAGCGCCAAGATTACGTATGAAACCTAAGGTCAGGGCTAGTTTATATCACGACGGAAAAGGACAAAAATGATAGAGCAGAACTTCAAACCTGATCATTAAACAAATCTTGTTTAAAACTTATATGAATGGTACTTACGTCACGACAAGGACAGCGTTATGTAATATCAATTTTTTCCTTGGCTATCCATTCAGAAACATTTTTAGTATAGTTTTAAGTAATATCGTACCTTGGAGGGGGGCTGCGATTTGGGGTTACCTTATATTTGAACGAGTGATATTGATTGGTGTTGTATCTATGAAGCGTGTATTCGAGCGTTTTTTAGTAATTACTTATATATGAAAAATTATTAGATACACCTTTTGTTCGTTAAATAACATATCGATCTTAAAGCTGTAGGTCAAATCTACGTAACACGCCGATAAAAATACAAATGTTTGCGAAATCCCTACACACATGTGAATATTGGGATTGATCGTGCGTTTCGGATTGTAAAGATTTGTTAAACGAATGGTGAAATTACGCACTCACTAGATTGAGTAAAAATGCTGTGGTTTCGTTTGGTTTTTTTGTAATGGTTTGTATTATTGATCGCGTCGCGTGGGTAGACGCGTGGATCGCGCGAGCGGCAGGCTGCGCCGCGACTGTAGGGCGGGCGCCGGGCTCGGCCGCCCTACAGTCGCGGCGCAGCCCGCCCGCCCCCCCGCCGCCGCCACGGCTGCGCGCTGTTCGCTTTATTTTGTCCCGCAACGGTTACCGAGGGGATACTCGTGTTGGGATAAAGATGAACACGTGAGTTGGTTATCAATTTTAGAAAAATGTTGTAACACGAGACTTAAAATCCTTCAGTTTGGAGCGACCTTTACTTTTTTCAGAAATTTGCTAGCAAAAAAGCATTATAGGTTTTGGAGGTTTTCGGTCTACAATGCCAGGTTCATAAGTTATAACAGTAACAAGGGATACGATTATTTTTTTATAAAAAATATTTATATTTCTCCAAACCATCAATGGAGAATTGGAATTCAAGACAAGCCAGCTATAAACCCAGACAAAAAACATCTATGTTTATCACACAAATGTTTGTCAGAAGTAGTAGCTCTGCCTGAGCCAAGAGGTCAGCCGAATATTTGAATACTTGCAAATTTTGATAGGTCTAAGACATGCTATTTTGTCACCGTGGTGAATTGCGCCTATGAGTTTTTCGATTGAAAGATTTATGTGCGCATTACCACGTTCTCAAAACGGTGAAGGAAAACATCGTGAGGAAACCGGCATGTCCTAGAACTGAAAATTCGAAGACATGTGTCGAGTGCAGGAAAGGAGCCTCTTTGAGGCGCACTTACAATCCTTTCACCGCACTGGTTCGACAGAACCGGTGACTCGAAGAAGAAGAAAACCGTGGTGAATCTGAACCTAGAGGTACACTACACTTTCCAGTCTATCGATCAAAACGCAACACCGAGGAAGTTGATAAACAAAACGTGGAATAAGTGACCCGGCGCCGGTAATCCAAACAAAAAGTGATTGCGACATTCTGCCAAACAAAATGGACAATTAACTTCTAAGATACTTACAAAATAATAACGGTTTGTGTTTTTCCAGAGAAAACGTCTTATTAAGAATTGTTAAATAATACATTTTGCCTGCATTTTGTTGTTATAACATTTCGTCTGGACTGGAGGAGAGCAATATTTTAGATAATTGAAAATTTAGGAGCATTTGCAAATTATATGCTCAAAATGGCATCGGTACTTTATGTGAACGGTTATTTTAGTGAAAACTAATGTTTATTTATTTCATTATGAGGTCTGCCTACCCCTTCGATGTTCATATAAGTTTACGTCCACATTCATTCGGATTAATGTATTAAAGTTAGAGCTATTTCCACAGTGCCCTTGTAATATTAATATATTTAATACCCAGTTAGTGAATTTGAATAACATTATTTTACAGCAACAAAATATAACTGTTTTTTAAAGGTCATGCATCTTTCTTCTCTACATAGAGAATGAAAATACCCGTAATTCCATGAAACTGAGATTCATTAATTGGTAACTAATCTTATCATCTGGCCGGTCCTCTAATTAAGAATCAGATTAAATTAAATAAAATCTGTAGGTGACTATAACTGAGTCGAATTTAATGGAAATACGGTTACTAGAAAAAAAATAGTTTTAGATTCACAATATGGATTTTTTCAGTAGAGTTTATACTGAGCTAATTCGCTTTTATTTGCAGTTTTTAAGTTTTATTTGACTAACCATATTTGGTACTTATCAACAAACTTAGTTACCACGGATGAAAATAACATGCTGCGCTGCAGGTCGTAGGTGCGATTCCCACCCAGGACAAACATTTCTGTGGCGAACATAGATGTTGGTTCTGTGTCTATTTATTTACGAAAAAGTATTTTATCAGTTGTCTGGTTCCCATGATACAAGCTATGCTTAGCTAACTTTGGGGCTGGACAACACTGTGTGAAATGACCACCAATATTGTTATTACTATTATATAGTTCTCATGAAACTATTATTTATTAATTTTAGAGCAGTAGAACTCGCCAAGTTCGTCCGGGGAAGTACTGCCACCATGCCCATTTCTGTCGCCAAGCAGTAACGCGTTCGCGTTACTGTGTTCCGGTTTGAAAGGTGTGGTTGCCGGTGAAATTACAGGCACATGAGACATTCCACCTACACGTCTCATAGTTACGGGCGCATACGATGCGACTTGGGTATTGTCGTACCTAGTAGGGGAGGACCCAAGTCGCATCGGTTGTTATGGGCCGAGGTTACCACTTACCACCAGGTGGGCCGTCGGCTCGTTTCCGTAACTAAATAATATAAAAAAAAAAAAAATATATATATATTTGTATACTGGTGAAAGGATTAAAGTGCGCCTCGCCTGTTATAACTAGACTTATGTAATATATATAGATTAGATATATACCTGTTTAAGCTTGACCTGGCTCAAGTTGTACACGCGGTCAAAGCCGATGCAGCGATAACATTGGACTGGCTGTTTCTACTGTTGGTGGCAGCTCTGGTCGCAGGCATCGGCCTCGTAGAGAACTCTACAGTAGTACTCGTCGCTAGCATGTTGATTTCCCCTCTAATGGTTAGTATAAATTAAAAATCTCTCATTTGAAAGGTGTGGTTTCCAGTGTAATGACAGGCACATGAAATATTCCACCTTCACGTCTCAGGGTTAGGGCGCATACGATCCTGTCTTACCTGGACACCCAATTCGTATGGCTTGTTATGGGTAGAGGTTATTACTTAAGGTGGGTGGTGGGGCAGGTGGGCCATCAGCTCGTTCCGTAAAGTAATTGATAAATTTTTTCTAGACTGTGGCTATATCTATACATATAATAAAATTGTAGAAAAGTGGTGTCTGTACAATGGAAATATATAAAAAAAAAGTAGCAGGGGTTGTTATTATATCGATGCCGAACCCGAAATTGTAATTATTTTTTTTTTGTCTGTTTGTCTGTATGTCTGTTTGTCTGTTTGTCTGTGTGTTTGTGCACGCTAATATCAGAAACGGCTTATTCGATTTAGATACGGTTTTCACTAATATATTGTAGTAAGCTTCACTTAACATTTAGTGTTTATTTCATGTCAATCGGTTCATAAATAAAAAAGTTATGTCAATTTAAAGAATCACGGCGAACATTTTTAACGTACAGAGTACGTACTACACGCCTCGCGCCTGAGCGTCCGTGGCTATATAAAGCGCGCTGAGAGCCGCGCCGCTGCCATAAGGATTCAGTTATAAAGAAAAGTGAAAAGTCACTATTCCACGCGAACGAAGTCGCGGGCACAGCTAGTAACTAGAATATAATTAAACCGCACGAGATATGGTAAGGCATGAGGAGGAGGCCTTTGTCCAAAAATAACAATTATAAATAATTTACAATATATTTTATCTAGCACGTCAATTTAATTTAATATTATTTAGAAATGATTATGTCTTTTTTATTTTAGTTTTTTGGGAAATCAAAGGCTTATTATTATAATGATTAGGCACCCGATTACTGAGTTGTGGGTAGCCCGTCACTCTACAGTATTACTTATTACATAACGTCAACAAACGGTCAAACTCGGAAAACGTGCCGGCGCGGCGGCAGTGCGGGACTTCCAACAAGCGCCTGAAAGTTCACCGGTTGAATCCATATTTTCGTCCATTGTTCAAAAAACACAAAGGATCGTTACGTAAATAATGTATGGTGAATTAAGGCTTCGCTATTAACTTTCTTTATCAAATTCGTGAACGGAAAATATTATGAACAGTTATGTGGGAAAGAATATTAATTGAGAAGAGCGAAATCAAATATTTATCCGGCTCGAAGGACCAAAACGCTAATCCATATACTATAGACTTCCAAACTTTATAAAAACATTGTGTTAAAATCTCCGCCTATATTTCAGTCCCAACCAATAAATGATGTATGGACTGTTGCATATACGAATAAATTACGAAACGTGCAAGAGGGCTAACGTGGTTTTAAGCGGTAACCTCTGGCCATAACACAAGCAAAACTTCTTGGGTTCTCATCTAAGCATTTAGTTAGCATGTGAAGACCCGTATTTCGCCCGTAACTTTGAGCAGTTAAGGTTCAATGTATCAAGTGCATGTAATTTCATAGACAACCAACCTTTCCAACCGGAACGCAGTAATACTTGGCGTCAGATTAGGTATAGTTGCAGTACTTCCCCTAACGGACTTAGCACAAGTTCTACTGCCTAAAACATTGCAATAAACGCATGATTGTTTTGAATTTTGTCGACATTATAATTTCCAGGCTCCAATAACAGCCGGTACTTTGGGCACAGCCGTCCGAGACAGACGTCTTCAGATAATCGGAGTGACGCACGAACTCCACGGTTTGTTCCTATGCCTCGTCATCGGCTTCATTGGCTGGGTTATGAGACTAAAATATCACAGGAGAACCAACCTACTTTGGAACCATCCCTGAATATAACTGTTAACGCAAAAAGAAATGGAGTACTTTAGCGTATTAATTTATTTTAAGTATTTATCTTAAATTAATCATAAATCATAAGTTTCTAATTCACCTTTAACGTTAACAATAAAGATGTTTACACAGAAATATCTGCTTAATATCTATACCTACCTAAGCCAGAAGAAGTTACTATACTTTCCCTATCATCCTAATTATAACTACTTACTCATTAGCTAGTATTTCATAAGATAAAGACATAAGAAGTAACTGCATATAACACGTGATGCTAAGGTAAACCTTACGGGGCTTGTGAAAGTTTGATGAAGCCTTTCTGAATCAACTTAACCGGAATATCCCTGAGGCACAATATCAACACGTTTAGCGATATAACAAGTTGCTACCTACACGGGAAATTCATGGTAACGGAATGTTATCCATCATTAGTACAGCCTTAATTGGATCGCAGTATCACGCTAATCTATGTGACATTCGCAGGCGTTCAAAGCCATCATTCGCTATCCAACCGAGCACAAAGATGCCTTCCGGTGTGATTTTCATAATCTACATACCGTCCAGCAATTTCGAACATATCCTCAAGTTCGGGAAACCAAAGGATCTCATCCCACTAGATCCTGATTACAAGCCGAAGTATTTAGCAGTGGAGTTGAGAAACAAGAAGTCGAAAAGTATCCCCATACATTTCAATCAGGAGTACGACAATGCAGCTTTCAATCCTAAGCTGGAAAATAGTATTACTGAAGTTAATGAGTTTTTCACAATGGAAAGCGTAAGTACCGCCTGGGTTGGTATAAAGTTAAATTGGTTTCATTTGAACACTTTCCGATGATTACGTTAATAAGGTAGATAAGAGTACTTAGGTAGAGTCAAGTCTACATTTGTCTCATTCAAGTTTGCATTCGCACTATATAGCCAAAATTGGATACTGTCCAAAAAGTGCTATACATTTGCAGATTCTTCAGGAATTGTTGAATAAACTTCACGTAGACCAAGTTGTGTGGGTGCCAGACAAATCCGGGAATTATTCGCAAGTAGTATTCCCCTTGCCCACTGGAGACCAGTGTGAAACTATGCTGCATTGCCTTACGCAACTCGGTATTGGCGTCAAGTGCAAGTCTATAGTCAGGTAATTTTTTAACGCTGTTACCAAGTCATTTTATTTTTACGACACAGACATACATATAACATTATTCAAACTTTTGACTACTCGAGTCACTCGTTCTCTCAAACCAGTGTGTGAGAGGATTTAGGTGCACCTCAAAGAGGCTCCTTTACTGCACTGGACACATGTCATCGAATTTTTGATTCTAGGACGTGTCGGTTTCCTCATGATGTTTTCCCTCTCCGTTTTGAGTAAGTGGTATTTCGCACTTAAATTTATCAAGCTAAAAACTTATTGGTGTCGACCTCCGAATTGAAATTCGAATCAGTACCACTGGGCCACCACGCTCTGTTGTTGTCTATATCTATTGAATATCTTAAGACAACGGATACAACTTTTCACTTTGGCTTCTTTCAGCGTACTTCCCTGTAGCGTGGTGCACTCGGCTATTGGCGATGAAGACTCTGATGACGAGAATTTCTTGTAAGTAATGGTCAAAAGATGCAGATTATCATATTATTATTGATCATTTAGGATTTTTCTTATACTCCAGGAAAAAGAATGAAGACGCAAAGAAATGGCGTAGCTTTGTAGAGTCCATCAGATCGAAGCTGACAGTGAAACAAGTCGTCGATGGAGTAAGAGGTGGCGGTGAATTGAATTTCGACTACCTGACACTCATAATTACTGCTGAGTGAGTAGATGACAGATTAAGTACACCTAAATATCCAGTAGAAACCCTGCTTAGTTGAGCAGTCTCTAAATCATCTCTATTTGTTACAGTTCCCTGGCAGCATTAGGATTAGTAGAAAACAATGCCTCAAACATAGTAGCAGCTATGCTGGTATCACCGCTTATGGGGCCAGTGATGTCTATCACATTTGGTACGATTATATCGGATAGAAGTCTCGTCAGAAGTGGCTTTGAGAGTCTGATAGCTGGCATGTTTTTTTCTCTTCTCTTCGGATTTATTTTTGGACTTATTTTGGGGTCTACAGACATGCCTTGGGGTTTCGGAGACTGGCCCACTGAAGAAATGAAATCGCGGTAATGTAAACTTCTAAATTCCAGAATAGGAACTAAGTTTCATATATTTTCTAAATAATTAGTATTTTGTCTCCAGTGGAAACGTAAGGTCTCTTTGGATGGGTGTATTATGGGCTCTAACTTCCGGCACAGGAGTCGCGCTGGCGTTACTACAAGGCAGTGCTGGTCCTCTTATTGGTATTGCAATATCAGCATCTTTGCTACCGCCAGTGGTAAACTGTGTAAGTCTGATTTACTTCCTTATGCAGTGCGTCTGAATAGTCTTATTTGCTGAACTATTAGCACGTGCAGTGTACATTGTCTCGCACGTATGTGGCGTGTGTGTGTGTGTGTGCACTTATAGGAAAGTTATTGCGCATTTGGTGTGTCCATACAGGGTTTATTCTGGGCGTTGGCGTGCATATGGCTGCTGTATCCGGGAGTAAAAATACCTCACATCAAGGGCGAACCCTACTTTGGCAATTCATCGTACCAACCATTGTACCACGACTACTTGCCTATCGAGTTCGCGATCAACGGTGAGTTTTATAACTGACCGAGTTATAAGTAGTATGAACCAGCGACTATCGAGTATCGACTATTGACTATCGAGAGACTCATGACGTCATGACTACGCCCAGAACACGAAATTATAGATTATAATAAGGTCATTTAATAACGTAAAATTATAAACGTGATATGTAAATAAGAAATTGGAAAATAAAGCAAAGAGAAAAAAAATTACAATGTCCCATATTAATTTGTTAACTGTTTTCAATGCCACCTGTATAAACACTAGCTTAGTATACACTGCTACGTTTGCGCTGTGAAAACTTAAATGCGTTATAAACACGTAATGCAGAGACAGAATATCTAAATATTAGAATAACCCCGATACCCTTTAAGACTGCGTAATTTAACTGTTACTACGATCAATATACACGCAAGGGTTGAGATTTAAATAAATAAATAAATATTTTACAAAACAATAATGCCGAAAGTTGTTTAGTTAATGTCTTCCAAGAATTTCGAGGGAAAGAAACAAATTTTCATAAAGTACCAGTGTGAATTTAAGTATGATATGATTGATCATAGTCAGGACTGCTTCAGACTGCTTTTGGAAATTAGCGATGCGAATTCCCAGTATTACAAAATCAGTAATTATTCTCTTACACAATACTGATTGATCTGGACCACGAGTCCTATATTTTCTAGGCATAGTAAGCTGCTGTCTGACGATAGTGAACGTAATCTGCATATTTATAACTGCAATAATATTCCTGAAGATAAAGGAAGTGGCCGCTCCGTACACTTCCACGCCAGATTTGAGAAGATTTTGGGAGCAGGACATCAAGTTGGTCCGGGAGAGTAATCGGGCAAATCTCCGTAAAGCAGAAGAGGATGAGAGACATGAGTAAGTTACAACAAAGGAATACGACTAGAACAAAATGAAGGCGAGAATCACAGCTTGATCGATCTTGTTTGTAAACTTCTTCGAATTGGTTTGATTCGTTGATTTACAGTTCGAACTTCGGTCTCGGGCACTAGACCGAATTTTGTCAAACGTTACGAAAAGCCACAACTTTACTGCTGTCTGAAAGCCATCATCGGGGTCGAATACTACTGTCTAGCTCTGTCTAGCATTATCCTAATAAAATGAGCAACTTTTCACACCTGGTATTGACAATATCATTATTTAGCAGTTTTGAATAGACATAATAAAACTTTGAACTTGCAGATTAGTTATGGACGAGCTCAATCAAGAAACAGACGAGGAAATCAAGGATAAGCTAGAGTCGGCAATCGAAGAAGCACTGGATGACGAGACCTACAGGAAAGTAAAGAGGATGAGCTACCAAAGCCATACTGCTGATGAGGTAACTCAATTACACAAAGAATCACAAGTTTCGATAGCTCCAAATATATATTTCTTAAGATTAATGCTCAATTTCACAAAGCCACTAGGTACTTAAAACTTAAACCCTTAAAATATTGGAGGGCTCATTAAATAAATATTCGTTTTTTTTAACTATTGATTACGAATAGCCTGCATATCGTATTATGTTGATGATAAACTAAACTTATATCTACGGATTAATTTAGTCCAGGTTTTAACATCACTTATACAGTCAACACTATTACTTGAAACTGTGTAAACTGTACCATATTCCAAATCTACCAAGGCCTGCTGCTAAAATTCGATCTGCGCCCTACATTTCAATTCACCCCATGTGATTTCATTAGGTAAAATGCCGCTGGAGCCTGATCGGGGCGCAAATTCACCTTCACACCTGTGTCACCCTGTGTCCGATAATTACATTTTGCCGATGGAATGTGTCAGGGTATTTACAGAGACAAATTACATGCCAGAGAGGGAACAAAATGGGTTTTGTAAACAGAATATTTTAGAGTTTACTTTTTTTTAGTGTTGTTAGGTACTTCTCTTAAGAGGTCTGTGTCAAAGACATAGGACATAAAGTACCTTAATTGTCTCAGCAGGGTTGAACATGCTTGGAGGCTCATGAGATTACGATTTTTCAGGTAGTTATACCTTTACAAAAATAGAATAAAAAAACTAAAAAGAAAATATACCTAGGTACTTTAGCTAATTAATTGATGCGTTGATGCGAATTATTTATTTCCTTTTACTATTTTTACAACACGATGACGGTAGGTGTGTATACATTGTCTGACATTTTGCAGGTGATTAGAACAATTGGACTGAAGCCAAAATTTCCTGTTTCGAAGCGATCCAGCGTAATCGATTCTGGCGCATCTTCACCGGTACCCGCCAAGCCAAGCCCGGACGACATTGCAATTCTAGACAAACTCTTGACTTCCCTTCTCGGAATGAAGGAAAAGCGAAGATCTTACACATCACACAGAGGAACGCCGAGGTCGAGCAATCTGCCGGTCATCACCGAGCTGGGACCGAACAGAACATCCGACTCGTGGCCGGATAGGATTTATGATAATTCCGTTGTGCGCGGTGTCATAAATAACCTGAGAGCTAGTAAGAGGAATTCCCAAGTTGAAGATCCATTTTTAACTCCAAAATAATTAATGTTATATTTTAGAATAGTTATGAGCCAGCCGGTATCTAACCGGCTTCAACGTACAAGGATGCGACATAATGCCATTAATATCTTATGGTGTATAAGTACAATGCTAACAATTAATCTGACATTTAATAAAACTGTTAACATTGGGTATCTATATACAGAGTGTCCGGTAACGAATGGATAACCTTGAAATGGGTCTTAGTAGAACTATTGGGCATTCGGAAAAAAATATCAAATAAAAAAAAACAAGTACACAAAAAAAAGCAAAAAAATCAAAGCATCGATATTATTTAAAAAATACATTATCTTTGATACTACTTGATTTTTTTTTTATTTGATATTTTTTTCCGAATGGCCGAAATGGGTCGTAGTAGAACACTACGACCCATTTCAAGGTTATCCATTCATTAACGGACACCTGTATATAAAATTGTGGTGTTCGAAAATGAATATTTATCTTAGCTACAGTTGAACCCGGTAGCTAGCGCTGTTGTCGAGACCTAGAAAATATAAACATACAGGCGACCCCCATTGTTGGTCTGTAATACGACTACTACATTAGCGACTAGTAAATTATGGATTATTAATAAAGAGAGCATGAATTATAATAAATTAATAACTTTATTGCTCTAGTAAAGTCATTTTGTACATAATATCAATTTAACAGATATAAAAATATGTTATTCAATAGTTTAACTATAGGTTACATGAGCTAATACATATCACAGTAAAGCTTTTGAGGAATTGTAACACAGATTACATCTGTAATTTTAATTTTGTACATAGGACTCATCTATAAATCTACGCTACAATAATATCATTTCGGCAACCCTTCGGTAAACCCTTGTCAAGAGCCTTCACGTTCGATTTTGGTAGCTTTTTCTGGAGTTTTCAAAACTTTATTATGCTTGACTTGAGATGTATAAATGTCGTAACCTAATGATATTACGTTGTCATACAGTACTCTGTATTTTGTGGGTAAAAAGTAGAAGTTTATAATTTGCGCCGGAGGCCACACCATCCATTCCGCTCGATAAAGAGTAACAAATTTGTCTCTTACCTCTTCTTTGAAATTCTCCATAGGGTTATCTTCAAACAGTGCTACACTGCCAAAGAAGGTGACTATCATGATCGGTGAAAATATGAATTGGTCTAGTAGTAGCTTCTTCACCACCATGTGGAATGATTTTCCTATAATGAACCTATCTAACACTTTGTACCAGTGGTGACAGAGCACTCCCACCGCTGCCCCTGAGAATGCCATGTGCATGTTACGTTTATAATCAAACGTTTCTTCATCTCCAGTGTATATTTCATAATTTTGTTCTAAAATATCGCCCAGTGACGATAAGCTGACGGATATAGTGACGTTGGTGTAGAGTAGGTACTTGTCGCTGAACGCCACTTTCACAAGTCTCTTCATTCGTGACACGGAATTGGAGCCTCGAACGTTTGTGGCCAGCTTCCTCCATGTTATCCCCAGAGCTTGCATTCCAATTTATTAGTGATCCTGAAAATAAAAGAATGTCTTTATTTTATGGAATTTTTCCCTTTGATTTTTTCAATAGGGAATTTTTTAGTAAGTGAAATTTATCTGGTGGTATGCCTTTGTTTGCTTAAGGATCTTGCACCAGTTAAGCACTATCATTCTCATATTAATCCATTCTCAATACTGTATTACTGTAAGATAGATACAGTAGATACTCATACAATGATCAGAATTCAGGACAACTTTAATCCTTCACCTAGCAATAGTATATAACAGCATATTTTGCTCATTATTTTATGCTCTAAAGAGCATAAATTTACTTAAGTAAAGCAATGCCCATACCTAACTGGATAAGTAGTAAGGTACGGGCATTATCATTTTGTTAAAATAAACACAAGTAATAATTACACAAATTTATTTTTAAATTGTCTAAATCATAATAAATAATTGAAATTGTTTAGCTTTCAAGAAGCAGTTTCTTTGGCACCTTTATCAGGCTTGGCATGTTTCACTTGGGATGTGTAAATGTCATAGCCCAAGGAAATTGTGTTATCATAAACAACTCTAAACCTAGTAGGCAAAAAGTAGAAATTGATAATTTGTGCCGGAGGCCACACAATCCACTCTGCTTTATACAGTGTCCAAAACTTATCTTTTACTTCATCAGTGAAATTTTCTAAAGGATGCTCTTCAAATATTGCAACGGTACCAAAAAATGATAGAATAATTATTGGCGAGCATACAAATTGGTCCAGAAGCAGCTTTTTAAAGACCATACTCAAAGATCTCCCAATGATAACTCTGTCAAGGATGTTGTACCAGTGGTGACACAATATACCAGTGGTCAACCCCGAGAATGCCATATGGCCAGTTCGAGGCAAGTCTATTTTATCAATTTCTCCTTTATGCATTTCATATTTTTGTTCAATCAAATCCCCACACGTTGATATCCCCACTGATAGCAATACATTGGTGTAAAACAGATTCTTGCGATTGAATGCATCATCTAAGCCTTGCTTGTACGTTTTATAAGCTTTTGAAAAGAACCTTCTTATGGTCATAAAATTTTCAGTATGGATTCACCTAAAACAAAATGATATGATTTATTAGGAAGGGATCTGCTTTACAACAAAGTATGTGTCCTAACTGTGTTACGCCAGGTTTTTATTAAAAGTATCAGGTTAGTACATTATATACCAGCCAAATTAAAAAATAAACGAAATGCATATTCTGTGTTCAAATTCACTCTAATTATGTTATTTTCATTTAAATTTAATATACCAACTTTTTTTTTATCTGACTTGAATTTAATTATATTTTTGAACTTACCTACTCAAAAATATAAAAATAAATAAATATGTTAACTCAATTAAAATGTGTTGTTTTTTGCAAAATAAATACTCTTTCTTTCTTTCTTTCTTTTTTTCAATTGCCTATTTAAGTAGCAGGTCACTTAATAGAAGCCCTAAATAATTATCTCTCTTTTTTACGTATTTTTGACAAATTCTATCACGATTATTTTAAAACAACTTACCTACTGTTATTTATAAGCACAAAAGTCCAGCACGACGAGTGTAGTAAACACGGTTTATTGATAAGTAATTAGTATTAGGATTTCTTTCTTAAAATAGAACCAAAATCGTTTTCTTTTACTAATCTGCATAACCTCAAAATCAAAATATCCGCAAAAAAATAGCGCTCCGCCTTACAATATGGCAGTGCTGCCATATCTAATTTGAAATTGCGATGGCAGTGCTTGAAAAAAACGGGACAATTTAGCTCTCTTTTTTAATCTATATCATATGTGTACCAGAAGTTGTGTGCTATCTGTGAATCTTTTACTATCTGTGGGTTTTACTATCTGTGGGTCGTGGTCGTGGTCGTGGGTGAAGCCGATCCGCCTTCAGTTTTGTTTTTGTGAATAAAGTACATATTTTGTTTGCGATTATTTGTAATTATAATACGATCTAAAAAAAAAAGTGAAAGATATATAATTTTCAATTAATTGAAGTAAAATAATTATATACCATGGCTGGTGAATACAAGTTTAATTCATTTTTATTGTGTGGTTCATTAACTTTTGCCATTATTGCTATGTTATTTATTTGGTTTCAGACAATTTACCTTTGGATAGAAATGCTATGAAAGATCCGGCTACGTCCTATCTCCGAATATATGTAGGAGGAATACCTGAGAAAACTACTGCTGACGATCTTTACGAACACTTCAAGGGTTATGGAAAGATAATGGGTATATCAGTGAACCGATTATTCGGTTTTGTTCAGTTTGAAGATGAGTCCAGTGCTCAGGCAGCTATAAGAGAAGCTGCTGGAAGTAGTATTTTGGGAAAGACTGTATCTGTTAAAACAGCGCAGACAACAAAGTAAGTTTTCCTGGGTGAGCTTACAGCTTTTAACATTACTTTCGTACTTACAAGCATTTGAAACCATATATTAGGCAGCGAATAATTATTAACATACATTGATTACCCCGCTTAAGCAGGGCAAAAATTAATGCTTGCTTGCTTATATCTATACAAATAAATAAAATTGGAGTGTCTGTTTATAACCGCTTTCTACTAGGTGCATATGGATGTATACACGGTACATATACCAAAACAACATTTTTTACAATTTTTGTCTGTCTGTCTGTTTGTTCTGGCTAATCTTTGAAATGGCTGGACCGATTTTGACAGGACTTTCACTGGCAGATAGCTGATGTAACAAGGAGTAACTTAGGCTACTTTTCCGAGGGGTAAAATAGGGGTGAATGATAAAACCGAATTCCACGTGGACGAAGACGCGGGCAACAGCTAGTATGTATGTACTTATTTTATAAAACATTATATCAGTCGTCTGACAGAAAGTAACATATGGGTGAAGATTAAAGATTGTTTTGATGTAATTGGTAGCCTCTCATAGCTGGCAACGATAGATCAAATCAACCGTTAATGATTTTTATTTATAAAAATGACATATAAACTGTATGAAACGTTGCTCCATGAATATTACAGGCGAGAAATAGAGGTGGTGTCGATACAACCTGACATTCCGCCGGCGGTGGCCCTGATGGACAATCTGCCAATCAGCACTGATGATGGTGATGAATATGACAATTTCGGCAATTTTATTGGTGATAAGAGTAAGAACTACTCATGTGTGTATAAGCAGTGCATGGCTATTGAACATATTTATTTTAATTTTTGGAATGAGCTGTTAGCCCTCCTGTCGTAAGTGGTAACTAAGACCCATAGTTTTTTCGGAACGAGCCGACGGCCCACCTGGTGGTAAGTGGTAACCTCAGCCCATAACAACCGATGCGACTTGGGTCCTCCCCTACTAGGTACGACAATACCCAAGTCGCATCGTATGCGCCCGTAACTATGAGACGTGTAGGTGACATTATAGATGTGTGTGATATGTAGACATTATATATATTTATTCCTCATACAAACCGTCATACAATCATACAAATCCGTTCAGCCGTTTGAGCGTGAACGATTAACAAACGTACACACATATGCATGAAAACTTTCGCCTTTATAATATTAGTGTGATGACTGTGTATGTATTTACAAAGTAAAATGTATATGAATTATATCAGTTGTCTGGTACCCGTAGTATAAGCTATGCTTAATGCGTGCTTCACACGACGCTATGTGAAGTGTCCACCATTATTTATATCATCTGTATATAGATACCATTTATTTTGGTTTTGGGTTGAGTCAAAGTCAAAGTCAAAAACTTTATTTCCATAGAATTCATAAAAAAATGGCTTGGAAGCGTCAATATTCAAAACATAAGGTCACGCGTACTTATCGATAAGTTTGATGCCTGTTCAAACCCTATCCGACCCTCCAAGGGGAAGAACACACAAGAAACCCCTAATGGAGGGATTCCTTTTTTTTCGCGAGAATTTTGAATCAGCATATTATGTTTAACAGGTTATGGTGAAGAAGACTACGATGAGGGCTACGGTTGGAGCGAAGGGCGCGAGCGGGACGGGCGCGGGGGCGGGGGCGGGGCGGGGCGCGGCGCCGGCGGGCGGGGGCGCGGGCGCGGGCGCCCCCGCCCCGGCTTCCGGGAGCGATCACCCCTCGGGGCCAGAGGTACTGCTCCTCTTTGAGGCACACTTACAATCCTTTCACCACACTGGTTCGACAGAACCCGTGACTCGAAGAAGAAGAAGAAGAATGGGTTTTTTTAATTCTTTATTTGTCCAGGAGTTTTAGGCCTATGGACTTCTACGTTTAATTTGCAGTATTTTTTTGTTTTTTAATGTGATAAAGTTATGGAACGAGCCGATGGCCCAGCTGATGTTAAATGGTAATGTCTAATGTCTGCCCATAACAAGCATAGCAGTAGAATGTATGCCAAGGTCGTCCGGGGAAGTTCTGCTACCCATTTCTGTCGCCAAACAGTGAGGCATTCGCGTTACCGTGTTCCGGTTTGAAGGGTGTGGTTGCCGGTGAAATTACAGGCACGTGAGACATTCCACCTCCACGTCTCAGGGTTATGGGCGCATACGATGCGATTTGGGACTTGTCTTAGCTGAGTAGGGATGGACCCAATTCGTATTGTATCGTATTCGAATGGCCGAGACGAAACCTGTATAGATTTTAGCTAATTTCTAGCGGCCCGTTTTGCGACTTTGTATAAATGTTTTATGGGTTCGGTTGGATTTTGCCTCTGACTCTGTAATTAAGATGGTTCAAGTCTCTTAACGAAAAAAAATACATCAAAATCATATTCATTCCAATGGTTATTTGCATAAGTAATAATTCTTTTTAGTTATAAATATCAAATGGGTACACAGTAATATAGTTACCTAAATCTTAAGCTAAAGTAACATATTGCTATTTCTTTAATACAAGCAACAGATAAAAACCTGATCCGATATCAATTGGCCTACTAGCCTACTACTGGCCTCATAGCTCAGTTGGTTAGTACTCTACCTTCTGCGCTGTAGGTCGTGGGTTCGATCCCCACTCGGAACAAACATTTATGTGACATTTGTAACATTGATGTTTGTTCTGTGTCTGGGTGTTAATATGTATGTATTTACAAAAGAAAAGTATATAAGTATTATATCAGTTGTCTGGTTGCCATGATACAAGCTATGCTTAGCTTACTTTGGGGCTAGATGGCGCTGTGTGATATGTCCACCATTATTATTATTATAATACTATTTGTAATCTGGACAAGACAGCACTGACATTTACATATAAATTTTAAGGTGATTGGCAGGACAGAGGCAATTACGATCGCTTCAAGCAACCCGAGTACCCGCGCGCCCTGCCCGTCCCGGAGAGAAATGACTGTGAAATCATTGTGGTGTCTAAAGGGCTCACGTAAGTTAAACGACGCAAAAAAGGGAAGCCCTGTTTAGGGGCTTCTTGCTGTTCTTCCCCATGGAGGGTCGGATAGGGTTTGAACAGGCGTCAAACTTACCTTGACCTTATGTTTTGAATATTATTGAAGTTTCCAAGCCATTTTATGAATTCTATGGAAATAAAGTTTTGACTTTGACGCTTTACTCCATCCATATTTAACTTTCGTACCCAATTCAGTAAAAAGTTGTTTTGTATCAGTGGTTTTTCACAAGATTTTATTTAACTCATGTTTGTTAGGGTCAAATCTTGCAACTGAATTTTAAACCAGTTATCCTGAACCGATTGAATTGACATTTTGCATACACGTTTAGTTTGGATGACAATGCATAGTTAGTTATGTGACGTCATTCTAAATCCAGTATGGCGGCCTAGTCATTTTTATGTACTCTCATTATATGGGTATCAAAGGGTGTGCTAAGAATACGAAAAATATACTTATGTCACTCTAAATCCAATATGGCGTCAATCTAAATCCAATATGGCGGACCCCTAAGATGGTGGAATAACTCCGTTGTGTAATATTACTAAGTGCCTATGTGTCCTAGTTCGGATTATAAAAACTTCTTTTGAAAAGTATATTTTCAATTTTTTTTTTACAGAGAATATGCAGAATTCATTGAGGGCCGCCTGAAACGGCTCGGCATAGTCGTGGACCTACTGTTCCCAATGGAGGATGTGGCTATAGGAAAGGTCCTGGGCAATATCGCGTCGCGGGGGTGCCTTTACGCCATTCTAGTCATGCCTCAGAATCAGGAGCACAGATCTTTGACGTTGACAATCCTTCATGGGTTGCCACAAGGTAAAATATATTACATTGACCATAAAGCGTTTTATTAGTGGTGTCTGCTCCATTTTTGCATAAGTTTATTGTAACAGCATAAAGTGATTGTATAAAATACTTCAAAAAATTCAATTTAACTACTGCTATGCATAAGATGGGGGGGGGGGGGGGGGGGGCATACGCTCGTATCGTGACTTAACTCACATTTAAAAAGATCATTTTCCGTTATCGCAAAACTGACTTTGGAAATCCTGCCCACCTGGTCCATACAGGAAACTAGCATGATACCTCGCCAAAAACAATTTTCTTTTCCTACCTTAAATATAATCATTGGTATTGCAGAGCACAGAAACATGCCCCTAGAAGACGCGTTACAGCTGATATCTCGTAATTTCCAAGAGGTGCAACGCGGGGGGAGCTCCGGCCGCGAAGCCCTAACGGCGCTGCTCGGCCAGCTGGCCGATGGCCGCTCCCTCACCGTGCTGCAGTACGACAAGGTCATAGCGTACCTGCAGGTATGACACGCAGCTACCAGCGGCGGATTTACCAGCAGGCTAAGTACGCTTGAGCCTAGCTACCAGCGGCGGATTTACCACCAGGCTAAGTACGCTTGAGCCTAGCTACCAGCGGCGGATTTACCAGCAGGCTAAGTACGCTTGAGCCTAGCTACCAGCGGCGGATTTACCAGCAGGCTAAGTACGCTTGAGCCTAGCTACCAGCGGCGGATTTACCAGCAGGCTAAGTACGCTTGAGCCTAGCTACCAGCGGCGGATTTACCAGCAGGCTAAGTACGCTTGAGCCTAGGGCGGCAGATTTGAGAACCGTTTTTTTATCCAGAAATCTTGGATTTTCTGTAAGATGGTTTTCTCATGTAATTTCTCTAGAAGTCCACAATACATCGTTCCGTTTACCGAATTTATATTGCGTGAGTGGCATACCCCGCCTTATTAGTCATCATTGAGATTTGATTACCAATTACCTCAGAAATATACCCAAAAATTATTTCCTGTGCAATTTGAAGCGAATTGTTGGATTTTAAATATAATCTAGGAACTGACAATTAATTTACAATTTTAGAGGTAAGGGCGGCAAAATTTCAACAGCCTATACTTGGGAAATGTGTAAATCCGCCACTGCAGTTTACACCTGATATCACGTAACTTCCAGTAGTTTTAAGAGCAAAAGCCAAGTACGTGGAAGTACTGCCACCGTGCCCATTTCTGCCGCCAAGCAGGAACGCGTTCGTGTTTCGGTTTGAAATTTGTGGTGGCCGGTGAGTACAGGCACATGATACACCACCCACACGTCTCAGTTACAGGCGCATACGATGCGACTTGGGTCTTGTCGTACCTAGTAGGGATCCAATCTCATCGGATGTTATGGGCAGAGGTTACCACTTAACACCAGGTGGGCCGTCGGCTCGTTCCGTAACTGTATCACATAAAAAAAGGTTGTAGTACAATGCGGATGATACATACAGACCAACCGATGACAGTTGCAGATACTTGAATGCGCATACTGTTTAATGCCTGACGCGAAACATTTTAGTTCCAAAGCTGTTTGTGCACAGTACTATCTGTTGGAACGAGCAAATACGCTCATATCTGCCTTCTGCGCTGTAGGTCATGGGTTCCATTCCCACCCAGGACAACATTTGTGTGTCGAAAGTGGATGTTTGTTGTGTCTGGATGTTAATATGAATGTATAAAAAGTATCTGTTGTTTAGTTCCCATGATACAAGCTATCCTTAGCTTATTTTGGGGCTAGATGGCGCTGTGTGAAATGTCCACCATTATTTATTATTGTTGTAAGATATATATAGATAGATATATATAGATATATATATAGATCTAAATTATTAAAATTCATTGTGTTTATATTGTTATGAAATGACTACCAATTTGGCTAAACCCTCATATAGTGATATTTACTTTACAGGAACGGAGGGAGCAACAAATTAAAATCGAACTTGGGGAGCCGCTGACCACGAACAAGGCTCAGGCAGAACTGCAGCAGAGAATACTAAATATATTGAATGACAAGAAAATAATCCCCGAGCCGTCTCCAGTCGCGACACCCGTCCAGTCCGCCGCGCAAGGACAAAACAAACTCCTCAACGACCCAACTGTCAAAAAAGCCCTCGATGCAATATTACAAAAGTTTACTTAATATAAGATTAACATTTCATATCTATGATTAATATAAATGCTAATATAAGATTAACATTTCATATCTATGATTAATATAAATGCTAACGTTAGTTGTTTCTTTGTAACACTTCCACGGCCTAAACCGCTGTATCGAAAATCTTGAATGAAACCGCTAAATCTTGTTATAGAGATAGATGGGACCCACGAGACGGTAATAAGCTAAAGTTTTTTAATAATTTCTGTACGTATCGATCGACAACCAGAATTAGACAAAAACTCTTGCTCGTCTGCAGACATGTATGCGTCCAAACACAAGGTAGATGTCTACACCGTTGGAATCCTGCTGGGTCCTGTTGATGGCTGCGCATCAGGTCAAGGGTTGAATGTCATGACAAGTAACTGGATTACAAATTTCAAACTGATCAGACCTGTGGAAGCTGTTTATATCTTCATCAACTAGAAAAGAGGCGATAACCTTCAAACAGCTGAGCAGATTTTCTTGAACCAGTCTTAAGACACCTTTCAAACGAATAAACTTAAAATAGCTCCATCCGTTCAGGAGTTATGATGCCACAGATGCACCGCTCATTTTCGTCGGTGTTTATTCACAAATAAAACATGGTAACATTATTCAGTTTATTTAATAAGTTCATACATAATTAGGTGGTCAACAAATCCACACAGCTAGCAGTTCATTGGTGATTTGAAGTGGCAATCAGTGCTAATACAGTAATTTGTTATGTACACGCACACAAAACTAGGACATTTCCACTATGATATATACTAATGATCACTCAAATTGAAATGTTACAATCGGTTACAGGTTGGTAATATCTTTCTAACACAAAGCTCAGAATTTGTCAATAAAAAAACTATATATATAAGAGGATATTGGTAAGGTTCAATAGAAAATAAAATGATTAGATGTCAACTTAATTACCGCCAGCGGTCCTCCCAATATACTAAACGGTCATAACCTTAAAAAATTATTCATTTAGAAAATAGATGTTTACTAGTTAAGTAATAAACATCAAGAGTTTGTCAATATACTATTCAATGATTTTAAATGTTATACTCAGTTCAATTTTAACTTCTTAACCGATTACAATATGATATCTTCCACTGAGATCAGAGCCCTTAGTGATACAACTTTGAAAAGCATCATCTTTTTAAAATTACTCTCCTCGTCTGAAAGTGACTATCTATACAAGATAATATTACAATCTAAGATAATATTTAGAAATATCCACATCTTACTCTATATAAACATCTGCAAAACACCCTTATTATGTTAGTTTAGCAACTAAATGCCACCTTGCACCCACCAAGCTCCATAAAGCTATTATTTGGAAGATTTTGGTGAACTGGAGCTCCAAAGGTGAGAGCAATATTTACACAGATCAGTCAAATAATGACAGCGCTGCCAACAACATCACAGAGGCAGACTACTAACTATACAACCATTAACATTCACAAAATGCATTAAGTTGATCTCTCCGGTGGATCTTCTTGTCGTGAATGATCAAACCCTTCCTTTATATGGCCTCCAGTACCTTTGGGATCCAAGTCGGTAGCCCAACTAAAGTGCATGAGAGCAAGATGTGAATTTCCTAATTTATTATGAACCTTACCAAGTAGATAGTACACTAATGATTCTCTAGGAGCAATGTCTTTTAGATGTAAAAGGTCTGCCAGCGCATCTTGTGGCCGGCCAGCACGCAGCAGCACCGACGCTTTGTGGAACCGGCACAGTGGGTTCTCCGTATCCAAAGCTACAGCCCTTTCCAAAGTAGAGAGGGCTCGGTCCATCTTACCCAGGGCGGCTTGCGCCAGTCCCAGTTGGCATCTCAGAACTCCGGAATGGGGGTGGATGGTGAGTGCGCGCCGGATATTCACCTCAGACATCTTCCATCGCTCCTGACGAGCGTAAACTGTCGCAATACCAAACCATGCAACGTAGTTTCTCGGGTCAATGCTCACAGCAGTTCTGAAGCTTGTCAACGCTTTGTCTGTTTCCTCGGCGACTGCATATTCATGGCCTAGAAGCGCATGTGCGTACGCCGCTCCGGGGTCGATCTGTACGGCCCTTTTGAAGAACTTCAAGGCGGTTTCCCGTTCTTTATGCAAGGAAAAACAGTTCCCGGCCGCAAGCCAAGCGATCGAATCGGTTCTGTTCAGTTCGACTAAGTCTTGAGCTAGCGCAGACAGCTGTGCCTCTCGCTGCAGGTGCCATAAGCATGTGCTGTAAATGTCCATTCCCTCTGTACGACTGGGGTAGTTTTTTCTGATATCTGCAAATATCTTCGCAGCAGCCTCATACTGTGCCAACTCATAATGTGCTTTGGCTATCATCGTCTGCACCCATGGTGAATTAAACTGTTTGGGTGGCAATTCTTGGAATAGTTTTATTGCATTCTTACAATCTAAGAAAGCTAGAGATTTGTAAGCCTCGCCCAAGTCACGCATCAAATTCAGAAGAGCTACACCATTTGACATTTTAGGTGGTAGAGTGGGTGTGTGGGTTTCCATGCTTTTATTTCTTTCAATTGTTTCAATTGTGTTGTTTGACTTGATATTCTTACTGATGCGCTGCTTGCTTTTTCTTGAAGGGCTTTTGGGGGCTACAAACTTTCTGCTAGGTGACTTATTGTTTTCTTTCACAGAATAACTGCTATTGTTATTGCTAAAAAGTCTTGATGATCTCCTAGGGGCAGGTCCGAGGGTGCATCTTGGGGCAGGACTAAATACAGCATCTTTAAGCTGACCCATTTGGGTTCTTATTGAATTAACTATCTTAGGTATAGCCTTCTGTTCATTTGAGTCTGTTAGAGTGGGTGTGTATGGAACAGGAGATTCTTCCATGGGTAACATACCAAAAGATGGAGAAAATGGAATAGGAGCAATGCCACTAAATACGCTATGCATTCTTTTAATGGGAGCTTGTGTTTCAGGTGTTATACTCGTGGACATTGTCATAGGTGTTCGTGTTGCAACATTGTTTGGTGTAACATTAGAGATCACACTGGAGTTGTTAGTATTATTTGTAATGTTACTGTGGACAAATGATATATTCTCAGAGTTGTTGACTGCATTCACAAATGCTGTAACACCAAATGGAAATTCAGAATTATTCATTTGGAACACATGATGGGGTTCTACTTTCTCGCCCATGTCGCACAGTTTTGTGAATGATTTCCACATGAATGGATTCAGTGACAATGCTTTTCTATGTGCTTCAGCCGCTTTACTCCGTCGCTCCGTAATGTTATAAATTTTGGCAAGTAGCTGTAATGCATAGGGCGCTTGCTCCCCAAACTCAGATGCAACAATATCTAAATTTGTACCTAGGGCTACTTCTGCATCTTGGTATCTGAAAAAGATTTCGACATTGTGTTATTTCTCAGTAAATGTTAAATTATGAACAAATGTGGTAATTACTAGTAATTACTTACGATTTTAACTCGGTAGAACATTTAGCTAGGAGAAATCTAGCTTGTGGCAATGATAATGACAAATTGTGTAGTAAATGATGAGCCTCATTTACCCGTCCAGCTCTGTAGTAACAAGTACCCAAAAGAAATGCTGTCTCCTCTGATGCAACTGAAAAACAAACATCATAGTGATGCAAACAATACAAAACAACATAATGGACCATAACAGATATGCACGAACATTTATTGACGTAAATAGTTGCGTAAAAATCAATATTTGCAGGAATGCAAGTGCGAAACATTCATTCATATGGTTTTAGCTATGGAACTAGGTACGGGGGTGGTATATTTACCTTCGGCGTGTAGTCTCTCGGCCAGGAATATAGCGTTGTCATATTCATAATTGTTGAGACAATCCCAAACGATAACCTGCAGGAATTTGAATGATTTTAGTGAAACGGCCCTTGACGAATACCTTGACAACTCGCGAAACTTAGCCATTATTACCTGTGTCGGTTCCTGGACAATCATATTTTTATATTTTAAACACTTCTATGAATAAAATAATAAATATTAAAGCTAATTTACATTGCAAGCTACGAATAACACAGCAGTCACTAAATAAATTGGGACATCTTCAGCGATTACGACGGACATTTTCATACTATTTTGTTGATTGTCTATGGATGGTTTAGTTTTTAAAATCAAGCTTGGTGGGTGCTTTGCGTTTAGCCTTGTCTTTATTCGGTATTCATTGAATGTGTCAATTATCACTTGCACTGGAATCTTCGCATATTTCTTTTTATTTTATAATTAGCCAGTTTAGTGATTTCGTTTTCCGTTTATCGCAATTATTATACCTAAATTTGCCAACGTCATTATAATTATGTTTTTGACAGTATTTACCATGGTACGGTGATCCGAACATTCTTTTATTTATAGTAGGCGGCGGGAAAATCATGTATTATATCCAGTATTTATCTGAAGCCTGAAAACATGCCTTTTGAGGGAAAAGTATTGTCAGTTGAGTGTGGCTATGAAAACGCGGACCTGCGATATGTTGCAAGTCTGTGTTTTCATGCCATTATTGCATCATAGCATTAGTTTTCGTAGCATAATGGTACGTTTTAGAACTACTGTCTTCATTACCCTTCGATTTTAATTTTTTTTTCTTTATTTCATTTTTCATAGGGCAGTCTAAAACAAAATCAAAATAACTGATAGAATGAGAAAAATGTCTATGGCAACGGCGGCTGTCAAAGGCTGCTGCGAATGTCAAACTCAATTCGCAGTCTCGTTTCGTTCGTGTCGTTGTTGTTCATGTTCGTTCGTGTTTCGTCACAAAAAGCTATAGGATTGGAATCACGAATTACCTACTGCCTACCTATCGAGACGAGCAAAGATTACGAGAAAGCAGAAACAGTAAATAAAGTGAAATTGTGTTTTTCATTGTATATTGTATCTGAACTGTGCGATTGTTTATGTGATTGTGTGGATAAGTGATTATACCGTTGTGTTCTGTGTACAATATGCGCAGAGTGTTGAATACGGATGACATCTGCTAACATAAGGAAAACAGAAGAATAGAAACGCGTAGTCCTTAATCACAATCAGGTAATTGTACACCCTTATCTATGCGAGCGTTTAATAATATGCGATGTGGCGCATATTGCTTCTTTTCCATTAAAATCGCTATTTTTGCGTCACTGCGCCCTTTCACTCTTATAGCAAACAAGAAATCGACGTGTGACCTCCAATTTAGAGTTCCTTCTTGTGTTGGTCCCCCCCCACAAGACAAATTTATCATGACAAGAAAACGTAGCTCATGAGAATGGTCAAATGGTAACTAAAAACATAACTGTATGTGCAAATATTAATTACCAGGATATAACAAGCTTTGATCATAATCTCTACATCGAATTAGTGGTCCAATTGTTTAATGACTTCAAATAAACTGGATCCATCAGATTTATAAGCTAAGATTGTGTTGACTACCCTGTGTAAAGTATGACCATATTATCCTCTGTAAAACAAATACAGCTTTAAATATTTATTTATGTAGGTATATAGTGTGTGTGATGTAAATTTTTTATACACCAGTAAAGAAAAGAAAATCGGGCACATATAGTATGGGTGACCATATATGATATATGGTTAGAATGACCTTTGAATTGGAAGTCGGGGCACGAGCCACACGCCACCATGTTCTCTGTAGCACTCCTGCATTACATATATGCAGGAGTATAAATAAATATTAGTGGACATTTCACACAACGCCATCTAGCCCCAAACTAAGCCAAGAATAGCTTGTATCCTGGGAACCAGACGACTGATATAATGTTTTATAAAATAATTACATACATACTAGCTGTTGCCCGCGACTCGTCCGCGTGGAATTCGGTTTTATCACGCACCCCTATTTTACCCCTCGGAAAAGTAGCCTAAGTTACTCCTTGTTACATCAGCTATCTGCCAGTGAAAGTCCCGTCAAAATCGGTCCAGCCATTTCAGAGATTAGCCACACCAACCGACAGACAAAAATTAAAAAAAAAATGTGTTTTTTGTATATTTACCGTGTATACATCCATATATATGCACTTAGTAAAAAGTGGTTATTTTAGGTAATATTACAGACATTCCAATTTTATTTATTTTTATATATAAGTAATACATTAATAGCACCCAAACACAAAACAAACATCTATGTTCATCACACAAATTTTTTTAGTAGCAGTAGAACTCTCGCCAAGTTAGTCCGGGGAAGTACTGCCACCATGTCCATTTCTGCCGCCAAGCAGTAACGCATTCGCGTTACTGTGTTCCGGTTTGAAAGGTGTGGTTGCCGGTGAAATTACAGGCACACGAGACATTCCACCTACACGTCCCAGAGTTACGGGCGCATACAATGCGACTTGGGTCTTGTCGTACCTAATAGGGGAGGACCCAAGCCGCATCGCTTGTTATGGGCTGAGGTTACCACTTAACACCAGGTGGGCCGTCAGCTCGTTCTGTAACTGAAAAAAACATTTGTCCTGGGTGGGAATCGAACCCACACTACCAACAGCCCTGATGCCAGTCAAAGTGCTTCATAGTAGAAGCAGAATGTACCCTGAGGGTCGCTTGTTATATTGTTTTCATGTTTCATTGTTGCGGGGCGTTGCATTCACTGATTATCTTTAATCTGAATAGTTCACAGTGTCATAATTAAACCCTGTTTTGCCGTGTTTAACCCTGTTTTAAAATTGTGACCATGTTAGTGAATGCAGCGCGTACCTGAAAACACCTGAGGTTATAAATTTACTTATTGACGGTCACGACACTCAGTTTAAATATTTTATTAATCAGGTAATGGAAATAAATTAGATAATAGGTAAGGTGTATTAAACGATTCATCTTCCAACGTTGCCCAGTTTTTATGTTATCAATGAGACTTAAAAATATGAAGACATTTGGAATTCTTATAGTCTGATGGCATCTATACAAATAAATAAAATTGGAGTGTCTGTTTGTAATATTAAAATAACCGCTTTTTACTAAGTGCATATGGATGTAGACATGGTATATATACCAAAACATTTTTTGAAATTTTTGTCTGTGTTTGTTCCGACTAATCTCTGAAATGGCTGGACCGATTTTGACGGGGCTTATTTAAGGCATATGTTACCCGTGCGAAGCTGGGGCGGGTCGCTAGTTAAGTATAAAAGCGAAACGTAACGAGCATTTTGATCGCTTATAAAACAGCTTCTTCTTCTTCGAGTCACCGGTTCTGTCGAACCAGTGTGGTGAAAGGATTGTAAGTGCGCCTCAAAGAGCCTCCTTTCGTGCACACGACACATATCTTCGAATTTTCAGTTCTAGGGACATGTCGGTTTCCTCACGATGTTTTCCTTCACCGTTTTGAGAACGTGTGATTGCGCACATAAATCTTTCAATCGAAAAACTCATAGGTGCACGTCGGTCTGAACCGGCGACCTCCGGATCGAAACTCGGGGGGTCAGTACCGCTAGACCACCACGCTCTCGAAACAGCTGTTATAGATACGACATTATTCCAGGATGAGCTCTACGGAGGTGATCGACGTAACGAAGCAGCCGATATCTGACATCGTCCACGGAATCCTGAAGCCGTTGCAGGAGCCGATGTTCCTGCAGACGCGCACGGCCCAGGTCATCGCCGGTCTGTTCGTGTGGACGGCACTCTTTATCACATGCCAACAGGTGTGTAACTTATGTACAGTTCCCCGGGAGATTACTCTCACCGTTTTTGACTGGCCTCATAGCTCAGTTGGTTAGTAACCCTATCTTCTGCGCTGTAGGTTGTGGGTTGGATTCCCACCCGGGACAAACATTTGTGTGATGAACATAGATGTTTGTTCTGTCTGGGTGTTAATATGTATTATGTGTATGTATTTACAAAAGAAATGTATATAAGTATTATATTAGTTGTCTGGTTCCCATGATACAAGCTATGCTTAGCTTACTTTGGGGCTGGATGGCGCTGTGTGACAATGTCCACCATTATTATTATTATTTCTGCCGCCTAGCTTACTGTTTCCGGTTTGCTGGTGAAATTACAGGCGCAAAAGACGTTACACCTTCGCGAATCCAGAGTTCAGGACGCATATGATGCGACTTGGATCGTGTGGTACCTAAATAGGGGAGGACGCAAGTCGTGTCGCTTGTTATGGGCTGAGGTTACCACTTAACATTAGGTCCTCTGGTGTTTCTGTAACAAAAATAAAAAACTTGAAGATGTTATGTTCCATGTGCCTGTATGTTCACCTTTAAAAAGGAGTCAAGACCTAATAGGCAGATGTCGTATCATCGCATTTGATTCTAGGATATGACTGTTGTCTCACGTGGCTCCTTTTCCGTTTTGACGTTTTTGTTATGTGCACATAATTTTTTAAAGGGAGAAACTCATTACACGCCTTTATTTGAACCAGCGACCTTCGGATCGAAAGTCCGCCGCCATTTTCAATGTGTCACATTAATAGCGAGGTAACATATTAACTAGTCGGACGAGTCGCTACGACCTTTAATTATTTTGATAGCATTACTTAATTTGATGTGTTATAATGGATGAGCGAAGGTCATTTGATGACAAATTTACTATATCGTGCTTAGCTATGATAGTTTTTTATTCTAATTAAGTAATCTTGAGGAATTATTGAAGTGGATCACACTTCTTCATATTCGCATGTTTTATCTTGATGAGGTTGCGAATATTTCTCCTGTTATCCTTCTCCTGTATTTGAAGGAGTCATTTGGTAATAATTTAACAATAGCATAGCTGTTAGGGTAACTTAAGTAAACTTAACCTACATCTAAATTTAAAAATGATAAAGTAAAGCTAAGTTTATCGACAGGCCTCGCAGCTAAGTTGGTAGTAACCCTGCCTTCTGCGCTGTAGGGCGTGGGTTCGATCCCCACTCAGGACAAACATTTATGTAACATTTGTAACATTGATGTTTGTTCTGTGTCTGGGTGTTGATATGTATTATATGCATGTGTTTACAAACAAAAAGTATATAAGTATTATATCAGTTGTCTGGCTCCCATGATATGCTATGCTTATCTTACTTTGGTGCTAGATGGCGCTGTGTGAAATGTCCAATATGTATGTATGTATGTTCAGAAGCAATTTGTCTTGCACAGTAAAAATAATGTTTGCTCATGAAATTACTCATTTCTGACTCATTTGTGGTTCTGCTCAAATGCTTAGGTAGGTAATATGCATTTTAAAGTTTGGCCCTGATGCTGCGTCTAGATGGTAACTATTTTGTGCATGATTAGTCTGTGTGAGATTTATGCTAATATGTTTTTTGACTGGCCTCACAGCTCAGTTGGTAGTAAGTAGTGGGTACGATTCCCACCCAGGCACATTTGTGTGACGAACATAGATGTTTGTTCTGTGTCTAGGTGTTAATATGTATAATGTGTATTAAAAAAAAGGTATATGAGTATGTATATCAGTTGTCTGGTTCCCATGATACAAGCTAAGCTTAGCTTAGTTTGGGGCTTGGGTTAGCTCGGCCTGACACCTTGCAGGACTGAATGTCCTCAATAACCCGACCGCCAGGCCAAATCTTATTTTTTATGTTGAATACTATTTTATAAGATAATGGATATAAAAAATATAATATAAATGTCAAGTTCATTATATCATATCCGTATGCGCCACCTTGTTCTATTCAAAACTTGTATCACTAAAAACAGATTGCTCTCGAAAGCGGCGATATCTACTTTTGTTTTATAAATAAATACATTTTTGTGGAAATTTTCACACAGCGCCGACTAGCCCCAAAGTAATCCCTATTTTCCCACAGGAACGGGAAATTCCAAGGTAATTAGTATCAGACTGAGTCCTAGACCGCGTTTAGCTAGATAACTATAAATGCAAGACTCAAAAACTAACAATATTTTTGCAGTGAACTTGTCACCTTATAACCGTTGTATGGTTAAATATTTATGGTTTATAGTCAAACTTTTAATGTCCGATACGAATAAGAAACGGTTATTTTAATGGTTGTTAACACCGGCCACTACAATGGACGGATATTTAGTTGGAGCATAGCGTTGAATGTAATTTTGGGCATGTTCTGATCATGCCTCAATTACCGTATGACCACTGTATTTGACTGGCCTCATAGCTCAGTTGGTTAGTACCTAACCCTACCTTCTGCGCTGTAGGTCGTGGGTTCGATCCTCACTCAGAACAAACATTTATGTGACATTTGTAACATTGATGTTTGTTCTGTGTCTGGGTGTTAATATGTATTATATGTATGTATTTACAAAAGAAAAGTATATAAGTATTATATCAGTTGTCTGGTTGCCATGATACAAGCTATGCTTAGCTTACTTTGGGGCTAGATGGCGCTGTGTGAAATGTCCACCAATATTTATTTATTTAAAATGTGAACGCACAGCACAGACCCACATAAAAACGGCATAATTCAAACTTGTTTGACAGTTGGTAAGATACAACAGATTAGCCAATCGTTTAGTCTTACAATGTAGACGTATTATTCATCGCTGATACATTACTGTTATCGGTAACAATACCCACAAACTACGATAAAACGCGATAGTACGACAGAAATGCTAGAAAATTCACACCTGAATATTTTTTACACTAAAGGTTTTTTTTTGACTTCTTTTAGTGCTGCGTTTGACTCCTCACTTGATGAGGAGACTACTGGCCAATGGTGGCGATATGTAACGCCTGGATAGGGCTATAGCTTTCAAAACCCAAAAGTTCAAGTCATATATAAAGAAGGGTCTAGTAAGTAAAGCTTACTACACTGTAAATAATTATATAAATGATAGATCCCCATGGTCTGATGTCGCTTTGCTCAACGACACACAAAACATCCTGTAATATCTTATTTCAGTATTTTATGTAGTCATAAATGTAACATAGATCTATTTACTCAATTGTTACAAGGATCGTGCTCGCGAAAAAAAGGAAGCCCCTCTTTAGGGGCTCTTTAGGGGATTTGCAAATTGCGTATGCACCTGTTAGAAACGATTCAAAGTCAAAGTCAAAAACTTTACTTCCATAGAATTCATAAAGAAATGGCTTGGAAACGTCAATATTCAAAACATAAGGCCACGCGCACTTATCGATAAGTTTGATGCCTGTTCAAACCCTATCCGACCCTCCATGGGGAAGACCAGGCCAGAAACCCCTAATGGAGGGATTGAATTGATAGTGTTTCTTACTAGCCAGTATGATCTGTCCGCCTCATGATTCTGGTACTAACACCATGATATTGTTTGAGGCAATTTAGGTCAATGGAAATAGCTTTAGCCTCAAACTGGCGCTCTATCGCTTTATATCTGCGAAGACTTTTTAACTATAGCCGATAAAGCTCAGGTTGCTGAGAGATTCATGGTTTGCATTCTGGTTCTAATCCAGACCATTTACGGTGGAAAAGTGTAGTTAAAATGCACATTATGCTATAAAGAATTCCTATTGATTATATCTTTTTTTAAACATTTTATTCTTTATTACCAAATATTGTAATCGGTTAGCTCGTTTTATTGTATAAATTCAGCAAATAAGGCTTCAAGATTATTATGAATTCTCTCAAGATTACAAATCACATACGAGATCAATAATAAATAATAGTAAACAAAATATTGTTTGTATCGGGAACAACAAAACAGAATTGGATGTATTTACCAAACTTTAACTTAACAATGCAACCTACGAGGGCGGTCCCAGAAGTACCCGACCCGACAAAGAAAACAGTAAAAAAATTGCATTTTTTTTTTATTTTCCAACATACTCTCCTTTTAGCTCGATACACTTTTCCCAACGATGTTCAATAGCTTCGATACCCTCTTTATAGTAGGAACCGTCAAGCTCCTCAAAATAGCCATAAACCGCAGACTCTACCTCTTCATTGTTGGCAAATCTTTTGCCACCGAACCATTTTTTCAAATTTGGAAAAAGAAAATAATCCGAGGGTGCCAGATCTGGCGAATAGGGTGCGTGAAGAAGCAATTCGAACTTCATCTCATTGATTTTAGCCATCGCAATGACGCACGTGTGGACTGGTGCATTGTCGTGATGAAACAACATTTTCTTTTTCGTCAGATGGGGCCGTTTTTCCTTTATTTCATCACTCAAACGCTGCAATAAGGCTGCATAATATGCGCCGTTGTTTTTTTTTCCTTTTTCGAGTTAATCAATAAATATTATTCCACGCGAAACCCAGAAAACGGATGCCATGACCTTGCCAGCTGACTGAACTGTCTTTGCTTTCTTTGGAGCCGTTCTCCCTTTTCAGCCACTGCTTTGACTGCTCCTTGGTCTCAGGTTTGAAATGATAGAACCATGTTTCGTCCATGGTTATGAATCGACGCAAAAACTCTGCTTTATTGCTGCGAAACATTGCCAAACACTCGATGGAAACATCCTCACGACGCTGTTTGTGCTCCATTGTGAGCAAACGCGGCACCCATCTTGCGCACAGCTTTTTCATGCCAAATTTTCGGTCAAAATGCAATGCACAGCACTTTTTGAAATGCCTGCCATGTCTGCTATCTCGCGTACTTTCAGTCGACGGTCATCCAATACCATTTTGTGGATTTTCTTCACTTTTTCTGACGTAGTGACGTCACTTGGTCGACCACTACGGTGTTCATCTTGACAGCTCGTACGACCTCTCTTAAACTCAGCTACCCAATATTTTACTGTTGTCAACGAAGGAGCAGACTCCCCCAAAGTAGAATCCAACACAGCTTTGATATCGGTTGGACTTTGACCTTTCAAATGAAAGTATTGTATCACATAACGATGCCCGATTTTTCCATATTTACAAATTCACTGAGAGCGTTCACTTTGGATGGCTGTTTAAGAAATATTAATCAACGTAGCGTTATTAATTTTTTAAATTAAGTTATTGAAATGTGGTATTGTCAATCACAGTAATTATTTTTTCCAAACTAACTGTATTTATAAGTCAGGTCGGGTACTTTTGGGACGACCCTAGTACATCATAGAAACGAAAATGTTAAGACTGACATTGTCCGCCGTGTTAGGCTGCCGTGGCAGATTACAACGCGATCACTGAGAAGACCGTATATACCGTCCAAGTCCGTTACCATCACGCCCTTCTTCTTCTTCGAGTCACCGGTTCTGTCGAACCAGTGTGGTGAAAGGATTGTAAGTGCGCCACAAAGAGGCTCCTTTCGTGCACTCGACACATGTCTTCGAATTTTTAGTTCTAGGACATGTCGGTTTCCTCACGATGTTTTCCTTCACCGTTTTGAGAACGTGGTATTGCGCACATAAATCTTTCAATCGAAATACTTATAGGTGCACGTCGGGATTTGAACCGGCGACCTCCGGATTGAAACTCGGGGGTCAGTACCGCTAGACCACCACGCTCTCCTGATCACGCCCTGATATTTCATTGGTATATAACGTTAAGCTAAAATATTCTATCACCGAGTGTAATCCGGTTTCTGACCTGATTGTTTATTTCCGTCGGATAAGACGACATTGGCGGTTTAATTTCATGCATAAAATGAGTTTTTTTGAAATGTGATATTAGTGACAGGACGAGCTGACGGCCCACCTGATGTTAAATGGTAATCACCTCCCATAGACAACACTACGACTCTAGTCCTCTCCACCAAAGTACCAGATGACTCAATTCGCGTCGCAATTGCGTTGAATCCATCACCCCGAGACGAGGATGTTACGTCTCATGCGGCTGCAATTTCACCGGCACCCACTCCCTTCCACCGGAACACAGCAACACGAGTGAATCACTGCTTGACGGCAGATTACCGGGTGGCAGTACTTCTCCGGGCGAACTTAGCACAAGTTCTACTGCTAGTTATTAATATTAACTATTTATTTTCCCTATTATCGCGTTATTTATCTGTTTATAATCGTTAGCCTCATCGGGGAACGTGGTTCGCCGTAATTATTGCTCATACAACTATTTGTCTGAATGTTTTAATATTTAGTCATTTATTCGCATCGTGTCCATTGAAACAATTATTCCTTGTTACCTTCATGACTGTGTCATTATATTGGGATGTGAGGTATTCTTCATTGACTCAAAGTACTGACTTTTAAAACAATTGACTGGCCTCATAGCTCAGTTGGTTAGTAACCCTACCTTCTGCGCTGTAGGTCGTGGGTTCGATCCCCACTCAGGGCAAACATTTATGTGACATTTGTAACATTGATGTTTGTTCTGTGTGTGGGTGTTAATATATATTATATGTATGTATTTACAAAAGAAAAGTATATAAGTATTATATCAGTTGTCTGGTTCCCATGATACAAGCTATGCTTAGCTTACTTTGGGGCTAGATGGCGCTGTGTGAAATGTCCACCATTATTTATTTTATTTATTTATTTAATTGAGCTGATCTTATAGTAAGACCACCATCCTCGAAGTGTTTTCAATTAGGTACATGCCAAATGTAGCTAAACAGTGGATTATCTAAGCTTACGAGATGAGGCAGATCGTCCGGGGAAGTGCTGCGACCGTAGTTTCTGCCGCCAGAAAGTGTGTTCTGTGTGGTTGCCGGTGAAATTACAGGCACAACCCACCTTCACGTCTCAGAGTTATAAGCGCAATACTGTCAAAGTACGCGACTCATAAAATACAGGACGCTTGGCCTCACCCTCCCTACAAAGCCTGGAGGGTGAACGCACTTAACTGATGAATAACGGCAGTCAAGATAACAAACTAGGGCGACATCAGTTCAAAATTTCGAGTGCATTATAGATAATATACGTTTTGTATAGTACTAGGCGTATCGGAGCGTGCATATTTGATTACACTGCAATTATTGGGTATATGTACGTGTCTTCTGCCATTAGATGCAGCAGTTTTTTTAAAAAATGCTTTGGAATGGACAAATAGGCTACACGGAAGTAATGTGTAACACATTTTTTGTTGAGTATGTAAAAGTAATACAAAGTAAAAGAAAGTAGATAGTGTTCATATGTGGTGTTTTTTTATAATTGGCGGCTGAGTTAACGCTTGGAAATAATAATTTTATATTTGATTAGCTGTGCCCCGCGGCTTCTCCTACGTTAATTTGAAAAACCTATAATGTAAATAATGCATTATTTTAGAACAAATTTCATTACCATAAATAACTAAAAGCTTTATAATTATATTTACCAAATGGAGTTCTCGGGCTGAGATGTAGAGAGTTAAAACTAGTTATTTTTTTTTATATGTAATACAGTTACAGAACGAGCTGACGGCCCACCTGGTGTTAAGTGGTAACCTCGGCCCATAACAAGCGATGCGGCTTGGGTCCTCCCCTACTAGGTACGACAAGACCCACGCAACGTATGCGCCCGTAACTCTGAGACGTGTAGATGGAATGTCTCATGTGCCTGTAATTTCACCGGCAACCACACCTTTCAAACCGGAACACAGGAACGCGGATGCGTCACTGCTTGGCGGCAGAAATGGGCATGGTGGCAGTACTTCCCCGGACGAACTTGGCGTGAGTTCTACTGCTCTTAAAAGTTAGTTTAAACCAACTCCTGAAAATTCTATGTCCAGATCAGTGTAACTGCGTAAATGTTACTAATTTGTTATTGATTTTAGTCGGCTACAGTATTTGTCACAGGTTCACAAGCTTACTCATAGTTCATAGTATATCTGACATTCAAGTTGATACCGTAGTTTCTCACGCCAATCGATTTTGCAATAAGCACTTATGGTGTCGTAGGTACCTCATTCTCTTACCTCATGTCATTAACTCTACTATACATGATATACAGGGTGTCCGGTAATGAATGGATAACCTTGAAATGGGTCTTAGTAGACTATTGGGCATTCGGAAAAAAATATCAAATAAAAAAAAAACAAGTAGAACCACTGAAACCCTGAATCGATGCATACAAAATATTATTTCGAGTGAGGTATTTCAGAATCGCTACGAGTAATTTATTTTCTCCTACTGTTTTAGTACCCACATGAAAAACAGGTGAATTTATAAGTGATTAATTACCACCGTGCAACACAGGGAATCGAACACTGGAACTGAACACTGAATGCGCTTCAACTAGCCGCTCTATACAGGGTCTGTTTGGTCAAAATTTATTCGCTGAAGTCGAAAGAATCGCTCTCAAAACAATAAACACATAAACCTATATTGTTGTCCTCTAGGTTAAAGTTTTAGTTTGTTTCCGAGTTTGGGAGTCGCGGTATGTACCACGGTACTATTCAGTTACCTTTGCCATTGTAACAATGCTAGCCTCAGCCAAAAGTGCGTACTAATCATTTATTCTCAAAAAAATAATTTTCTTATTTTTTTTAATTCTAGATGCAATAATGACGAGCGTAAACTGTATATATAAATAAATAAATAATGGTGGACATTTCACACAGTGCCACCTAGCACCAAAGTAAGCTAAGCATAGCTTGTGTCATGGGAACCAGACAACTGATATAATACTTAAATACTTTTCTTTTGTAAATACATACATATAATACATATTAACACCCAGACACAGAACAAACATCGATGTTACAAATGTCACATAAATGTTTGTCCTGAGTGGGGATCGAACCCACGACCTACAGCTCAGAAGGTAGGGTTACTAACCAACTGAGCTATGAGGCCAGTCAATATATATAATATATGTATTACTGTATTTAGGGTTTTTTATACATATAAACCATTATCTTTTGAACGACCAATGTTGTGCAAAAGTTTGTATACCATTGCAGATTTACCAACACCTCCGCTGGTACACGAACCCATCGGAGCAGCGTTGGATAGTGCGAATCCTGTTCATAGTGCCGATATACGGCTGCTACAGCTGGATATCTCTGCTGTTCTTCAACGGGAACTCCTACTATGTGTACTTCTTCACAGTCCGGGATTGTTATGAAGGTAACATTACAACAATACAAAACTTTTTTTTTTATGTGATTGAGATACTGAACGAGCCGACGGCCCACCTGGTGTTAAGTGGTAGCCTCTGCCCATAACAATCAATGCGACTTGGGTCCTCCCATACTAGGTACGACAAGACTCAAGTCGCATCGTATGCGCCCGTAACTGTGAGACGTGTAGGTGGAATGTCTCATGTGCCTGTAATTTCACCGGAAACCATACTGGTTCGCCAGTGAATAAATTGTGTGTGCGAGGTAAACTTCGTCAGTAGAACCGGCAAATCCTAGAACTATATCCAGACATATGTCTAGAGCAGAAAGGAGCCATTGTGAGGCGCACTTTAATCCTTTTACCATATTGTTTTGCTAGTGACATGAGTAGCGATGCTTGCGAGTTTACATACTTTTTTATGTGATACAGTTACGGAACGAGCCGACGCCCACGGCCCACCTTTTGTTAAGTGGCCCATAACAACCGATACGACTCGGGTCCTCCCCTCCTAGGTACGACGAGACTCAAGTCGCATCGTATGCGCCCGTAACTCTGACACGTGTAGGTGGAACGTCTCATGTGCCTGTAATTTCACCGGCAACCACCACTTTCAAACCATAACAGAAATCAACAGAAATGGGCATGGTGGCAGTATTACTCAGGACGAACTTGGCGTTAGTTCTACTGCTCTTCAAATACTTGCGTATTAAATACTTAGTACCAAATAATTGAGACTTCTGGTAGTGGAGTATTATGTATTCAGAAATTCTTACACGTTACCCGCATGCTAGGCAAAATAATTATAATACTTAATGTTATCTTTCCGTTTTAATTTTTTCTTTTGTGTATTTCTGTGTGTGTAAGCTCACCTTACAGCTGGTTCGATAACCTTGTGTACTGTGTAGTCAAATAAGCGATAATGAATCCATTCACACAATGATTTGGATTGTAACGTGGCGAGCGCGCCGTCGCCATTTTCCACATCTATACCTGAGTTAACACTTTATTGCAGTAAATCATTCCTTAATAATCGTTTGGACTAAAAACATAAAAAAAATTACTCGATCGGTCAAAAATGCAGTAATATATTTCTTACCAAAAGTGTAATTTTTAATGAGTTTTATATCGGTTACATGAAAAATGATTGATGCCCCATGAAATTTCATCCCTTATCTCAAGTTTTGTTTTCGCCACAAAAAGTGGCCTATGTCCTTCTCCAAGGCCGGGTTTATCTCTTTACCAAAATTAATAAAAATTGGTGGTCGTTTAGGCGTCAAGACGTAACAAACAGACAGATTGGCCGAGTTACTTTAGCATTTATAATACTAATAAAGTATGGATTTTATCAATAAATAGTTATCAGCTATCAATATTTCAATATTTTATCATCTCACATTTCAGTATTCAATACATCCATTCATAAATATATTATCTTTCTTTCATAGTTTCAAATAACATTATTTATGTCAAAGGATGTGTCTTTAGTGAACAAGGTGGAAATATCCCGCCCACACAATTTATTGAGCGTCCGACTATGACGCAGGTAAGTAAAGAGATACATAGCTTCACACCTGTGTTTCTGTTGAAACATTCACAGGTTTTATATATACAGGTGTCCGGTAAGTAGTATCAAAGATATGTATTTTTTAAATAATATCTATGTTTTGATTTTTTTTTATACTACTTGGTTTTTTTTATTTGATATTTTTTTCCGAATGCCCAATAGTTCTACTAAGACCCATTTCAAGGTTATCCATTCATTACCGGACACCCTGTATATTACAGGAAATTGAGTGCACGAGGGTAGAACTAACCTTTTTTTTTAATTAAATAAACACGTAATTGCTTTAGTGTAGGATAGTTTAGGGTTGGACCAGATTTAGCGCTAAGAAATGTTGAAACGTTAATCGGAACGAGGAACATTGCTTGGGAACGCTCGCATTCTACTGCATCGACGGCCCGATTTTGTTTCTCGTTCTAGTTAATGACGTTTCTGTGCGATAGAAAGAGAAAACTCGGAGGCAAGGCGGTCCGATCAGATCCAACCCTGAATTACTTTTAAAAAGCGGGCTTTGATGTTCGCAACACCGTTTAAACTAATGCGGCTATCATAATTTAGCATGTATTTACATAAAGAGAACTTTAAATTGAGTTCAAAGTATTTTTTTTATCTAGGAAGTTTTTTTTTATATTGTGGGAATTGAACCCACGACCTACAGCGCAGAAGGAAGGGTTACTACTAACTGCTGACTCTACTCACTATGCTGAAACTTTTCTATAGAATATTATATTAGTAATTTGAACAAGAGGAATTGTAATGTTTTTATATAATGTATATTTTATGTTTGCAAAAATTGCGTTATATGCCTGTTCATTTGTGGCTGTGAGTTATCTTGTAAAATAAAAATATATAAATCTTCACACTGGATTCTTCAGTACAAATCACTTATGTATATTAAGTAGGAGAATCACTTTTTAATCAGGAAAGGCGCGGCATTTCCAATTACTAATTGATTTTCTATTAATTAAGCTTAGTGGGTAGAGTCAGTATAACCTGTAAAGTGAGTCACATTTACTAAGTACGACGGACGCTGACAGAAAACACTTTTTTACGTGATTTAAGTGACGATCGAGCTGACGGCCCACCTGATGTTAAGTGGTAACCGCCGACCATAGACATCTGCAATACTACAAGATGACTGAAGTTGCATTGCGTTGCGTCCATCAACTCGAGACGGAGATGCCTCATGTGCCTGCAATTTCACCGTCACCCACTGCCTTCCACCGGAACACAGCAACACGAGTGCGTCACTGCTTAGCGGCAGATTACTAGCTGTGGTGGTGGCAGGACTTCTCCGGGCGAACTTAGCACAAGTTCTACTGCTACTTGGGTTGTAGTCCCTCCATTAGGGGTTTCTTGTCTGTTCCTTCCATGGAGGGTCGGATAGGGTTTGAACAGGCATCAAACTTATCGATACGCGTGACCTTATGTTTTGAATAATATTGATGTTTCTAAGCCATTTCTTTATGAATTCTATGGAAATAAAGATTTTTAACTTTGACTTTTGTACCTTTCGCACCACCCGGGGGGCACGTGTAGGGATTCAAACGGTTCCAACGGACCCAAGTTGCTCGCAACCGTAGCTAGCAACTTAGGCCCCCAAATTCCATGCTAACTAAATTTTTCCTAATCTCATAAATATGTAGTTCAGTTAATGTGGTCAGCGAGCAGAGCATTATTGTAGCGGTAATAGCCAGTGTTTCTACACATTCTGTAGGTTTGAGATTTTCGGTGTGAAATTAGTTTTCCGTCGGCACTTTTGGTAGATGTTAATGCGAAGTTAACTTCGGTTGGGTGTGAGCTGTAACGAAAAAAGTAGAGCTTATGCATATTGATGTGAAAATCGTCGGACACACCTCTTCAATTAGGTACGGAGTGTATCTGTGAATAAGAGATGTGTTTTTATATAAATACCCACCATTGTGCTTGTAATTTCCGGTAATAGTAAAATTAGCGTTATGGTAATTTTATTTTTTATTTTTTATTAGGTTCACAAATTGAAATTTACACTAAACTAATTCAAAAATACATTTTGACATAAAAAAAAAGCTCGGTGTAATTTCTAACCCTAGTGAACACAGCATGCAATGTGTTGACAGTTGAATTTAAAATTATTTACATTAAGTTATCAAAAAAAAAAATAGAACATAAAAAAGGTGACATAAAGAAAAGATCAAAACAGAATAACAATAATTAGTTGATACTTACTACGTAACTACTGCGTAACTACTACGTAATGAAGAAACGACAGCCATATTATCATTCCTGGTAAAATTTCAAGCTTTTGATCGGCATGACTAGGTTTTCGTATTGTTTTGAACGATTATTACTTGTAGTAATTCTATGTACGACATATATATAATCGTTAATATGTATGCCTCTTTATTCGTTTCTAGCTAAGAAAGCTAATTACACGAATACTAATAACTAATTAATCGAATCGGGAAATTTCATTGTAGTCTGACCGATCGAGATAAATTGCAATCCAAAACCAACATCTTAAGCGATCAAAGTTAAAAAAAAAGAATAAAAGAAAAAACATCTTTGCTAAAAACACAATTTATTGATGCTAAAAAAGGTATTATTGAAATCGGCAATAGGTTTCTTGCCGGATCAAGTTTTATAGAAGGCTATTTTATAAACAAGTTTTTCGCAAGTTTTGATTATTTTAGCGCTTTGTACGTGTTTTGTTCATGTTTGACGGCCATTGGTGAAGTGGCGGGCAACCGCGTAAGCGGGTTCATTTCCGTGCCAAGAGTAAATATTTGAGTGATCTGTAAATATTTGTTTTGGTATGGGTGTTACCACAGCTTCAGTTTCAGATTTTCATGGCGTATTTTATGTCAAAGTTAGAAACTTTATTTCCATACAATACATAAAGGCTTGGAAACGTCAATATTCAAAACATAAGGTCACGCGTACTTATCGCCAAGTTTGACGCCTGTTCAAACCCTATCCGACCCTTCATGGGGAAGAACTGACATGAAACCCCTAATGTCCCTGGTGGGAATCGAAGCCACGACGTACAGTGTAGAAGGCATGGTTACTAGCAAGTGAGTTGTGAGGGTAGTCTTGTGTATATGTATGTATGTATGGTGTTTGCAGCGTTCGTGATCTACAGTTTCCTGTCGCTATGCTACGAGTACCTAGGCGGCGAGGGTAACATAATGTCGGAGCTGCGCGGGCGGCCGGTGCGCGCTTCCTGCGTCAATGGAACTTGCTGCCTCGCGGGCGCCACCTACACCATCGGCTTCCTGCGCTTCTGCAAGCAGGCGACGCTGCAGTTCTGTCTCGTCAAACCGCTGTGCGCATTCATCATCATATTCCTGCAGGTATGCACTTCTCAAAACGGTGAAGGAAAACATCGTGAGGAAACCGACATGTCCTAAAACGAACAATTCCAAGACATGTGTCGAGTGCACGAAAGGAGCCTCTTTGAGGCGCACTTACAATAGTTTCACCACACTGGTTCGATAGAACCGGTGACTCGAAGGTATGCAGTCACTGTGTCAAGCCAATAAAGAATACCTGTCCATCTCGGTAGCTTGCTTTGTTCCTTTTTACATGTTTTTAATAGGCTACATCAGAAATTAGTTTTAAGATTGGGTCTATTTATATAAGGTATATTTTTTCCATAAATGTAATAAATAATAACGTATAAAAAACAAATTTTATAAAATAATCTTAGTAATTTTTATAACTACTGAAGATTGATATGTACGAAAGACATTTTGACCAAAAGGCGCGTGTCACCTATGACGCGGGTTCGATTCCCACCCACGACAAACATTTGTTTGTTCTGTGTCTGGGTGTTAATATGTATGTATTAACAAAAAAGTTTAGAAGCACTATATCAGTCGTCTGGCTCCCATGATATGCTTGTACAAGCGTACGTTGGGGCTAGATGGCGCTGTGTGACAATGTCCACCTGTATAATATATCGGTGTTTGCGCGTGCGCGTGCGCATAGTCTGCGGGGCACTACCACGACGGGGACTGGAGCCCCAACGGCGGCTACCTGTACATCACCATCGTGTACAACTTCTCCGTGAGCCTCGCGCTGTACGGCCTGTTCCTGTTCCTCGGCGCGACCCGGGAGATGCTTAAGCCCTTCGATCCTGTGCTCAAGTTCTTCACTGTCAAATCTGTCATTTTCCTTTCCTTCTGGCAAGGTTAGTCATTCTTAAACTTTATTTCCATAACTCATAGAGAAATGAAAATCAAAACATAAGGTCACGCGTGCTTATCGCTAAGTTTGACGCGTGTTCAAACCCTATCCGATCCTCCATGGGGAAGAACAGTCAAGAAAACCCTAATAGAGGGCTTCCTTTTCTTTCGCAGTCAATTGACAGTTTTTTAATAATTAATCTACATGGCCCACCTGGTATCGAGTGGTAGCTTCTACCCATAATAAGCAATATGAATTGGGAACCCTTAGGTAAGACAAGACCCAAGTCTCATCGCCCGTAACTCTGATACGTGAATGTGGAATGTTTCATGTGTCTGTAATTTCATCGGCAACCAAACCTTTCAAACAGTACACAGTAACGCGAATGTACCACTGCTTGGCGGCAGAAATGGGTATTGCGGCAGTACTTCCCCGCACGAACTTGGCATAAGCTCTACAGCTACTAAAGATATATGACGATCGATATTACCGTATTGTGTTGTGTTGTGTTGTTAAGGCGTGGCGCTGGCTATCCTCGAGAAGGCGGAGGTGATATCCCCGATAGCGGACGCTAGCGGCGTGCCGACCACCGCGGGCACCGTCTCCGCGGGCTACCAGAACTTCCTGATCTGCATCGAGATGGTGGCGGCGTGCGTCGCGCTGCGGTACGCGTTCCCGGCCGCCGTGTATGCGCACGCGCACCGAGACCCCCACCGCTCGCTCACCATGCAGTCCATCTCCAGCAGCCTCAAGGTATGCCTACACATAACACTAGCTGCTCCCGGGAACATAACACAAGCACTTATGCTATTTCACACTATAATCTAACTTTGTGACAAATTTGATTCAATTCAGTTTTTTTTTTATGTGATGTAGTAACGGAACGAGCCGACGGCCCACCTGGTGTTAAGTGGTAATCTCGGCTCATAACAAACGATGCGTCTTGGGTCCTCCCCTACTAGGTACGACAAGACCCAAGACGCATCGTATGCGCCCGTAACAATGAGACGTGTAGGTGAAATGTCTCATGTGCCTGTAATTTCACCGGCAACCACCACACTGTTCTGACGTGATTCAGTAACAATCATCCATCCATCGAAACTTTCGAATTTTTACCAGACTACTATTATTGTGGGGAATGGCCTTACACTGGTCTTTCTAGTAAACAAGTAACATAATGTTGGTATTAAAATAGATCCTAAAATGTATACATTGATTTCCAGGAGACAATGAACCCCAAAGACATAATGACGGACGCATTCCACAATTTCCACCCGCAGTATCAACAGTACACTCAGTACAGCTCTGGTGAGTGACCCTTTGTGTTCTCTTGCCTAGTATTGCATGGCCATCGCATTTAATTTGCTCGTTTATTATGAATTTTTGTACGGTCGAATGTCTCTGTATTTGTTCTCTGTACCTTATATGAATGAAGGAGGTAGCAGTAAATAGTGAGAGATAGTATCTTGTCTGTGAGCGAATGGGAAATATTACCCTACCAAAACCGGTTGGGTAGTTGTTGTATCCTGTATACATTTTATTATTATTTTATTGTTTTTTTTTATACTGCTTAGTTTTTTTTTATTTGATATTTTTTCCGAATGCCCAATAGTTCTGCTAAGACCCATTTCAAGGTTATCCATTCATTACCGGACACCTGTATATGTTGGTTCCATATGCCACCGTACGGAACCCTTTTCGTAGGTAATAGCGTAAATAATGTAAAAAAAAGTCAAGTCAGTTTTTTTTTGGGAACCTTTTGTTTTAGTTAATATTTTCAAGTTGTTTTTATGTTACAATCGCTCTGATTGCCTCGATAAAACAATTTTTTTAAATTAATTCCAATAATACTGCCCTTTTTCATAAATATTTCAAGTTAAAGAGTTAATAATAATAATAATGGTGGACATTTCACACAGCGCCATCTAGTCCCAAAGTAAGCTAAGCATAGCTTGTATCATGGAAACCAGACAACTGATATAATACTTATATACTTTTCATTTGTAAATACATATTAACACCCAGACACAGAACCAAACATCAATGTTACAAATGTCACATAAATGTTTGTCCTGAGTGGGGATCGAACCCACGACCTACGCATAAGGTAGGGTTACTAACCAACTGAGCTATGAGGCCAGTCAAGTTAAACGAGTATTTGATCTCCATATGTTTTGATCCATTATTTAAGAACTTCAGTTAATTTTACTTCTACTTCATGTTTAGGTGAGGTTATGTTTTTCATTCGCTCGAGGTCGATTTTTGTTGTAACTGTTCGTTTTTGTGATTCATTTATATCTACATTTTGTGAGTTCATTTTGTTTTAAAAGCCAATTACATAGACCTGTCGTTTCGATCATATTTTTTCATATATTGGTTTGCCATACCAATTTACAGCCGATAGAGATATTAAAAGGTACAAATAGGTTTTTATTCATCATTATCATAAACTTTTAGTCAATTTTCACATAAAATTTCGCATATTTTGTTTAGTTTAATTTTGGTAGGTACGTTTAGTTATTTTGATATGAAATTTCAACAGAAAACTATTTTAATATCTCGAAGGCTGAAAATAGGTATCAAAAAAGTGACCCAAACTATTCATCTTCATCTATTCGTATGGTCCGTCTTATTTGTTTTGGTTTTTATTTCATTTCAGATGTTACATCCCAACTGCCCTATGAGAAACTATAAACTGCCATAGCTGTGCTCTGCATGACTGCATTTCTGTCCGTGTATTGAAATACATTGAAATCATCGAGCATGATTTACTAACCTCATGTTCCAAAAAACAGATATTAATTTGAAAAAAAAAACTAAAAAGAAATAAAAAAAAACCTTGTTTTATCAAACAAATATGAAACTCGTGCCTTAAAACGTTAGTAAAGTGCACTTATAAAAAACTTTTTGTATTATGATTTTTGGTGCTCGATCCGACACATTTAAAAAGATTTTTAATTTTAATCTAAGTTAATATTATATCGAGGTACGTGGCTAGTCCGAAATGCATAACGAATTTTTTTATATTTGCCAGATTGTAGAGGCGTTCAATGTTGCCATCAAAATCATAGATTCTCCCATAATTAACAAATGCTCTAAGTGTAACACTACGCTGCGTTTACTTTATTACCTGTTTTGTTGAAACTTAAAGCAATCCTAGTGTTGCCATTATCGTTGGTTGATTACTAATGCTATATTTATTAAAAATATATAGCAAAAAGCTGATTAAATTATCCATTATTACTTGGTTTAACTTTGACTGTTCTACGATGTGTTTTCGTAGTAGTTCATCCTCTGGACATCTTATATGCATGGAAATGAGTCTATTTTTTATTTTTTATTTATTTTATATAAAATAAAATAAAAAAAGCATCTGTAGTGTGGCCTCAGACTAAATACGCTCACTGATGTAGATTCAGTTAGAAGCAATGCTTCCTCCTTGCTCTAAAATGTTACATAGCTATACTGAACTGTATATCCTATTCGTAAAGTTCAAATCAAAGCAAATAAAGCAGAATTATTTCTTTATACTTGGTATCTAAGTTTTCCAAGTCTTACCGACCGTATAATTATGGAAGTCGCGTAGTGTTGCTCTTAGAATCATAATTCGGACTATTCATTGCCAATAGTTAGTTTATTTTGTACTTGAAGCCTTTAGTTTTGTGTAAGTGTGTAAATGTTTAATTTCTGTGATTTTATTTTCTTTTTTATTTGTATTTTTTGTTAATTTACCGCGCGGTTACAGGATGAAATCCTTTAGTTAATTACTAGATTTCATACGAAAGGAAGACGCGTATTGAATTAAGTTGGTTGGGTCAAGTTGATTTGCGATTCATCGATTTTGCAATAGGTACGGCCAGACAGTATGAAGCTGGCAAGACAATTCATCGACCGTTGGTAACCGGTTCATCCATATACTTGCCCCAGAATAGGGTTCTGTATGTGAACAAGCAAGACAGACGAAAATTTTTATACTCTTGTCTTAATTACTGCATACAATAATTTAAAACCGTATTTTTTGTTGAATACTTGTCCAGAAACGCATTTTTTATATTTTTTCGCTCTATTCAGGTTGTTTAACAGGGTACTTGACAATTAATATAAACGATACACTATGATATCCAGGTTTCGTCAAAATATGTTAAATATTCCAAGTTTTATTTTGTATTTTCGCCATTCCGTAATGACCATTGTTTTAGCGCGAAATGTTTTTTATTTTTTATTTAAATTGCATATTTTAAAATAATTTCACTGAAGCAGTCAAGTACTCATCTGTCTACTTAAGTAGACAATTCTTTTGAGAAAATTGCACTTTTGCCAAACCAAAGAGCGGCATTTTTCCATAAAATAAATGATCAAATGCTTTGTAATTAATATGCGTTTTGAATAAAATCAATATTGTGAGTTGGCAACCTGTGGAGATACTTTTGTATTGTTCATTCATAATAATATTACATAAGTAAGTTATAGGTTAACTTAAATTTGCCTCTAATAAAAAATACGAAACAAATTATTTTCAGTTCTCTAGTAATTATTTGTTTAGATTTATGTTTGTATTTATCAAATTTACAAAACACCGGACAGTCTTTCAAACACCCTGTTTGTGCCTTTCACTAATAAATGATTTAATTTCATTCTAAATTATCTTTCAATCCAATCAAAACGATGGTATAACTAAGCTAAGGATTACTGCGAAAAGGTGAGAATTTTTTTCTAATTTTTTTTTCGCTTTTTAATTATAATTTGCGCGCATGTTCTCATGTTGTCCATACATTGTTATCATTGCCAGCGCATGTAGAAACACTAACGTATGCTAATTAATCACTGCGTATGTTTAATACTGTCCTAGTGTTATATATTGCTTTTGTAAAAGTGATTTAAAAAAAAAAACTTTAGAAAAATATTGTATTGAATAAAGTCAAAGTCAAAACCCTATCCGACCCGCCATGGGTTCTTTCCCAGAAAACCCCTGAAGGAAGGCGTCCTTTTTTCTTGAAAACAGCCAAGAAACCCCTAAAGGAGGGCTGCTACCTATTTTTCGGCGAACATAAATCAGATTCCTCTCATTGCATTACTGATGTGATGAATCTCTTATACCTAATATAATTGAAAGCGTGAGATGCCCCCGTACTAACCCCGAGTTTCAGGAGCTAGCTGATTCAATTCCTGAGTTGCACCAGTTTTTCACTTGAAAAAATGTGCCGAAATAATTCGAAGACGTGTCTATCGCATGAAAGGAACTTCTTTTAGGTGCACTCTAGTCCTTACACCACACTGGTTCGGGAGCTACCGACATTAGTATCAGTAGTCATTTAATAGACTGTCATTCCGACTGCATGCTTACTATAAATATAACATATGGTTCGCGCAGTTGTACTGCAATCCAAATGCAGTTCCTATCGCCTGCAGCTTTTGCAAGGCAATAGTCATGCAGTTGCGCTACCAGAATGAGTACTTTCAAGCTGCATATGAACTGCAGTTGTTTGCAGATTGCCCTGCAGGAAGTAACGCAGTAGTTGACACTAAACACTGCCTTATACAGTAAACACTGCACAAAATATATATGAAAATTGCTCACAGTCAGCTCCATCCGGGGCACACATACTATATTATTGGACAGTAAAGCTAAGTGTTTGCTGAGATGCATTCGGTACCCTTCGGCGCAGGGAAAAGGACATTTTGTAAAGTATAAACGAGTACAGATTTAATAATAACATTGGTGGACATTTCACACAGCGACATCTAGCCCCAAAGTAAGCTAAGCATAGCTTGTGTCATGGGAACCAGACAACTGATTATAATTCTTCCATACGTTTTTGTAAATACATACATATAATACATATTAAGAGCAGTAGAACTCTCGCCAAGTTCGTCCGGGGAAGTACTGCCACCATGCCCTTTTCTGCAGCCAAGCAGTGACGCATTTGCGTTACTGTGTTCCGGTTTGAAAGGTGTAATACATTTACTGAACGAGCCGACGGCCCACCTGGTGTTAAGTGGTAACCTCGGCCCATAACAGCCGATGCGACTTGGGTCCTCTCATACTAAGTATGACAAGACCCAAGTCGCATCGTATGCGCCCGTAAATGTGAGACGTGAAGGTGGAATGTCTCGTGTGCCTGTAATTTCACCGGCAACCACACCTTTTAAACCGGAACACAGTAACACAAATGCGTCACTGCTTGGCGGCAGAAATGGGCATGGTGGCAGTACTTCCCCGGATGAACTTGGCGAGAGTTCTCTTGCTCGTTCCCTCAATGTAACCCACATGGTGAAAAGTGGGCACACAAGCTCTACCCCCTTTGGGGGGTAAAGGCTTCTATGTATGTAATTATATATCTTCCCCATGGAGGGTCGGATAGGGTTTGAACAGGCATCAAGCTTATCGATAAGTACGCGTGACCTTATATTTTGAATATTGACGTTTCCAAGCCATTTCTTAATGAATTCTATGGAAATAAAGTTTTGACTTTGACCTTGACTTAACGACATTGTATGGTGACAGTGATGCGCGGCGCAGGCGCAAAACGTGACGACGGCGCGCCGTTAGCACCGCGACCGCCGCCGCAGAGAGTCTCCACCATCAGCCAAGCCACCAACTACCACGAGAAGACCACGTTGCTCAGTTCAGACGACGAGTTCCAGTGAAATGGACCATCCAGTATCACGTTACGACATGGTGGACATTTGCAGCCGGGTTTTTGGAGGGGTTTTTGTTACTGAATTTGGTCTGGTTAGCCTTGAACTAAAGTGGTCTAATGTTAAGAAAGATTAAACGCATCGATCCCAGTGTGAGTAAACGTACTATGAATTAGTATTTTTTAGATTATGTTATTTCCTTGCGTAACACATACTTTGAACACTTCAGAACGGATAGCTATTTTTATTTATCTATAAATGGTCGTGTTATTCTTTGAACTTTAGACCACTTGTACTTTTTAATAATAGTAATAATGAATATTGGTGGACATTGTCACACAGCGCCATCTAGCCTAAAGTAGGCTAAGCATAGCTTGCATCATGGGAACCAGACTGATATAATACTTATAAAAATATATTATATCAGTTGTCTGGTTCACACAACACACAAATGTTTGCCCTGGGTTGGAATCGAACCCACGACCTACGGCGCAGAGGGCGGTGTTACTGGGGGGTTACAGGGTTACCAACTGATCTGTGAGGACAGTCAACTTTGTCGCATATTAATTTGACGGGACGAGATGATTATCAAGCCCCTGGCAATAGCAATACAGCTTGGGTCGTCCCATACTAAAGTATGGGTTATTCGAAGCTGCATTGTATTGTGACTCGCAGAGATGCCTCATGTACCTGTTATTTCACCGGCAACCACAAAGATTCACTAGTCAATATTCATGTTGTCTGCGCATTTATGTAGGTATAATATCCAATTAATCACTTGGTCCATAACATATACACTGGAATTCAATTCATAAGTCGTCGCTTTCACTATATTATCAGGCAGATTTGGGCAAAAATCTCGTAAGCGTAAACATTTGAAATATTTTTATGCGAATTCAATTCAAGTTCAAGTATTCTTTTTTATGTGAATAACTAAATTCAATTCAAGTTCAAGTATTCATTTTCATGTGAATAACTGAATTCAATTCAAAATATTCTTTTTTATGTGAATAACTGAATTCGAACTCGACTGGATCATCACCTGTTCGTTGGCCCTTTTAGCATAACTTAATGCCGCACTTATATTTTTAAATTATTGTATTATATTTATTATTTTAAATTATATATTTATTATATTTTAAATTATCAGAGCTAGTTAATAAATGTCTCAAAATGTAATCCACTTGTATAAAAGTCACATTGTAAATTGTCAATATTGTAAAAGATTACTTTCATGAATAATTATTTATATAACAAACGAGAATGGGTCTAAAACAATAGTCCAAAATTTAATAACTCATTTTAGAAGTAACATATAGCGTTTTGCTCTGAAATAATAATGACTACTAACCTATCTCGAAATGGTTTTAACTACGGCGACCTCGGCTATGTAACTTAGGATTTATTGTATAATTGTAAATTAAAATAATATAAGTAGTAATTAAAAGAAACAATATTCTTATAGGATTAAGGACATGATTTTTTTTTTAAGTTGTCAGTTTATTCTGTTGGTAACACACTAAAACAAATTTTAGGTTTACGTATTTTTAATTCTTGTGGTACGAAGTATTATTATAGGATCTAACTAAAAATCTCTGAGTTAAGACTATCCGAGCTACTAGTCCAGCTACACGTATAGAATCACGAACCACTCATAGACTAAAGTACATTTACTGTGAGTTTGTTACGCGAAATCCACGCGAAGTTTTGCTCGAGTTAGAGAAAGAATGTTCTAGTTCGCATACGTTCGTGTTCGTGGTTTGCCTGAGTTTAGGGGCGATGTTCTATTCCATAAACAATTGTAGAGGGGATAGTGCCAACATATGGCAACCCGACGCTAATCAATAAATTCAGTTTGACAGTACTTAAATTAAGTGTATAGTCTGTGTCGGTCCATTTTCGTGAATAACTTAGGCTGGTTGCCAAATAATCACTACCCTTATCCGTTATTGTGTATTTTTTTCTATGCAAAATATTCACATCACTTATTATTTCATTACATTTAAATTGAAAAAAATCGAGAATGTGGAGTTGAATTTCATTTCTAGTATTCTAGTATTTTCTCTTACAAAAATGTATGAAATCGTTTCTTTTTTTCAACTTTATTATTATTGTATTAATTCATTTCATTTAAATTAAATTGTAAAAGATTGAGTTGAATTATGAAACTAATTTGTGCTTTATGTATTTAATCCAATATTTAGTAATTGTACATAATATGTAAAAATAATATATGCAACTAAAATTTTAAGAAAACAACAGATTTCCAATACCTTGGTGTAAGGGTTATAAATAACAAAAGGTGATAAAACACTGCCTAAAGTAATGACCGCACTGTGTAGATAACGCCGTCTAAGACATTCTCACATTATTCCACCATATTTCCACTTCCCCATAAAAATAACCCGGAACTTAGTGAATAAAAATGAATATTTCTTAATCATTTCGCCGGCTTGAACGAGAGCTTATTTAAATACCTGTTAAAGTCATTAGTATTGGTATGTGAGCATCACTAAACTACTTCAACTGTTCCAAAATTATTGCTATTTCAGTAATTTTAAACAAATGAGTTGCTAGCACTTTAGTGAAGTTTGTTTTGTTTGACACCATTTGACATTGACATCGACATTGAAATTGACATCTCTGTCTCATTATACAGGCCGATGCTAAATGATCACTAAGCACTAGAGACATATTTTTCTGTTTTGAAAAAAGGAATGGGACGTGTTAATACTTTGAAGTTTAGTTTTTAAAATGTAATTGTTCGCATTCTTATTTACGTTAGTTACAGTATGTTGCCGGCTTTAAAGACAGGACTTGTAAAGACATGTTTTTACCAAACTGTAGTAATTATAAAACTAAAACACGTTCAGTACAGCGCAGAATATCTGGTGTCGCAGATGGAATACACACACCACACCCGGAAACAAACTTATAGATCACACAATTTGTTTGCCCGGACTGGGATCGACCCCATCCAGCATCACAGGCAGGGTTGCCATCAATTAGCCACTAAGCCGTCTTATATCATTGTGAAACTAATCCATTTATATGAAATCAAGTCTTCATAATGCGATACTATCTTGTAAGTTTATAAACGTATTGGGTATGAAAGCGATGCGAAAGAACACATTATATATTATTTAGTGAGCTGAGAGACGTTTGAGTCATATTATTCATATTAAAGTACTGTTTGGAGCCCAAAACTACGCAAACTGAGTTATCTACTAAAGGGTAAATTTACGCTCATAAAATATTCTTGTTTGTCGACGTTAATATTTTTTCTGTATATGTGACACAAAAGGAAATATAGAAAAAAGTGCGCGTCAGCGCGACTAGTTTTACTCTAAAGTGCAATGACGTTTGTCACAACGCTTTTTTTATCGTTCTATTTTGCTACCCATCAAATTTTCATAGCGCGGTTATATGAAATCGTTTCTTATGGAGTAAGCCCAAAACTCCGCCATCATTTTCAGGCCAAAGAATATATCTGTGATTTTCGTTAATATAAAGTTACAAATCAAATTTCATCTTAATATGCGTATCAAAATAATATAGCATTTATTTATACATTTATGTTTATTTATGACTGACATCTTGAAGATGGTGTGAGACATGTAACATCTCGAAGACTAAGTATGTTTTAACGGATAATACTCTTATTTTAGGTGGATATTTCCTATCATTTAATTACAATTTCGGTGCCTATTATGACCGATATTTGTAATGATTTGAGTAACTACATATTTTTAAAAGTTACCAAAAACAAAGACTCGAAAAACTGGTTAAATTATGTTGATCAGAGGTAGATAGATTTAAGATTAAATTTTATCTCCCTCTGTAGCCATAAATAGTCACCATTACTTAAAAAATATGATAGAAACTGTCCACCTTAATATTAAATAAATGTGTTATATTAAGTGCAATTTTTCTGTTGTATTTGTGAATATGTGTACCTATTGTTTATTTATCCTAGGTATGTAATGTGTATTATCTAGACTAACAATTATATACACCTGTAAATAGTTTCATACACTTGCCTCAAGTTTTATAAATCAAGCCAAACGTTCAGTTTAAACATAAATGACAATCATTCGCTCTTCGAATTGAAAAAAAAAAAAATATTCGTCTCACGATTTGTCAATTAAAAATAATTAGTTCTGTCTAGATTTAATTTGTACACAATTTATTTAACAGTGTGGAATATTTCCATACTGAGATATACTATCAGCGATATCTAGGCAGATCGATTTATTACGTCTTTACACGCTTGTGAGACCAAATCATTACTATTAAAGTACGCTTTTACATACTAATGGGACTATACTACAACACCCTAATATATTCCTGAAAAATGCGTCCATTTTTTTTATTATTAGTCGTCTATGAAATAAAATTCCGTACCATAAAAATTCGGAATTTCAATCTCGCTCACAGGCAATTTTTTTTGTTATTAGTAAAATGAAAGGAATATGAGGCATTATTATGATCCTAATACGATAACTAAATGTATTTAACATTAGCAACGGCTTTTTTATTCTCAATGTAATAAAATAAAATATTTTTGTATTTGAAGTATCAAATCGAACAGATTTCCATTGTTGAGGATAAGACGAGAGACGTTACATATTTTAATTAAAATGTTTTAGCTCCGAGTTTTAAGTATATAATAAATGGTAAATATGATTAGTAGTAGAGTTATTTGAGAAATCCTTACGCTAAAAACCTTCGTTTCTGTGTTTTTTTTCCTAAGATCTGAGCGAAAGGAATTGGGTAAGCAGAATATTTCCACAGATAAAAAACACAACCAACTTGAATCAATATTTTTATTGTAAAACACACAATTAAAATAATTTCTCTTTATTTTACAATTTATTATTGCTTTCACACCATCCTTCAACAAAGCCGTACGTACTGGTGGTGCATAAAACAACATAATATTTTATAACATGAGTATATCTATAACTATTGATTGAATCAACAAGATGGCATCATCTAACAATCAGTAAATAGTTGCATTGCCACTTTTCAGTAATAAGGTATGGACCATTAAGGCTGCCACACACGGTACATATACAAAAATATATTAAAACCGATACATTCGGTTTCATCTGCAGATATCATCTTTATATTATGAATCGAAGAATCTATACATATATGTTATATGAAGTTATATCAGCAGATAGTTATATATATTTATAATACATATATCAATGCGTGTACCGTGTGTGACTCGCTTTAATTTATTTTTGGTTTCTTGATTTTAATAAACCGTTTAAATTTATGGTTCAAAAATTTTCACATCACAATATGTTTCTTAATATGGACTATCAATTTTACGAAATATTAACAAAAAATTATTCAAAACGTGACAAAAATAGTGCTCTTCATTGTTTTATGATAATATTGTCGTTCGTGATGGATAAAGTTTACGATTTAGATGTTCAGTTCCATTACTTACTTATTGAACTGTGTTGCTGCGTAAGCTATGCTTGTACGATAGATAGGGGATTTGATGAAATTACATTTCAAGTGATAGTTTCAACTATACAGGGAGATAAAGGAAATATATAGGATTAGCAGGAAGATAAATTGAGGTAAGTGGATTATTTACTTACATAAAAATATTCCTCACCATTCAAACATTAAATATGATAATTTTGTACTTTTTTTCACGATATCATTACTTAATAGGTAATTTGTAATAAATGAGCTGAAATAAATCTTTTATGTTAAATTTCAAGTAATAAGTTTCATCAAAATTCGTAGGTACATCATAATAATTAGGATTAAATAGACATAGACAGAATTAATCGTGTTTTATGCCTTAGTCAGCAGAAGACAAACTTGCTTATGTCCACTATGGTTGGCGTGCAGCTTAATCAAAAATGGGTGTCTTTTATGCTTAAAAAAGCTATAGCTAGAAGAAAAGACACCCGAAATTTTTTGTTTCTTTTCTTTAAATTTTTCTTATAAAGTCCCTCTGAACCAAGAAAAAACATACCCATTTCGTACTTAGAAATATATCAAAGCTACCGAGAGCATTTCATAAATTATCGTAAAAAAATCGATCTAATCTACAAATGCCACCGCACTAAAGGCATCTAAATCACAATTTCCTAAACAGGCTAATCCTCGTAGACTAGAATGAGAAAGATATGCAAATGTTCACAACTATGAAGAGGTAGCGACACACCAAGATTTTTTTATTCAAGTCTTTGTATACCTGGTAACTTTGTATACTGGTTGTAACCACTTCCGGAGTAAAATGTTGGGAGCAACTAGTTTTTTTTTTATGTGATACAGTTACGGAACGAGCCGACGGCCCACCTGGTGTTAAGTGATAACCTCTGCCCATAACAATCGATGCGACTTGGGTCCTCCCTTATTAGGTACGAGAGGACCCAAGTCGCAACGTATGCGCCCGTAACTCTGAGACGCGTAGGTGGAATGTCTCTTGTGCCTGTAATTTCACCGGAAACCACACCTTTCAAACCGGAACACAGTAACGCGAACGCGTTACTGCTTGGCGGCAGAAATGGGCATGGTGGCAGTACTACCCCGGACGAACTTGGCGTGAGTTCTACTGCTCTTAAACGCACAAAAGATGGCAAATAATTGTAACATTGACTGAGATTGTCTCCACATTTTGTAAATTCTGCCTGGAAAGTAGATGTAGTGGTGTACTGTTGCCACAGATAGATAAAAATTTCAGCGGAAAGAATGAGATTTACAATGAGATCTATAGTGAAATAATTGTGCTAAAACAGGAACGGATTTCGTTTACAGATTTGAGCAAACCTCACCATGATACGCATTTGTCGAGCAAAGGCGGAAATGCAAACGAACATTAAATTATGTGAGACTAGTCTTCCAGCATCCGAAATGGATCTGGACAATTTTTGTGCTGAAATTCATAACTGATACTTGAATTTAGAAATGTTTAAACAAACCCCTTGTTATTAGAGTACGCAATGTGGAATATTTTTGTTTTAGATTTTAGATGTTCGATTTAGACTTTAGACTTTGAGTTGCTAACATCAAAAGTAAATTCGAATGCATATTTCAAGATGATTGCAGTGAGGGTACTTATAGTTAATGACCCATTTGAGAAACGTCAAATATAGCTACTTAGATTATATTTAAGAATATAAGATTATGAGAAAATGCTAAGATAATAAGAAGTGAAAATTTTAGGTACCTACTTAAAAATAGACTATTAATCTGTGCCAGCCAGATCGCACTTAATTATCTAGAATAAAGATATATATCTTTGCCATATCCATCTAGTGTTTTCGCGTAGATCACGAGGACTGCATACATAATTGTCCATATATATTTTCATAGTTATACTACAATAATATCACTTCTTTCGAAAATGTCTCATCGATTTATCGCGTATCCTTATCAAAATTCCAACTACAGGATATAACTATAGTCAAGTAAGAGTAAATGGCATGAGCATGACAAGGTTTTATCCTAGCAAAGTTCGTTGATACATTTAGGTACTATTTTATAAAATTACTTAAGTATCGTAACACTGACTCAACAAAGGCAAACTTCGATACACGACAAACATTCAAATTCCAAGCATTTTTAATGTAACTGTTCATTTGGTGCGCAATAACATTACAAAATACTTTCATATAATTAAAATTAAGATATTTGGTGATCCACAATAAATAAAGAGTTCGTATAGTTTTCAGGTCCGCTATTCCCTTATCTCTCATTAGCACCATTCAAGGTATTCGCCCATGTATACATTATTGATAGCAACAGTATTGCTGTGAGCAAAACACGATCTTATGTTGTGGATCATGCACTTAGCGTGAATTCAGTTTTACCTCACGCTAAGTAACATGTGAAAACGGCACACTAGTGAGGTATTAAAATCTTTTCAGGGAAACAATTCGTCAGTATGGTAACAAACATCTCTTTAATACGGCTGCTAATGAGGCCAATTAACCATTATTCTGTTTTCTAAACGATCAATCAGGTTATAAATGGCGAATACCTTACCGCAGAATAAAAATAAAAACTAAAAAGTGATAACCTAACGAGCTAATAAAAATCAATTGAAAGTTACGAAATTATTGTGAAAATGACTTAAAACGCTTTCATCGGCCGTATCTGTGTTGCCGATTGGCCTTAGCGGACTAGCAATGTGTTTTTTTATATGATAGAATAACAATGTCCACGCTTCGCTTAAACCTAAAATTATATAGGTAGTCTCGCTTCTCGAAACATTATGTGCTCCAAAGAATATCAGTTCCCAAACTGTCAAAGTATTCTCACAAAAAACGGACTGGGCCTAAAAATTGACATACTCGATTGTTATTTTCCAGAATAATAAAATTTCGATTATTTTCTGCGTAACGCATCAAAATTCATTTTGGTTCTTACTGCACACCAGAATCCCAACATTCTACGTCTAAACACAGTTTCAAATAACATTTCAAGCTGTGCTAAATCCTTAAGTCTATAAGTCTCGCTCGTCTCGAAACATTAATGGACTTATGTTCCAAAGATGATCAACTGCAATTGTCAATACCTAAACATAGAAAGTATTTTCGCTAAATAAAAATAACTGAGCTAATAATTGATAATTCCAAATGATCTTTTCCAGAACACTACAATAATTTATTTTGTTGCGTTAGATTTATTTTTTACAACATACCAACATTGTAGACTTACAGTCAGCTTAAAAAGCCTTTCATGTTGCGCTTAGATCATAACTTTTAACTTTAAGTCTTGCTTCTCGAAACATTAAGGGGCTCCAATTAAGGGCTCCAAAGACGATCAATTGCAATCGTCAAGACCTTACAGTCTTCTCACTAAATAAAATGACTTGATGTAAACATTGACAATTTGGATTGATTTGATCTCTGCACAATTCTGCGTATTTGTTGCTTCAGATACGCAATATATTTGAAGCGCAACATCGACTCGGATTATCGATATCTCAACAATCTATAATTATAATCAATTTCAAAAGCTTTTTCACGTTTCCGAAGCTTCGGCTTGTAGCAAAGCAACGCTTGAAATAGCTCACTTATAGTTAAATGTGTCATCGGGCGCCGATGCTGGTTTTGTGCGGTGATTGGGCGGATGTTTGTCGACGGGCGTTTGCTACGAACACCTTTGCACTGCTCGGGACCTGAAAATGTAAAGAAATACTTAGAAAACGATAGATATGACAGCAGAGATATTCATGCCGCCAAGCAGTAACGAAATGGCATTTCTGTGTTCCGGTTTCAAAGGACTGGTTCCAGTGAAACGAGACACCTTAACGTCTCAGAGGCAGATAGATGTACCTTTTCCACTACCTAAATAGGGGTTCCCCCCCTACTTAGGTATGGGAAAAGGTACATCTATACCCAATTGGTACTGGGTGATTCCGCTATAGACGATTCTCGACATTAATTTTTAAATCACAGTATTTGTTACTTTTTTCATTACGATTGCAAAGACAAAAGTCTAAATATTATATAAAAAGTATCTATATGTAGTTTTACTTGATATTTAATTTTTTGGTGCCCCTTGAAACATAACCACTGGAAGAGTTGGTAGAAATCTCAAAATCACGCCTAGAAACACTGCCGTGAAACAGCTGTTATTTACAGTTTGAGGTAATGTTTTACCGGTTACACTTGTAGTGACAGTTTTCATTTATTCATATATGCCAAAACATTTAAGTATTTCTTGTTATTTTTCAACATTATTGAGTACAAGTCGTTAACATGTTAGCTTGTTGCACCCGCGATATAAAACACACGAAAGTTTAGTTTTTTTACAAAAATAAGGTGCTAACATCTTGAAACTACATCAAAGTAAGAAAAAATGGAAGGGAAACTTAAATTAATTGTTTTTAAGAGTATAATGTCAGCTGAATTGAATTAAATATTGACTCAGTTTGGTTGCACCCGCGACCGTGATTTCATATCGCGGGTGCAACTTCTTGACTGCTAACGTTATTGTGCGATTTATACCATATTTTATTATTTTGTAATGCCTTGAGTAATATATATGCTATGTATCGTATGTAATTAATATTTCATAACAGTAGTTATATTATATTGCGCTCATTTTATACAAATATTGGCTAAAATGTCAGAAGAGCAGCGAAAAGAGACTGCTTCGCAAAAATATAGGCGAAAGTTAAAAGAAAATCCTGAAAACTTCATGCAGAGCATCTCCGTCGTGAAAGAGCTCGTGATGAGAAACAGAGAGAAGTAATGAAAAGGAAAATGGAAGCAGATGAGGATTTGAAAATACTAGCTAGAATCAGATCAAATCGCGTAAACCTCGCACATTGGTTTTCAAACCACCACTGAAACGTGAAAAACGTGAAAGTCATTGGGACAATGTCGATTTGAAAACTCTAATTAATCAAAAAATACAAGAAGAAATTCCTGCATCTTCAACATCGGATCTGAAACAATTCTTCATGCCACCTAAAACAAAATTGCGCGTTTCTGATGTTTACAGCGGTTCAAACGACGAATCTTCAAATTATAAATCTCCAGCGTTGTCTCTTGATCCCTCGATATCACCAGCAGAAGTTTGCCCTGAAACTGGTACTGTGACTGCCGCTGTCTTACCAAAAGATATTTACGCTGGTTTTTACGCGCTCGTACAACTGGCCTGCAAGTTTGCCAATAAAATTACTCAGTATCGCTATGTGGGGTTGTGTCAAAGCGAAATAGATGAAGATGGAGATATAAGAATACAATTTATGGAGACGATTGATGGCAAACGTTTCACTGAAATCATCAATGATACGTGCAATTTGAAGGTATTATTGCTAAGTTGGAAGCGCCAGAGAAAAAGATTGATGGTTTCATAGAATTTTCGGTAATATTGACGTATTTGAAAAGAAATAACTAATATAAGTAACAAAGATGAGTAATAAACATTGTTTGATCTAATATTTCGTTCCTAATTAAGATTTTATTGACGTTTATATTCACTTAAACTAGACGTGTTGCACCCGCGATAATTTCATGTTGCACCCGCGATTGCTTTAAAAGTTAATAATTCATTGATTATTTTTATTATTTCGTTTCTTTTGATTTCGTAGTTTGGTTAATTTAACGCTTTACCACATAATGTAGTCTTATCGCAATAAATGTTTCGCAGTTAACAGAGTTTTGTGTTTTTGTACTATTATATAGAAAGGTTGGGCCAATTTTGTTGCACCCGCGATAGCACTTTAAACCTTTCTCTTAACTGTTTAAATAGTTCATTACAATTCTTATAAATGAATCAAAAGTGACCATGTTAAAATGTAGCCCTTCCAAGAATAATTTCATTGAAAAAGTTATTTATCTTATTAAAATATCAGTTTACATGCGTCTAAATGTTGCACCCGCGATAATGGAATCACCCTACTGCTTTTGAAAAAAAATACTTTCATTCTCTTTACATTATAAAGAAAAACACTTTTTGAACATGACGCTAAAAAAATCTAGAGCAGGTATGCATCAATATGGAATGCTTGGAAAAAATATATGAGAGCTATACCAACAAGTTCTCAAACCAATAGGTAATGGTAACTAATGGATAACATCAAGGGGAAACTGACACTAATTAGGTATTAAATGTCTTAAATAATTTTTTTTATGAACTAAATATATGCAGGGATATCACCGGTCAATCACAATCCATTTCTCAGGGGTGGGGGATGACAGAATTTTTGATAATCGGTCCAATAATTCCTCAGAATAGACAAACTTTTGTTTCATATTTATAATATTAGTATAGATGTAGGTAACCTATAGGTCTTGCCTGCAACTTCGTTTGCATGGCTAATTTGAATGACCACCAACCCGAAATCCGTAAATATCTTTTGAAAAGGGTTCAACAGATGAAAGAACAGGATAAAAAAAATATGACGTTTGACCATCTAAAAATTGCAACATCTATACTATATTTTTATCATAATATTAGCACAAAATCGCATTTGCCATATTATAATTCACAAAACATGGTGTTAAATATCACCATAATGTATGCTCCGATGGATAACAGAATCATTTTTATAATTGCTCACTGCATACCTTGTCATGTTTACACGTTGCTAAGCAACTTATTATGCTGCATGCAGTTTACACGCGGCCGGGAAGGTGGTGCAAATGTACTCCATTGTTTACCATTTCCAGACAATCCTCATTCAAATTGAGAACAACCATCGAACATCTTTTATTTTCAATAAAATCGTAGCTCTGCTACGAGATTCGTAGTACTCTACAATTTTATTTAGGTCTTTTGTAGCCGTATTTGAATGTATCGTGTATTTTCGATTATTCATCGAACTGTCTAATGCAAGTTTTAAGCTATTGCATAGCTTCTATCGCGGGCCTTGAACGTGGAGACTGAATCCAGAAATTCCGTAACGAAAAAAACCTAACACCCCCCACTCCGACCGGCACAGCGGTGATACTTTTTAGTTTTTCCATCTATCGATAAATACCAGAACTTTTAATGACTTTTTGAAATATCACGCGCAATAGCTTTACCGCGGCAGTCTCCGAGTGTCACACGTCTTTTTTTATTCCATTTTGTTTGAAATCGATATTTTTCTGTCTAATTTTTAGAACAATCAAAATAATAAGACCATCGATAATTTAGTTATTAAACTCATTGTAAATAGACCCTAACGATAAAAAATATTTATAAAAGGCTTCAGTTCACAGTTGAAAGCACCGTGAAGCCAATGAGTTTGCAAAAAAGTTGAAAAGCCTTGACTTTTACAACTAACAATTTACTGCCTTTATCGAGTCGCGGAGGCGGCGGACATGCTCCCAACTCATCTTCACAATTGATCGCTATATCCGATACAGCTTAGGATAAGTTCCGTTACTCATTCAAGTATTCGTTCAATGATAACCCCTGCGCCAGGATTTTCTGCGTCGCACGAGGTATAAAGACCGCATTGCTAACACCCAATACCTGACCTCACAGTTCAGTTGGTAATAACTGGCCTTCTGTGCTGTAAATCGTGGGTTCGATTCCCACTTTCAATAATATAATAACACCAAATGTATGTATGTAAAACCTATTCCAGGCAAATAAAAATAGTTCATTTTATTTCACGTAGGACAAGCATTTGTGCGACGAACTTAGTTTGTTCTGTCTGAGTGTTAATATGGATGATATGTATTTACAAAAAAAAAAACATGATATCAAAGAATTTAATTACAGTAATTGGCAGTACTGACGTTGACGTCTTATTCTATACAATATTTTTATATATTGAAACGAGGTAACGTAACCTAAGCCGACCCACCATCCGCATATCATAAAACCACAGCTGCGGGATTCGTAAAACGCGAGCAAAAACTACATCCTGACAAAAAATGAGGAGAGAATTTATGATTTGTTAAAAGTCGCGAGCAAAACTTTTCCGTTAAACCGTAACAAAAACACGATAGTAAATTAGGACGAGAAATTTCTTATACGAGTCAACTTTAAACTGTCACTACCCATCACTTTGATACATAATATCATGTAATAGAAATAGTGATACTAATTATCTAACTTACTGATTATGATGGTAATCATATTTGATTGATACAGTCTTAGTACTTCCGTAGATATAACTATTTTTTTACATTTAACCAGATAGTTATCTGGAACGAGACAGAAGAAAATGTAGGAAACAGCTGATGGCGTAATGAGGTTGATAGAATTGTAAACTTATTTTAAGGTTTTATTACGAGACCAAAAGTCATAAAGGAAACTTACAGCAATGTTTGAAAAGGTCAGTCAGCATCAGTTTTATACAGCAAACTGTAAACGTAGCTTGAAGGTTAAATAATTATAGGTCCCTGCGGTGTATTTTGTAGAGTCCTTACACGTAGATTTACATAGATACAGATTTTCTGAGAAATTTTCAAGTGATGAACGATACTGAATAAGTTTTGCTCGCTTTACTTAAGTAGAGATATATATTGTTTAAAACTTCTATGTAATAAGGAAAATGATTAACCGTATGGGATCAGAAACACTTACAGGACACTATTTCAAAAATTTATTCATTAACATCCTCCTGTCCTTATTACACAGTAGAACTTACGCTTAGTTCGTCCGAGGAAGTACTGCTACCATACCCATTTTTTCCGGCAAGCAGTAATGCTGTATTCTGGTTGAAAGGTGTAGTTGACGTTGAAATTACAGACACATGAAACATTCCACCTAGTGAGAGTTACTGACGCATAAGATGCGATTTGGGTCTTGTCTTACCTAAGTAGAGGAGGACCCAAATCATATTGCAATGGGAACAGGTAACTACTTAACACCAGGTGGGCTATTAGCTCGTTTAGTAACTTTATCACCAAAAAAACAAAAACCATTAGCGTATTTCACTTCCATTTCCCTCAGTCAGATGTCATCCCGGTGCTAACTCCTTTTTTACTCTAACACAACAAAGAATTTAACCATGACAAAGTAGTTTTTATTAACGAGACGACAGTAACGGCCGACCCGACACGTTTAACGGTGAAGGCGCGTTAAACAAAGGCGGTGTAACGGAAACAAAAGATGAATGGAGTAACCTTGCGATGAGGTACCGAGTGATTATGGCTGATACTGTGTGAGGGGGCGCGGGGGCGCGGGGCGTCACACTGTGTCGGGGTCCCACTTCACGGAGGGGATGACCCACGCGCACCCACCCCTACGGGAAAACAAATTGACTTTTTTGACTGGAACAATTTGACTGGCCTCATAGCTCAGTTGGTTAGTAACCCTACCTTCTGCCCTGTAGTTCGTGGGTTCGATCCTCACTCAGGACAAACATTTATGTAACATTTGTAATATTGATGTTCTGTGGTTAATATGTATTATATGTATGTATTTACAAAAGAAAAGTATATAATTATTATATCAGTCGTCTGGTTCCCATGATACAAGCTATGCTTAGCTTACTTTGGGGCTAGATGGCGCTGTGTGAAATGCCACCATTATTTATTTATTTTAAATGAAATCATTCACACGTTATGGAAACAACGGGCCGGCGAGCTATAGATAGGAGCGGGATAGTAATATGCGTCTGTTAGACAGATGAAAACGTAAAACTGCAATTGTAGATGATTGACGTACATATTTTCCTTTAGAACTCATAGTGGTAATTAGTACGTCGTTGATCTATATGAAACCAGAATAACCTGTGCATAGCTCGTTGCGGGGAGGCGGGCGGCGTGGCGGCGGGCGACAGCGCCGGGGTGGCGGGCGCTGACGCCGCCCGTCTCCTGGAGTACTCGGAGCCGCCGACCGCCACCGCGGTGCCGCCCCCGACCGGATCCCTCACCCGGGTGAAGCTGATCCCTGACGCCGACCGGGTGGGCCGCGCCGGTGCTAATAACATCACCAAACAACATCTTCAGTGGAAGACAAAAATTCTTACCACAACTGACAACAAGAACAAGATGTAAACAGCGGTGACGGACTAACGCCACAGCTATAATACCAAAACCTGTCTATATTACCTAATCTATTTACCATTTATTACAACATACATTTCATTATAAGGTCTTCACGATACAGGCTTTGCCTTGTGTGGAGACCGCAGAATATACAATAGTGTTGAAAGTAATCAAAAATGTTCAACCCTATCCGAACCTTCATAGGGAGAACAAGAAACCCCTAAAGGTCAGTACCACTGACCACTAGACCACCACGCTCTACGAACTAATGATGGTATGGGCCACTGACCTCCAGTATAACTATAAAGGCCGGCCGGCGAAGACCGCGGCCGGTACCCCGAAGCAGTAGACGCTGTAGAGAACGTAGAAGGCGACCGCCTCAAACCGCCCCCCGTGCCCATTGGACTCAGTTCGCTCGTTGTAGACGCAGTGGAAGGTTTCCGTTGGCGAGGCTGACGCTTCGATCCCGTTCTGCAAACACCTGCCGAAAGCGTTGTATTTACGCGTTTCTAGAAAATACTCTTGTATTTATATTAAAATTTAGCTTTAAGTTGTTCAGTTGCAATTGTCCTTTTAAAAATTCATTATTATTAATGTATGACAAGTTATATACATAATATTTGGCCATCTCGACTGCGTTTTTGGTAGATTTCATCAGCCAGTCCCTCGTGCTGAAACGTCTGGCTGGTAACTGTCGAGTGAGGCTGCTGAAACCGTTTGCTTGGCAGCAGATTGAAAATTTTCTCTATTAACGCAGCGAAAGAAGTAGTCTTGACCTTATGACAATTGCAACTGAATGTAATACAATACCAATTATGAAAGAAGCTTGCTGGAGGCTCTCTCGTTGCATATTCACGTAAGCTTAGCCTAAGTGGCCTGTGTTCAAATGTGTCAGTGAGTTTGGATTAGTGGTAGAGTTTGTGATAACCGCGCTATAATGTAATCTTCTTGGTGCGGGAACGTATGCAATAGTACATGGTCACACCTACCTATAATTACGAAGGCCGCGGTGAATGTTCTTACGCGTTACTCTTATTCTAGTTGGTACTGTTGGACGGACGGTGATCACGCCGACACAGCCGGTTCGAATCCCCGGACCCGTGCGAATCTTTTTGTATCATGCATTAAAATATTAAAGGTTAATTATGTTGTGTTACCTTCAACGTTCACCAGCTTATGTTTTCCATTACGCAGGCGAAACTAACGGGCTTACTTAAAGATATACTGACAGATTAATGTTTGGATTTTTAGACTGAATTTTATATTTATAGTGACAAAACACTGGTTTACCAATCAATCGGTAAGTAACGTATTTTAAGTTAAGCCTTCAGAGATTAAATAAATGTATGTTTTCTTAGTATATATGGAAATTTCACATATATCTCGATTTAAGGTGGAATTTGTGGGAATTTAAGGAGAAAAATTCGCAAAAGTTTCGTGTATCGTGGAAGCCAGATTTATTCCAAAACTTATTTCTATCATATTATTTCCTTTTTAACTTATTTATTAGATTATAGCCGGTGTCCGCAACTTCGTCAGCAAAGAATTAGTACTTCGAGTAGCACTTTTTTTTCTCCAAGCTTTCATCAATTTCCATACAAAGGTAAGTACTTTAAAGAGAAAACAAACACGCAGAAATATTTTTATTTCTTACCAAAAGTATAATTACGATGACTTTTAGTTGCCTTACATGAGAAATGATTGATTCCCCATACAAGTTTTATTTTCTCAACAAAAAGTAGCCTATGTCATTCTCCAAGGTTCAGTCTATAAGGAAATTTATGAGTGAAACGGTAACGGAGAACAGACAGGCAGATAGGCAGAGTTACTATCGCATTTATAATATTAGTATGGAAGTATGGATTACAGTAGATCCTATATTTAATAATTTTTTTATGTGATACAGTTACGGAACAAGCCGACGGCCCACCTGGTATTAAGTGGTAACCTCGGCCCATAACAACCGATGCGACTTGGGTCGTTCCCATATGCACCACTCAGAGACGTGTAGGTGGATTGTCTCGTGTGCCTGTAATTTCACCGGCAATCACACCTTTCAAACCGGAACACAGTACTGCGTTACTGCTTGACGGCAGAAATGAGCATTGCGGCAGTGACTGACTGACTGCTTTTAGAATGTTGGTTGTTTGATGTGACAGTGGCTTACCTGTCGGGCATTGCTGTCCCATGGCGCACTTCCCTTCACATATGGTTCGTTGGTTGAGCATGGTCTGGTATGACTCCAGCATGATCCGGCACTCGGAGAGGTCCTTATCCGCCAGGGCCAGGGAAGGATATCTCTCTTTGAGCCGCCTCCGCTCCTAAACAAACATCAATACTGTAATAGTATGTAGAGACAGCGTAGCTGATCAATTCGTTGAAATAATATCCACTGTAGCTTTAACTATGTTTCTCTTGAATATATATAAAATAAAGAATATAAGATGGCATTATAGATATTCCTAAGCAAAAGTAAAAGCAGATTTCAAAATCATACCAAATCATTAATGGGTGACATTTAATTCTTTCTGTAATAATTTTTTTTTTGCTTTTATTATTGTCATAGAATTAACAGCACTTAGAAAAATTTACAATTAAGAACTTATAACTAAAATCCTAATGCCAATTAGAGATTCTCACTATGTATGTATATATTTTGAGGATTCAAGCCGCTATGAGAGCTAAGCAAACAAAAATTATGGAAAATTAAAGTAATTACTATAGATGATGATGGTTAAAACGATAAATAAACAAGATAGTAAGGAAGGTAAGATGGTAAGGGTTCGACAGTTAGAAAAAGAAATCTCGAATTCCTTGTACTATAAGTAAATTTCGGTCCGACAAAATTGGCACGTAATACATCGCTACAACGAAAGATGGCTCAGGCACTTACATAAAAATAAACAGAGCTTTCAAAAATCGCATTCCCCGGCTTATCTGTAGCACCGTTAGTACCAACACCTTGAATTATTTACCAATTCAGAGTGATAAACTCTCTTTCAGAGAGTAACTTGTAAGCTGGTATAAAATAAATGGGGGTTCTGTCTTTCTCGGAAGATCGATGTAAGTAAATTCGGTAAATCAAATCATTTATTTGCTTGTCAACATTCCCCTAATATGGTATGCAAATATTCACATAGTATTATATATAACTTATGGCAAAAATAAAATTACTGAATACATTTCAGAACAAAACTAATTAAAATGAAAATTTTTAACAGTTAACAGTAATCGAGTAACTACTGAATAATAACTGTAGGTAAAATAATATTATAATGTCAAACGAATATTATAGACCAAAAAAATACTACTAGATATTCGTTTTAATGGAACCGCTAACTTTTCCCGGAAATATCGTGACATGAATTCTAATTCGTTTGAAGGTGGACGAGTTTTTTTTTTATGTTATGTAGTTACGGAACGAGCCGACGGCCCACCTGGTGGTAAGTGGTAACCTCGGCCCATAACAACCGATGCGACTTGGGTCCTCCCCTACTAGGTACAACAATACCCAAGTCGCATCGTATGCGCCCGTAACTCTGAGACGTGCAGGTGGAATGTCTCATGTGCCTGTAATTTCACCGGCAACCACACCTTTCAAACCGGAACACAGATATACCGAGTAAGTAATATATTTGAAGTTAACTGCTTAATAGAAGCTCGGTATAAGAAGAATATAGAGATTATAGCCAGACCTCCAAATTTTTTTTCAAAATATCTTCAGTGTACACAATTGGTTACAATTTTATTATAAGTACAGATAGACCAGACATAGAAAAAAAATGTGTTCATCACACAAATGTTTGTCCTGGATGGGAATCGAACTCACGACCGTCAGTGCAGAAGGTAAAGCTACTAGCTTTAGTAGCAGTAGAACTCTCGCCAAGTTCGTCCGGGGAAGTACTGCCACCATGCCCATTTCTGCCGCCAAGCAGTAACGCATTCGCGTCACTGTGTTCCGGTTTGAAAGGTGTGGTTGTGGTGAAATTACAGGCACACGAGACATTCCACCTGCACGTCTCAGAGTTACGGGCGCATATGATGCGACTTGGGTCTTGTCGTACCTAGTAAGGGAGGTCCCAAGTCGCATCGGTTGTTATGAGCAGAGGTTACTACTTAACACCAGGTGGGCCGTCGGCTCGTTCCATAACTGCATCACATGAAAAAAACTAGCAACTGAGCTGTGAGGATGGAGGCAAGTATGAATGTGGTGGGTGGTAGGTGTACCTCGACAAGCTTGTATGTCTCGAAGTCCTGCAGCTGCCTCTGGAAGCCGAGATTGGGGTTGGCCACGGCCCGCCCGGCGCGCACTACCTTCAGAGCCTCGCGCCACGTCAGCGGCGTCACCGACATTATGTAAGCGACCGCCACAGTCACGCTGCGAGACATCCCCGCCAGGCTGCTCACAACATATATTATTTTTATAGTTTAGGTACAAAAGCAGTTAAAAAACCATAATGCTCAATAAACTAGGTACATGTTGATAACTTATTAACTAAGTCTGCTAACCATAATATTGTACACAGCATTTGTATAAACATTTTCGAAAAGTGACATCAAAAAAATTACAACTATTAATAAATTTGAAATGACACAAACAAAAAACAAGAAAGAAATATTGTTACTGAATTCAAATATTTAATTTAGACAATTTAAATTTGAATGTACGAATTTTATCATGAAAAATATCAATTTCAATATATTAACACAACACATTTATTTCATTCCCTTGGGCAATAATTATAATTAATTATTATTTATTGGAAAGATACATACATATGTAGTTTGCGACAATTGCTGTGTACCCAATAGGCGGTCTTATAGTATACGATCTCTTCCAGACTACCTTTTTTATGTGATACAGTTACGGAACGAGCCGACGGCCCACCTGGTGGTAAGTAGTAACCTCGGCCCATAACAACCAATGCGACTAACTTAAACTAAAATAAAAGTAACTTAAACTATGCTGTTGAGCACGGAGATAGACAATTTGGAGGTATACATGTGTATATACACGCATAAAAGGGATAGGCAAAAACCCCGCTGCAATCTCTTTCGCTTACCTCACGGGAACCCGAAAAATGCGTAGATATTTGTGAACTACCCTCTTGTGATCAATAAAATGTTATTGTTCCATTATAAGGCAGACATTTTTCAAATCCCCAGTGTTTACCAGGGGATCAGATGTATTCAAAAAACGCGAACCAATTTAAAAATACCACAGAGTTTTTGTAATACGTGACATGGTCGGATATGATTGCCACTTGACCGCTAAGGGTTGCGGCCTGCAATCTTTGACACAGATCACAACGACGGAGGTTTATACCTATATCTAAGTTTTCTGTGGTGATGGGTTCGAATCCCACCCTGGAACAACATTAGTGTGACGAACATAGATGTTTGTACCGTCTGGGAGCATGGTAGCCCCGTGGTACAGACCCCGAGATTATCAGGTCGCAGGTCCAAATGATAACTGGCACCAATCATTTTTTTAATTGAAAATTTGCTACGTTCTCAAAATGAAGGGAAACATCGTGAGGAAAAGGTTTTCCGATGCGGTCCATTCAGGGTTTAAATTACGAGTTGGAAGTGTCAGCTCGATATGAAAGAGCACTTCTGTGTAAAAGTAAGGCAAACAAGCAGACGGCCCACCTGAAGTTAAGTGGTTTCCGTCGCCTATTGACATTTGCAACCGCGGGAGTGCAAACGCAATGTCAACCGTGAAAGAAACTCTTTACATTACTTTTAAGAGTTGAATTCAACGCCCACGTCTCAATTTAACCAAGGATGTTAGGTTGCAAAACCTAATGTCAGGTAAGAGTAAATAGATATAAAACTATTTGTGGACATATAAATAAAAATATAGACAGAATACACGGTTGATTTACATGAGCTTAGTCTTAGTTGCATGATTTAGTTTATCAAATATCTCTCTCACATACAGAGTCTAGTACTATCGACATTGCTACCAATTATTTCTGGTTGAGATTAAAAGTCGAACAAGTTCTTATAAGCTCCAGAGATTAATTTGAGACGCAATTTACATTCAATTAAACAATCCAATTGAAATCAAATTAACAAGGCAAATCCTTTATTTTATTGAATACTTTGACTTGTTTACGACCGTAGTTGAATCTTAAATCAATAAACTTCTTTTTTAGACTTAATTACTAAGTCTATTAAGAGTTGGTGCTTAATAAATCTTGTATTAAGTATGAGAAAAGTAAACTCAATACGCCCAAAGTAATTACAACGCAGTTCACCACAATAAAATTAAGTGGTTTCTAATACTTGTATTGTAATTACATCGGTCTAGTCTCCACAAGCGACAGTAAATTACATATAATCTAATACGAAATTTAACACGACAAACGTTCTGTTTTTTGTTTAATTATTGGTTAAGTCTAATTAACATAATGATATATAATAGACCAGACTAGATATAATAGAACAGACCTGATGATGTCATTCAGGTCTGTTTCAACCATGGAGACGTTACTTCTGCTATATGGATGAGCTTCGCTGGTGTGTATGTATGTATGTATGGCTTATATCCAATTTTAGAAGTGAACATATATTGCAAGGTACTATGTTTTGATAGTTATTTCTGAAAAGAATATTCTATTCGCCTCTAGTTAGGCATTCTAGAATTTTGATACATAAATATCATTTGAATAGGAATACGATAACTACAACAAAATAATGTAAATAAGAATCATACACCTGTGACAAACTAAATATTTGTTTAAGAAATTCATATTAACTAACATTCTGGCGAGTCTATTTAGCTTAATGTAGGGCAGTTGATAACGATCGTAACCGCACGACACAATTAAACCGTCAATAAGGAATTAATAGCCGTCTGATGTCACCTCTGCCTATCCAATCGTACAGTTAACGACCCTCGCTCCATCACTCTACCAATATTACAGTAACACCAAAGTTATAAATCGGCAATAAAATGTATAAATTTAAAATAAATGTTTTGGCCACTATACTTAAAATATTATTACTGCATTAGAATATTAAATTAAATTTATTTAGAATAAAATTGCAACAGATATTGTATAAATTAACTATGCTGTGTACACATGTTTTGGAATACAATCTAGCTCTAAATTAGTTTTAATCTAAAGTTTATATTGTTTTATCGATTGTGTTCTGTTTTATGTACCTAAATAAATAAAATAAAAAAGAATAAAAAATAAAGTTCTGAATTAAAATAAACACGTGTGTGTCGCAAGTCACACAATTACACAACACAAACACACAACATTTCGATTAATTATATTATGATCACCACACAAATGTTTGCTCCGGTCGGGAATCAACTCAGGACTCTCGTTTCTAGCTTAGCTAGTCTTCAGTATTATTGCTTGTTTACCAGGAACTTAGTCAGAGGATTTTTATCAGAGCATTTATTTCAGACTTTGTCTCTTTGCCTGACTAATTCCATATCCCCGAAAAATCTCTCTTATTTGTTTTATATCGTCATCCGTGCGTGCGTCTGTCATAGTGATATTAGTGGCCAGTCAAGTCAAGAACAGTACGACTCACGCCATGTTCTTCCGGGGAAGTACTTCCACTGTGCCCATTTCTGCCGCCAAGCAGCAACGCATTCGCGTTACTGTGTTCCAGTTTGAAAGGTGTGGGTACCGGTGAAATTACAGACACATGAGACATTCTATCTAACGTCTCAGAGTTACTGACGCATACGATGCGACTTGGTTCTCATCGTACCTTGTAGGTAAGGACCCAAGTTGCATCGGTTGTTAAGGGCCGAGGTTACCTCTTAACATCAGGTTGGCCGTAGTCGTCTTCTCGTTCCGTAACTGTATCACATAAAAAAAGTAGTCCACGACAAATATTATTTACCAATCGCATAGGAAATAATGAATAAATTATACATTTAGGACGGCTCCGTTTTGGCGAGCTTTACTTAGTCCATTGGAGGTAGTTCACAATTGTGCCATGGGCCAAGTGTATAGATAGCTCAAGGAAATAAATAATTCTGATTTCTGATTTCAGAACAGAGACTATGCCTGGACGAGGCACTACAGCGAGGCCGACCTCGTTCAAATCGCTGAATATTCATAAAGTTATTGCAATATCGTGTGAATTGCCGCCAACTTCAACCAAGGATACAAAAATATCAATACATACTTTCCTATTAAATAAATTAAATGGATTACCTCCAAATAGTAAAAGTCCTCAACTTCGGAGAAAATTGTGCCTCAAAGGTTAACGACCAATTTACCCAAAGATCTACCCTCTTTTGTAACACTTCCAAAAACGGTGATGTTTATAAATTTGCACCACTGTGTTTGGACTCGCTCGAGTGCCTTTTGTGCTCAGAATTTATCCCGATCGAAAAATTTGATCAGAAAATGCAGTCAAATGGTAAAGTGGAGGATAGAAAGTATTCTTATCAAAACCCTGATTTAGAAGTTGTTTTCGATTCTACCTTTATATAAGAAACATTAAATAATTTAAGGTTATTAATTTCTTTACTGCTCCGTATTACCTCTCTCTCTACTCTCTCTCTGTCCATTTTATCTCTATATAGACTATACTTGACTGGCCTTACAGCTCAGTTGGTACTAACTCTATCTTCTGGGCTTTGAATCCCACCCAGGACAAACATTTGTGTGACGAACATACATTTTTGTTCTGTACCTGGGTGTAAATATGTATTATAGGTAGGTATTTATTTAGAAACAAAGTATATTAATATTGTACGGGACGGCTCGACCGGGCTCTATAAGGTGGTAGTGGACTGTATGTTGCTGTTGTTATTCCGCCGGTGCGAGGGGTCTGTACACGCTATTACTGGGATTCTGTTAAGAAAACTTCAGATGGTGTTTCTATACTGGAGGGTTGGGTTCCGGTTGTTCCGAGTGGTACTGCCGATCTGCTATCTATTTCTATTATTCCGCGATTAGCGCACTACTATTTAAGCCAACGTGTCGACTATTGCTCGACTTGACGCTGGACTATTAACGCACTGGTTGCGAAGAACTGTTACGTGACTATTTACGGAACGCGTGTCGCCTATAGCGCGACTACTAACGAACTGCGTGAACTATACGTATGAACTGTTACGCGACTATTAACCAACTACGTGAACTATACGTGTGAACTGTTACGCGACTATTAACCAACTACGTGAACTATACGTGTGAACTGTTACGTGACTATTAACCAACTACAACTTACGCCCGAAATGGCGTTATATTTATACCACTCGTCACAACCATATTTCCGAACCCCTTTCCAGTTTCCTTTATTGTACTACAATTCTATTTAATTCTATTTAACTATAACCGGCTTGTGCCGCAGCTGCCAATGGGAGCGGTACGACAATGCTGCGGCTTATCTTTTAGTATTTATTCTAAGAAGGAGATTTAACTATTACTATTTTCACATGTAAACACCAGGTGTTATAACAATAGATCTTACTTAGAACTATTCTATTGTCTTCTATGATGCTATTTCTAACTTATACATTTTTAACTATCTTAAACCTAAGGCGATGCCGTTTCTCGTACGGAACATCTCTCCCGCCGTGCAATGCCTCCTGGCATTGCAAACTATGGTGTGGAGTACGCCGGGTCCGATTCGGTGGGTAGAATTACTATTTTGCGCGTAGGTCTTCTCAGCACGCCACCTAGGGTTCAAATGTTGACTGCGCGTACTATTCCGTCGCCTCTCGAGTACACGGCGACTATTACCCTCTTCAGCCGAGATACCTTGCGACGAAGGTTGGCGTCTATACATCGTTTTGAGTTTTGGGTCTGTGTCTATTTTATTTTCCGTGGAATGCCATCTATTTATTGGATTTTGATAACTATTAGGTATTTTCTTATTACTATCTATCCACAGCATCGGAACTTCGAAATGACCATTGGGGTTCTGTTTTGTTCTGTCTATCTGTTTGGTGTTTTGTTCCAATAACTGCAACGTTTTCACTGCCGGATCGCTTTGGGGTTTCTTCGGCGTTATCGTCAGCGATTCCATTGCAAAGAAATCTTTCAGTTCTCGACCATTTGTTTCAAAACTATTTGCGTAGTTGACTCTATTTCTGCTATTTCTTTGGGCACCGACTCTTGATCCGTGGAGTACCCATCCTAGCGGCGTCAAGGAAGCTACTGGTTGATGCGTTTCGCCTTTTCGCATTCCATATGCCACCAACAGGTGCCAGTTATCCTGTCCGATTATGATCTTCGGCGTCGCTCTATAGTGCAGTATCTCTTTTGTTAAGTCCTGTAGGTGACTGCAGTTTTCGATATCTTCCCTCTTCATTAGTTGAGGTGAAAGTTTTAACTCTGCTATCGTTCGAGCTTCTATTGTGTGCTCTTCTGTGCCTCTAATAGTGAGCTGTATTCTCTGTGACTGTCTTTGTCTCACTTCAGAGCTTCCTATGGCTTCTATGGATAAGGGCTCTTTCTTTCCCTTTGTCCCTATTGCCTTTGCTATAGATTCTTCTATCAATGTAATCGTGGATCCGTCGTCTAAAAGCGCGTACGTGTCTATTTTCCCCGACGGTCCAAACGCTGTTACAGGTACTATTTTTAGATAAGTTTGGATGTTCTTGGGAGTCCATGTAGAGGCTACGGCTTCCCTTTTCTGTTCGGTTGCGTCCTTCTTGAAATGAAGCAGTCTATGATGCCAGTATTGGCAACCATCTATTTCACACCTTCTCGTCTTACACGTGTGATTTACCGTTTTCAATCGAAGGCATCTGAAACACAATCTATGCTTCTTCGCTATATCCCATCTATCCGGAATTTCTGCCTTCGTGGACCTATTACAAATCGTTGTGGGATGGTTTTCTCTATTGCAAATTAGGCAAACTTTTCCTTTTTTCTCTTCCACCCTCGCAGCATAACTTCTGTCCTTGAAGTTAGTTCTATTGTCGGTTTCTCCTGAAGGGACTATTTCTGGCTCTGCGTAGGGACCGCATCTGCTTGCTTCTCTATCCAGGAAACGAGACAATTTCAGAAGATCAGGCTCTCCCGCCGGTTGCTCCCTGCTTGGTTCCTCCCAACAAGTGTTTTCAGATTTCGTAGGTCCTCCAGGCTGGCCCACAATCTGGTTCACTATCGCACTATTGTTCACTCTGGCACAGTTGTTTGCCAGGGCACTATTGTTTACCATGGCACTATTGTTTGCCAAGGCACTATTGTTTGCCGAGGCACTATTGTTTGCCAAGGCACTATTGTTCACGTTTCCAATATTTTTGGCATACGCGCTATTGTCTCCAAAATCACTATTTTTCATGTTGGTTCTATTTAACACTGGAAGTTCATATCCGTTATTGGGTCTGGGCACATTAAAACTATTGAGTCCAGGTCCATCTACAAATTTGCTATTCATCGGTCCGCGCTCCTCGTTCGCTGCTGGCAATTCCTGTTCTGTTTTTATAAGGACTGCAGGAACCGCAGCGGGTGCAGGGCGCGGTGCCGGTCTATCTTCAGTGGGCAGCTCCGTCCGTTGTTCCTCCGTTGGTAGCACGGAGGGTATTGTTTCCCTCTCTTTTCGTTGTGATTCGTTTGCTATATCTAACACTCTGGTTGTGTTTTTCACCCAATCGGATATCATTGACGTGTTTTCAGGGCCAGAGATTACTATTTCATCGTCGTTCTCAGACTCCTCCATGAGCTCAAGTTCGACGGCCGCTATTTCCTTCTGGATTTTCAGCAATTTTAGTCGGGCATTTGCTATTCTATTATTTCTTGCCTTTGCTGAAGTCGTCGACGTAGGCTTGGTGGTCGTAGTTTGCTCATTGTGCAACGACGTTTCTCTATCGGGATCTCTCTGGTTCCTCCTGCCGGTGACTTCGGTGACAATCGACTCCTTGGAATCACTCGCTGTTTGGCTCGACGCTATTGTTGTGCTCTCTGTGCTGGCTCCGCCACTTGATGAGGCAGCGACAGCATCGCTTACCGGCACGAAGAAACTCGTCATTCCATGTAGGGTCTTCCTGCTGGCTGAAGTAGGCGTGAAGTCGGCAGGAACGCGCTTCCCGAACACAGATTCTAACGTCGGTGAGGCGCGCCTTGCAAACACTGTGTCAGCCAATCTGGTTCTCGGTGGTGAGTGCGCCACAGAATGGGTGCGTGGCGTGGCTATTAACGGCTCCATGTATCTTGACGGAGCGTGTGCCGTCGTAATCACTGGAGCTGTGGTGGTAGGCGCTGCGGTGGTGTTGGTGGTATTCGACGGTTCGGTACGGGATGTGCTCGCAGGCCTGTTCCCTCCTCCTGATCTCGTGATAACCATCTTCTATCTTCCAATATCCGGCTCGAAGGACCAAAATATCCGGCTCGAAGGACCAAAATGTACGGGACGGCTCGACCGGGCTCTATAAGGTGGTAGTGGACTGTATGTTGCTGTTGTTATTCCGCCGGTGCGAGGGGTCTGTACACGCTATTACTGGGATTCTGTTAAGAAAACTTCAGATGGTGTTTCTATACTGGAGGGTTGGGTTCCGGTTGTTCCGAGTGGTACTGCCGATCTGCTATCTATTTCTATTATTCCGCGATTAGCGCACTACTATTTAAGCCAACGTGTCGACTATTGCTCGACTTGACGCTGGACTATTAACGCACTGGTTGCGAAGAACTGTTACGTGACTATTTACGGAACGCGTGTCGCCTATAGCGCGACTACTAACGAACTGCGTGAACTATACGTATGAACTGTTACGCGACTATTAACCAACTACGTGAACTATACGTGTGAACTGTTACGCGACTATTAACCAACTACGTGAACTATACGTGTGAACTGTTACGTGACTATTAACCAACTACAACTTACGCCCGAAATGGCGTTATATTTATACCACTCGTCACAACCATATTTCCGAACCCCTTTCCAGTTTCCTTTATTGTACTACAATTCTATTTAATTCTATTTAACTATAACCGGCTTGTGCCGCAGCTGCCAATGGGAGCGGTACGACAATGCTGCGGCTTATCTTTTAGTATTTATTCTAAGAAGGAGATTTAACTATTACTATTTTCACATGTAAACACCAGGTGTTATAACAATAGATCTTACTTAGAACTATTCTATTGTCTTCTATGATGCTATTTCTAACTTATACATTTTTAACTATCTTAAACCTAAGGCGATGCCGTTTCTCGTACGGAACAAATATTCTACCAGTTGCCTAGTTCCCATAGCACAACCTAGGGTTAGTTTGGGGGTAGATGGCCATTAACTCACGTACTGATTAAAAAGTCTTGATGGTTTTGCAGCGGTATTGCGCAATGAATTAGGTCCCACATGGCAGCAGCATCAATAGCTACTTGAATTTAATTGCAAAGAGATTATGGCTGCCTTTTCCCAGAGTATTGGACTAGGGGGTATGTCATCAGGCATACAACCCTAAGCGTTCTCTTTTAGTTTCTGAGTTTTTTGAACACAGTACCATTGACTACCCGTTTATTTCTCCTCGATGCATCTTTTACACAGACTATGTGTGATTTTAATAAGCGAGTCTGAAATAATAATATTGGTGGTCAATCCACACAGCGCCACCTAGCCCCAAACTAAGCATAGCTTGTAGTATAGGAACCTGACAGCCAAGGGCGGATCCAGCTTTGGTGCCAGGGGGGGTCACATAGTCGTGGTCAAGCCATAAGAATTTAAGTTTTATAATCATAGATACAAGTAAAAAGTAGGTATTTTATTAATGTATGTAAGTACTTACTGTACTTATTATATTGAAGGTAGGTACATAAAATCTATATTGTGACAAAAAATATATAAAAACATTATTTTTAACAATTTTAATTAGTGGTCCACCTAGGTCCTGGACCCAGCCCGGGGGGGGTCATTACCATGATGACTCCCCCTGGATCCGCCCTTGCTGACAGCAGATAAATATGTAAAGGATGTAGTGTTGTAGTGTATAATGATGAAGGTTTACCAGTGTATGAGGACGCTGCCGTCTCTCAGCCGCGCGGCGTGTATGAAGTCGTTGCACAAACTGAAGTACTGCGTCAAATTCTGGTCGGGGGAGTCCGACGCCATTATGCACAGATAGTGCTTGTCCTGTCACACAATGGAAAACATAATTAGTGTCACGTGAATACTAACTGTGATGATTTTAAACAGCACTTATACAGGGTTACAGGAAAAGTCGTGCTAGATCCGTTAAGGGCGTGGAGTACCCATCATTTCTGACTTATTTCACTATGAAACACCCTACCCTAAACTTAACCCTTTTCGAGATATTCGACTTTTAATTTTTTATTGAATATTGCCGATTTTTAGGCTACGAAATTTATTTTTGTTTATTTTGTGTATCTTATTATTATTATTATTGCATTTTTACATGTGTAATAAGATGCTTTAGGACATCAATCATTAAAATAGTGCATAAGTTAATTGAATAGACCGTAGTAGACAAGTGAAAGTAAAAAAATAAAAAATATATTAGCAAGCTTATTTTTCTCTAAGGGATATCTAAAAAAAATATTATGACACTTGTTCGGCAGATATTTTTTAAAATATCTACGTTTCATCAGCTATCTAACGAGGTATAATAATCTAGGGTTTTATTCAAATGCATTGGAAAAAAATTAGTTTCATAGGCGACAGTGGAGAAGAAAATTTATACTTAGCCCTAAAAAGTAAAATAAAACATTAGGTATGCATGAAATGTCATTTATTAAAGGTTTTCACACAACTTTTTCTTATTCTACAGTTCATGTTCAACATGGCCGCCTCTATTTCTGAAACATTGTCGCATCCTTCTACGGAGACCAGTCTTCACTACTCCAGTGGTCAACGTGGTCCTCATTTTATTTGCTGCATCCACAATCCTTTCTCTTAAGTCTTCCACAGACAAAACTGGATTCGGCTCGCTGTACACAAGACTTTTCATGCACCCCCATACATGAAAATCCATGGGGGTTAGGTCCGGACTTCTTGCTGGCCATGGCAACGGCCCACCTCGTCCTATCCATTTGTTTGGATAATTTGTGTCCAGCCAGTCTCTGACACTTCTCCTGAAATGGGCAGGGCAGCCATCGTGTTGGAACCACATGTCCCTGATCAGGTTGAGTGGCAGATCATCCAGCAAATCACTCAAGTCTGCTCTCAGGAAATTTTCGTAGCTTTCCCCATTTAGATTATCCGGGAGAAAGTAAGGTCCAATCAAATGATTAGAGATAATGCCCATCCACACATTCACGCTGAATCTTCGTTGGGACCCTTTCACTCTTTTCCTATTGGGATTCCTTAGTTCTTTTGGGGCCCAGTAATGGACGTTGTGATAGTTGGTTATGCCATCTTTATCAAATTTGGACTCATCCGTCCACAAGATATTTCTTAGAAAATCTGGGTCTTCTACGTCAGCATTTAGCATAAATCTGCAAAAGTCCAATCTTCTCGCGGGGTCTCCTTCTTCAATAACGTGTACCGGCGTGTAATGGTACGGGTATAGGCCAGCAGTATGCACTGTAAACCACACTCTCCATTGCGAAAGTCCCAGATCACGGGCAACAATATTAGTGGAAGTAGTCGGATCCGCTCGAAAGCGTTGCACTATCTCATTGTCCTGTTCTTCGTCGTCAATTCGTGGTCTTCCCATGTCTGTATTTCGTCTCAAAACAGAGCCAGTTTCTTTAAGTCTTCGATAAACTCTGTCAAAACAGGCCACATCTGGCACTCGACGACCGGGGTAGCGAGTTATGTATTCGTTACGAGCTTGCGCAGACACACAATCGCAGTATCCGTAACAAATAAGCATATCAGCATATTCCTCAGGTGTGTAGGACGTCATCTTCAACACTTCCGTATCACAGGTACAAATCAGAGTCCGGTTAACAAGCACAGTAGTCACAAATCAGAAGAAATAATCCAGAATCACAGCCAAGTCGAGAAAAAGAGCAAAACGATATCACATCTACTATGTACGAAGCACAAAAGCAGACTGACAACCAAAACAATACCCCCTGTTGTATTCCCAGCTCTAACCGGTCTCTACACTTTTTCTTTCATTCGCACCTACATAAATCGTCACTTGTCTCGCTCTCTCGGTGCGTCTTAACTTGAAGGAAAATAGGCGCGGGACCGTTAGAACTGCTACCTGGAGCGTCCCAACTACTTTTTTCCACGAAATGTAAAACAAACCCTAGATTGTTAGACCTCGTTAGATAGCTGATGAAACGTAGATATTTTAAAAAATATCTGCCGAACAAGTGTCATAATATTTTTTTTAGATATCCCTTAGAGAAAAATAAGCTTGCTAATATATTTTTTATTTTTTTACTTTCACTTGTCTACTACGGTCTATTCAATTAACTTATGCACTATTTTAATGATTGATGTCCTAAAGCATCTTATTACACATGTAAAAATGCAATAATAATAATAATAAGATACACAAAATAAACAAAAATAAATTTCGTAGCCTAAAAATCGGCAATATTCAATAAAAAATTAAAAGTCGAATATCTCGAAAAGGGTTAAGTTTAGGGTAGGGTGTTTCATAGTGAAATAAGTCAGAAATGATGGGTACTCCACGCCCTTAACGGATCTAGCACGACTTTTCCTGTAACCCTGTATATAGTATTTTGTATTTATGGTGTATTTATATATATGTTTAAAGTATGTAGGTTTTTTAAGCCCTTAATAATTTAGTTTTAATTTATCTTTATTATGTACACATCCTACCTCTATAAAATCGCCTCTCTCTAGCCTCAAAGGTTTGCTGGAAGAGAACTCTTTGTAGGGTTAAGCTCGCCTTTGTACATGTATCACTTATGACTTTTTTGTATATTTTATTTTCTGTGTACAATAAAGAATAAAGACGTTACGAATAAAAACCGAAAACATTATGACGCTTAAATATATGGATTTCGATGATGGATGACTTATGAACACTTTTCTGTATTTGTTGTAACTATTGTGTCTTTTAATTGTTATGTATATGTATCTTGTTGTCCGAAATAAAATATTTAACATTTGAATTTTTTTATTCCGTTAAGTTTTTTTATTACATTAGTATGGAATTTTGGATGGATTTTAGCTTCTTTAGTAAAATGTTGACTATTTTAGACTCGGATAATTATCAATTAACTAATAATGACGAATTTCGAAGATCCGTAGTATAAGTGCACCCTATCATTCTTTTTTATCTGAATAACTTAAGGAATATACAAAGTGACGCTTATGTTAAGCGGTAACCTCTGCCCGTAACAAAACGATACGTCTTGGGTTTTCCCCGACTTACATATGGGAAGACTGCACCCGTTACATGCGTCACTTGTCTTACGTGCCTGTAATTACACCGGCAACCACACCTTCCAAACTTGGACACAGTGTTGTATGCATAACTGCTTGGAGGCAGAAACAAGTTCAGTTGCAGTAATAAAACATTATAAATTTACAATTTACAAAAAACGGAGATGAATATGACTAAAATCGAATAAATCGTAAATAATCTTTATTGACCATAAGATCCAAGTACAAACAGTATCAAACTTAAACTAATTTTCAGTATCCAACTAGCTTCAAATTCGAATTTATAAGCACAGTAATTTCCCAGGGCAACTATAACTTACATACCACAGAGTCAAGCTACGAGCAGGAATCAGAGGGGGTCTATTCCCAGTTCAATCGTGATTTTGATGGCATAGTCATATCTAGTAATATTGATTTCGTTTCTCGCGCGAATACCTCTGGCATAACTGTAAATCGGTGTTCTTAGCAAATATGAAATGAAACAGAGAGATTTTTCAAGGACACATCCAGTCTGTGCCTGAGATATCGCTTTGGGTCGTATATAACGTACCTAAGTATTTTACGCAGAAATATGATAAAAACCAATAAATATACAGTAAATAGATTTAAAAATTCACGAATAATAACTATAGTTAAACATTATTGTAGAATACAAAACATGTGTATATAAGAAAACGAAGAAATGCAACCATGGCCTAAATTACACTATATCTATCACTAAAAGCCAAAGCCAAAATATACTTTTATTTTCTATTATTTAGTTCGAATTCACTTTGACTACCTTAATTTCGATTGTTCGAATTCTCTTATGAATACAAAACTCCTTAGACGCACAACTGGAGTATTCACGTTAATACTTTACTACGTCTCGGACACGCCCAATCGAGACATCTCTCGAGTAACAAGCGGGAATTCGAGTTGGGAATAGAACCCATGTACAGACGAATCACTGGGGAAAAATAATTTACGGAGGAAAATTGTAAAGCTTTATAGAGTAAGCTGTAGGCTGAATGGATTAAACTAACAGACAAAACTAAGTAAGTAGTTATAAGTTAGCGACTTTAGATAGTTGCTCATATTAAACCTACCTATGATAGAGCATAAAAAAGTCTTTTATGTTCGTACCAATTATTATAGGAAAAAAAATTCGCTATTTATACCAAAAAAGGTTTTATACGAATGATGTCGCTTGAAATGAAAAATTCAAGAGTAGATTGGATGTGGTATTTCTCAAATAGCTATTTAAGGGCGACCCACTTAAGCGAGCGAGTTGGTCAAAGGTTGCAACATATTAAACCGCTTATTTTTTAAGCCGTTTGTATGCCTAAAAGGAAACAATGATATTGTGAAACCTCAAGTGGATACTTTCAAAATGTACTTCATATATATTATATATATATATATACCTCACATACGTACTTATGTGCGTATTTGTCTGGAGTTGATCTGGCATATATAATATATGGAATATATATCCAAAGTTGTGTTTTTACTACTACAGAATCTGGGCTAAGCGCCTACATATTGAAGGTTACCTAATCAAAAGTAGTACCTGTCATAGACTGCTTGATTTGAAATTTTTTGTATTTGATATTGCAAGGCCAGCGTAAAATTTTACAGCTGAATTTAAATGGTGGGTTACTTCGAACTGTTTATGCGTAAATGATGCATACATTAATAAATGGAAAATTTGTTTACAATAACTAAAATAAAACCGAGTCCAACAATTTAAATACAAAGATTTTGCTCGTAACGTCATCTAGAAACAAATCCATGTTAATTTATTTTATTTTCATTAATCTAGAGAAGGTGCAAGATTATAAAACCGTGGACCTAATACTCAATATAAAAGTATCTAACAAGAGAAAATAAAATAAAAACGTAATCTCGGTTTGTTCAGTCTAGAATCGCCTCAGGGGTGCAACTAACTTCCTACCATTGTAATCGAATTGAATCGAATGAGAGTTCTATTATACTGAAGTAAATACTATATAATAGCAGAATTTCTAGAAAAGTTGTCTAAAACTGGCAGTTTCCCGATTTCACGAATTATCGCCTCTGTCTATACGTCTTAAGCCCAAGTAGCGTGTTGGTAGCCGCATTAATAACTCAGCTCGCATTTTCCTTCAACAAAGCAGTTTCCGCCAGCCCTGGGCGTGTTTTCTCCCATTCCTCCTGATTCACAACGACCCAAGCCGAGGTCCGTATCTAAGTAGTGCCTTTGGTGTATTTGTGTTAAAATATTTTTTACCGTTTGAGAGCCCTCCGCTCTCGCTAAAGACCGCGCAAATGCTGTTGAGGCCATCTATGGTCAAAAGTTAATGCCCATTAAAAAAAACTCCAGTAATTCGTCGGTCAGGACAAATATTAAAACAAAAAATTAACAGCAAGTCTGTGTACATACAGTTACAAAAAAGACAGTTGTAAATAAATGCGCTGAAATTATTTTTGTGCGAAAAAATATGAGCTAATAGAAATGTATGAATACGGGATACAGACAGACATATGAACGGATGGACACAAGCCGAGGCGTTTCCGTGCTGTCAGCTCTACAGAACTCAAACAAAGGAACTCATTAGTATATTCATCATTTGAAATAATAAATAGTAGCATATTCATAAAAATAAGCGTATTATAAGAGCAGTAGAACTTACGCTAAGTTCGTCCGGGGATGTTTTGCCGCCATGCCCATTTCTGCCGCCAAGCAGTAACGCATTCGCGTTACTGTGTTGCGGTTTGAAAGGTGTGGTTGCCGTTGAAATTAGAGAGACATTCCACCTACATGTCTCAGAGTTACAGGCACATACGATGCAACTTGGGTCTTGTCGAAACTAGTACGGGAGGACCCAAGACGTATCGGATGTTATGGGCTGATGTTACCACCGAAAAAAAAATACAGACTAAATACAAATTGAATGTCAGTTTTGCCTTCACTTCTAAATAACTATTAGAAATATCTTATCAAAGTAAATTAAGATGATGAAAGCTTCTTATTACCGGATGTAACAGATTAATCGGCATATGCTGAGCCAAACCCTTTTTTGGAACTGGACGCATAAGTACGTATATACTGTTTTTATTAAGCTATTGCATAGCTTCTATCGCGGGCCTTGAGCGTGGAGACCGAATCCAGAAATTCCGTAACGAAAAAAACCTAACACCCCCCACTCCGACCGGCACAGCGGTGATACTTTTTTGTTCCATCTATCGATAAATACCAGAACTTTTAATGACTTTTTGAAATATCACGCGCAATAGCTTTACCGCGGCAGTCTCCGAGTGCCACACGTCTTTTTTTTCTTATTTGTTTTGTATTATTTACTTGTTCCTATGTGTATTAGTCTCCTATGTGCTGAAATAAATATTTTATGTATATCTATAACCCTTACCACAGGAGATGCGACTGAACTCGGGTTTATGGTTCAACCTGGAAGGTCAAGGTTTGATGAGGAATAGATTAGCATCTTTGAGAAGGGTAAATCTGCCAAGACGTAGAAGTCGGACAGTTTGATTGATATGTAAGAACATATTATATATCAATTTTAATTATCTTGCTTTCATAATTTGAGGTTTAATGCCTTATTTTTTAAATTGTGGGTTTTTGTTTATTAACAAAGTAAATGAATAAATAAAATAAATAAGTATAGGTGCATTTCACAAAGCGCCATCTACCCCCGAATTAAGAATAGTATCTTGTACCATGGAACTAGATCAATATTACAATATTTTTTTTACTTTTATGTACTTCTGTAAATATACTTATAAAATAAAATAATAATACTCCTGTATATAAGTTTTTATGTACATATTATGTAATAAATAATTTATTAATACCCAGATACAGAAAAAACATCTATGTTCATAACACCAATGTTGATTTTGTTTTTTTTTTTCAAACAGAATCTACAGCTCTTACTTAAAATTACTCTTACAGCCAATAACAGATTAATTTTTTTTATATATCCTAGATAAACATGATTCTGTATGTCCTGGAGGTAACAATCAGAATCGTATATTTTTTATTCGGAGGAAAGCTATATCAGGGGTAGTTAATACCCTTAGTTAATGATTTGAGGCAACCGTTTAAAAACTCGTTTAGCACAACGATAAGTGACGTTAATATAATTATCCCGCCACCCCGCCAGCATACGTCGGGTTTTGAGTTTCGTGATGAAATTATCGAATCGAGGCACCTGAAGTTCATAATTTCATACAAATTAACCGTTTGTGCCACATGTCCGTTCTGCCCGTACTATTGAGAAATATCGAACCAGTGTGGTGAAAGGAATAAAGAGTGCCATAAAGAGCTCCTTTCTTACACCTGACACACATCTTCGACTTTTCGTTCTAGGGCATGTCAGTTTCCTCACGATGTTTTCCTTCACTTGAGAACGTGGTATTGGGCACATAAGAAAAAAATATATTGGATCACGTTGGGATATCAACCAGCGACTTCCTAATTGAAAATCAGAGCAATAGGCCACCACACTCTAAAAATCTGTGGTATTTAGTAAGCGTGTATATTCCAAGTTAACAAATTCGTAAATCCTATGCGACCTCTTTCAACGTTGAAAGTTGTGGTTTCATAGTTTAACTATCGGATTGCGGTTAGCCCTTTGTTAACATGTAACTAATGCTTTAGTAAAATTCCATTTAATAACTAGTCTCAATGACAACAGGTATTTATTAATTTACTATAAATAAAGGTGTAATTGAAAGTCACTAAAAGGCCATCTTGCATACATTCATGTCTTTCTTGATAGGTGACCATCTATGCAAGAAGTTAAAATGAATTCCGATATGTTTGGATGTCTGATTCGTTTTTGCTTTACGCTAAAACTACCCATTGGATTGGGCGAAAAATTCAAAAAAATTAGCACCATAGAATTCAAAATGGCTTCGAACGACAATAATTAGTATGTTATACTCAAAATTTATGGTCACGCGTTCCGTAAATCAAGTTCTTCTCTGTAGAAATTGTGATTACCAATATTTGCATTTCCTTAAACATTAACCTTTTAAATATAGATAAATAACCAAACTTATATGCTAGTTTTTATCCCAGTACTATGCAAGCACAAGCTGGTAGGTTTTCCGATGTAGCTGACTTAATTTTTGACTTAATGTGTAACTAACAGATGTCATTGAGATCCATATTCCGACGTAGTGTGCTACCTAACGTAGTGAGTAATTCAGACCACTCCACGTGGCAATGAAGCGGGAACTTGCGTTTTCAATGGAAATCTATCCCCAATTCGGTAGACTGGTAGGAATCTAAGTTAATTATCAACTGAAGCTTATCTTGATAGCCTAACTGATAATTTGGCACCGACCACCGTAGACAAGCAAACTGATCCGTTGATATGAAAATTAAATGACAATATTGAAGCAGTTTTCTTTTCTAGGCACAGTGAGAACTTAGACGTGATAAGTAGTTGGCCCATCGCCACCATTGTTTCCCCAAACAATAACTCATCCAACACTTTCTTACAGCAATTAATTAATTCTCCGACTGCACGGACAAATCTTACATAACCCAAGTTACTAACAAGACTGGGTAATAGTAGCAGATGTATGAGCTAATTGTATGGTGTGTTGTTCTTCCGAACAGTCCATATCGTATTTATTGGCTTGTTCATCGTGTCCGAACAAGTTTTTCCAGGTCTCACATAAATTACAGCTCAGTTGGTAGTAACTCTGCCTTCTGCGCTGTAGATCTTGGATGGGATTTCCACAAAGGACAAACATTTATGTGACGAACAATCGACCTTTGTTCTGTGTCTGGATGTTAATATGTACCTATGTATTTACAAAAAAACTATATAAGTTTATATCAGTTGTCTGGTTCCATGATGCAAGCTATGCTTAGCTTACTTTGGGATTAGATAGCGCTGTGTTAAATGTCCAGTTACATTATTATTATATACTAGCTGTGCCCGCGACTTCGTTCGCGTGGAATAGTGACTTTTCGGGCAGCATATTTTGAATAACTGAATCCTTATGGCAGCGCAGCGGCGCGGCTCTCAGCGCGCTTTATATAGCCACGGACGCTCAGGCGCGAGGCGTGTAGTACGTACTCTGTACGTTAAAAATGTTCGCCGTGATTCTTTAAATTGACATAACTTTTTTATTTATGAACCGATTGACATGAAATAAACACTAAATGTTAAGTGAAGCTTACTACAATATATTAGTGAAAACCGTATCTAAATCGAATAAGCCGTTTCTGATATTAGCGTGCACAAACACACAGACAAACAGACAAACAGACAAAAAAAATATTAATTACAATTTCGGGTTCGGCATCGATATAATAACAACCCCTGCTACTTTTTTTTATATATTTCCATTGTACAGACACCACTTTTCTACAATTTTATTATATGTATAGATAAAAAACATTTGATCAGTTATCTTTTCCCTATAGTACAAGCTATGCTTAGTTTGGAGCTAAAAGGCGCTGTGTGAAAATTCCGTCAATTTTTTTATTCATATCAATTTTACCTAGTCGAAGGAGGGTCTTTATGCAGCAGAAACAGATGAGAGAAAAAATATCTACCCACCTTTTACTGTCTCGAACAAAAGTAGAAGTTAATTAATTAGTAGGTAGTAATGGCTCGTCCGGCCTACACCTTAGCGTAATCTCATTTTCAGTCCCAGTTTCTTGTTTCAGTCTCATTGTGGTTGCTAACCGAAGGTCTAATTGAAACCTACTGGACTGAAAATGCTTGCCCAAATATACTGGTACCACAGAACCAGCGCTGACACCGCTGACAGCACACGCTGACTGATTAGCCTTTTACGCTGTTACCAAACCACGTTATAATTTAATTTTATTTATACTTTTATTTGATTATGAATAAAATAATGATTTTTCTTTCTTTATTCATTACTATTAACATTTGTACGTTTGCCTATGTATTTCTAGAATAATAAAAGCACTGACTAGGGCCTATAAATTGATTTGGCAAAATATTTGTTTACCAAACTCTAAAAATAAATCACTTAACATTGTTTGCGCTGGTTTCGACACGGCAAATAAGAATCCGAGCGATGTCGCCCCGCCCTGTTTAGAACAAACAACATTTTGGGTAAGGCTGGAAAAATCGATCTCACGACCTAGGCATGAAGATTTCGCAGTTTATACGTGATCTAAGAGTACAAAAGAGATTTTTGCTCGTTTTTTTCCCGTGTCAACGATTACTATATTGTGTTCTGGGAATTCGTAATATGTTACGCTAGTATTCGGAAAATTCAGACTTTCCCTTTATAAATTGGTTCAAGCTTTTACCTTTTTCGTAGGAAAATAAAGGCTAGAAATAAATATTAATTCATTTTGTAGATAAACTTTTTTTTTTAGTTTGATTTATAATATCTATGGCATATCGCATAATCAGTCTAGATGGCTGAAAATTATACAATATCTTATTTTTATATACAATATATTATATTTAAGACGCCTATTTCCCCTATCGTTTCGTTTTTTTACTGCTTTTTGTGTGTTATAACATCGCTTTGGCGTTGCTGTTAAGGTGTTATAATTAATTCTAAATAAATAAATAAATTTCACCTCCTGGTACTAATGTGGTTTATACACAATTGAAAAATTATAAATTTCACCAATAAACTTATTTATATTTGTACCCACATAACAAGTAAACCCATGATATTTTAACCAGCCGTTACATCCCCTGAGCAACAGTTTACCTCTTTTTATTACTACTAATTCATACTATCAAATCATGTATACTGATGTCTGAAGTTGTATAAATCAGTGACGTTCGTAATTAAAGTAGTATTACAACTTCTTCGCACGTCAGCCCATGTTATCATACATTTTATAACGTTGTGAGACTCCCCGCAATTTGCCGCTATAATAGCACGCTACATTATTCTACGGCTGTGACGAGATTTTCGTTTCCCCGCGAAGCCGGTCCCGACGGTACCTCATCATTAATGCAGGCCTCGCCACATTACTCGCAACTTTGGGCCACTGGCCATCATTACATTCTGATTATTAACGACTCATTTCAACAGATACAGTGTTACATTAAGTTCTACAAAACCTTTGAATGCGTAGTGTTTAGAGGAAAAGTTATGGCTCGCAGACCAAAAAAGACAATTTCTTATTTTTTTGCTTAACTATAAACAAATATTAATTTCCAGTTGTTAATAAGATATCTAGATAACAGAAACATTGACAAGCTAATTTGTGTTTTGTTATGCTCTGTGACAGATTTGAAATCTATCTTAAACGACAAAACACAAGGTTTATGACTATAAAAAATATTTAATGAGACCTGGAAAGAGATAATTTTTAATTCCGCAGCAGATATAAACTGAATTTGTCTCTTTGCGTTCCCGTCCGTTAAATCCGTTAAATTTAACGGATTTTGCACATGGCAATGATTGCCGATGAATATTCAAACCTCAAGCCGCGGGAAATGTGGCTCCAAATGCAGACGCTACCCTCATTGCGTTTGAAATATTAAATAACCTTACAGCGCAGCGGTGTAAAACCCATGTGACTTAACTCCTCGTTTAATAAGGTGATGTCTCTTATGAACTGTACTAATGGTATGAAATTAATTCAGGAACCTTTGAATCAAAGTTTCACAGTCTTCTTCTTCGAGTCACCGGTTCTGTCAAACCAGTTTGGTGAAAGGATTGTATGTGCGCCTCAAAGAGGCTCCTTTCGTGCACTCGACACATGTCTTCGAATTTTTAGTTCTAGGACATGTCGGTTTCCTCACGATGTTTTCCTTCACCGTTTTGAGAACGTGGTATTGCGCACATAAATCTTTCAATCGAAAAACTCATAGGTGCACGTCGGTATTTGAACCGGCGACCTCCGGATTGAAATTCGGGGGGTCAGTACCGCTAGACCACCACGCTTTTTAAAGTTTCACAGTGAAAGTCTGTGACAAATTTTCTCTGTGTCATTTCAACAAAACCATTAATTACCTTTGTCAAACCTACGGTAAGCCTGATTAATTGTAATTTATTGTAAATTGTAATGCCTGCGGTTTCGCCCGGCGCGGGCGGGTAACCGCAAAAATGTTGTTAATGTTTTATTTCAGTTCATCCCTATATTCAAAATTTCAGGCAATTTTTTTTATGTATTAGTTAAGGAACCACTTGATATTAAGCGGTAACCTGCACCCATAACAAAAACAACAGTTCCTGGGGTCCTTCCCTGCTTAGGTATGGGATGCCTTCGTAGCATTGCATTGCGCCCGTAACTTTCTGAAGGCTAGAATGTCTAACTTTGCTGTGTGCCTTTCAGTGGCAACCACATCTTTCTAACTCTACTTATCCTTTGACCTTTGGATGCTTGGCGGCAGAAATAGGCATGGTGGTAGTACTTCCCCGGACGAACTTAGCACAAGTTCTATCGCACTGTGTGATGAATACAGATATTTTATTCTTTGTCTTTTGTAAATATGTATTACAATGAGTACTTTTTTTAACAAATAAAGTAGTTAAGTATTCTATCAGTTCTCCATCTCAGTGATCCACTGGTCCGCATAGGACAAGTTATGCTTAGTTTGCTGCTATATTTCGATGTGTGAATCCACCAATTGTGATAATAGAAATACAGTAAATCATATTTCTTTTACTTCGCAATATCAAACAAGACTAGAATACTAAATCATTTTTTTTCTTTTCAATATACTACTACTCAGAGCAATTTAAAATGGCAGTGAAGTTTCAGTGAAGTGAGGTCTCAGACGAATGTGAGTGGGTGTTTACGTGATCGCCATGCGACCGGACTTTTAGTATAGAGCGAGTCAAATTACGCTCCATCCCTACTAATTTTATGAATGCGAAAAAACCTAGTTTTTGCTAGATGCTAAATTTAGGAGCAATAGTTTTATTAATAGTTTAACTAAATCAGCTTTTTAGGTGTGAGAGCATAACAAAAAAAAACTCACTTTGACATTACGTCATCTGCCACTACACAAGTAAAGTGTCATTTCGCTGTCATATCACACGTAAATCTAAAAAATGTAGGTATTTTAATAAAATTTTCTCCGAATCGGTTTTTTATCACACTGGGGCGCCACAGTCGACCTAATTACGTCGAGTTTCTTTAAATATTGTTATTACAAAAAGAGCGTGGTGGTCTAGCGGTACTGACCCCCGAGTTTCAATCCGGAGGTCGCCGGTTCAAATCCCGACGTGCACCTATGAGTTTTTCGATCGAAAGATTTATGTGCGCAATACCACGTTCTTAAAACGGTGAAGGAAAACATCGTGAGGAAACCGACATGTCCTAGAACTAAAAATTCGAAGACATGTGTCGTGTGCACGAAAGGAGCCTCTTTGAGGCGCACTTACAATCCTTTCACCACACTGGTTCGACAGAACCGGTGACTCGAAGAAGAAGATTACATAAATAAATGCGTCCCCTATATGAATGCCATACATTAGTCATACAACGATAGTGCTGCATTGCGTTGTAACGGCGACACGAGTCGCCTTGAGACTATAAAGACCTTGTTACATGTAAGGTCGTGGGTGTGTAGATCCTGGTGTGAGAAACGTGAAAGGGTCCTTGTATTTGAGGTCTTATTTATTTATTTATTTATTTATTTATTTTAATTCAATAAATACGGATAAACCAATTACATCTACTGAATACATTACAAATATAATACAATTACAAATACAATGTCAAAATAAAACAACTTATAAATAAAGGTCAATCACAACATAAACAACTTAAAAATAACGATCAATAATAATAATAATAACATGAAAGCTCAAAATATAAATCAAAATTAAAAGAACACATCCTTTTATTCACGGTCATCAGTCTCACAAAATCTGAGAAACTCTGATAATAATCTCATCCATCCGTCCGCAAATATATCAGTGTGGGGCACGGCAACCAGGAGCGCGTTGAGCGTGGTTAGGGCTCGCGGGAGAGGGGAGGTAGCGCGCGCTACGGTGCGGCGGCGGCTGCGTGGCACAGCAAACAGCTTGTGTCTCCGGGCCCTAATGTACTTGTCGGGGGTGAAGAGTTGACACAGCTCATTGCTCAAGTCCGGAGCGTCTATTTTGCCGCGGAGAAGTTTACACGCCGTTATCAACTGCTCGTTTTTCCGCCGAACTTCAAGCGAGTTGTATCCCAAACAACCCAGAAGGAATTGAGTGGGGTACATAAAAGGGTAATACCCGTACAACCGCTTATAAAGGTATCTCAGAAACGCTTTTTGCACTTTTTCCAGAATTAAGGCATATGTTGATTCATGCGGGTTCCAGACGCATGCACTGGTCTCCAGCGTGGTCCGCACGAGTGCTCCAAATAACAGTCGAACCACATTGTGTTGTCGAAAGTCCCTAGCATTCCTAAGAACGAACCCGAGCCGTTTGAAGGACTCTTTCGCCAACGCACTGATGTGGCCATGGAAGTTCAATTTTCGGTCGAATGTCACCCCCAAATCCTTCATTGCAACGGTTCTCTGTATCCTTTGGCTGCCCAGTTTATAATCAAAGAGTTGAGGGTGACGCATTCGGCCGAAAGTCATGACGTAACATTTGCTGCAGTTGAATTCCAACTTGTTCGCAACGCTCCATTCCAGAATTGCATCGACATCTCCCTGAAGTTTGATGGCGTCATTTTCAGACTTAATCTCCAAAAAGAGTTTTAAGTCATCAGCATAAAGCAAACTCTTAGCATGTTCGATGGATGTAGGTAAGTCATTGACCATCAACAAAAACAGAAGGGGACCAAGTATAGATCCCTGACTTACTCCGGATCGCGTGTGATAGGGTTTAGACTCATAGAGACCGAGCCTAACAAATTGCTGGCGGTCACGCAGATAGTCTGCAAGTAGCCGGAGAAGCCCAGGGGCAAAGCCTATACGACAGAGTTTTTCCAGCAGGATGTCGTTATTAACCCTATCAAACGCTTTCGCAAGGTCAAAATAAAGCACATCCACCTGAGTCCCCCTGTCAAGGCTATTGGAGATGTAGTCAACTGCAGTTAGTAGATTTGTATTTACAGACCTTTTGGTTCTGAAGCCGTGCTGCTCGTTGCACAAGTACTTTCCAACTTGCGTGTAAATGTACTTGTGCAGAATGCTTTCAAATATTTTTGCTGGCGAGGATAAAATGGCTATTGGTCGATACTCTTCCACCGCATACCTGTTGCTGCTCTTAGGTATTGGTGTGACTCTTGACAACTTCCATTGTCTAGGGTAAGCACCCAGTTTTAAAGCCAGATTAAAGATATGGCAGAGAGGGTCACACAACTGTGTTCTTGCGTTTTTGACAATAGCTGGCGGAAGAATATCAGGACCAATGGAACTATTTGGTTTCAACTTGTTAATCCCATATACTACATCACTTGCCGTAAACTTTACTACGTTCACATAATTGCTATTTACAGTGTTATCTCTGAAACAAGCATTTGCGACATCAAGTTGAGGCACATCGGGTAGGAAAACACTTGCGAAAAAATTGGCGAAAGCTTCAGCTGCGTCTGGGCCCGAGCAAGAAATACCTTTATAAGTGAGGCTAGGCTCAAATCCACCCTTGGATCTTAAACTCGATATGTGTTGCCAGAATTTACGTGGATTCAGTTTTATATTGTCTTCAATGCCAGAGATATACCTATCATAAGCTGTAGACACGCGCAGTTTCAAGTCCGCTCTGAGCCTAGAAAAAGACCTGTAAGACTCCTCCGAATTAGAGCGCTTCCATAATGTATGGTGTCTTGTCTTTAGACGAATGTCACTAATTATATCACCCGTAAACCAAACGGGGTAACGTCTCTCAGTGGTGCCCTTGCGCCGCTTTTTGGGCATGCACTGGTCAAAGACACTATATACTATGTCATAAAATTGTTGACAAGCGGTGTCAACGTCATCCGTATCAACAACACTCTTCCACGAGGTCTCTGCTAATACTTGATATAATTGGGCATAGTCACATTTGAGGAAATTCCAGTCTTTAGCATGGTCTAAGTTGCTTGGCTTGACGATATTAGAGCAATGAGCTGAGCCAAATCTTACCTTGATATCTAAGGGTGGGTGATACGCGTCGGCTGGCACAATTCCGTCTGATGTCGAGACGGTTACCTCATTAACGCTAACATTCTCCTGGACCAGAACCACGTCAAGCATTCCACCGTGTGCATTGATAACAAAATTTCTATCAGTCAAACTACAAAAAGACAAAAAGTATGCTTACTTATGCAAACTTACAAGTCTATTTATTGATACATACGCGACGTTCGTAAGGCCATTTAAGTTAATTTCGTTTAAAAAAGCCATCCAAGCGAAAGTAAAAAAGAAAAAAATCTTATTGCATATTGTTACTATTCAAAGTCAAAGTCAAAGTCAAAACTTTTATTTCCATAGAACTCATTAAGAAATGGCTTGGAAACGTCAATATAATTCAAAACATAAGGTCACGCGTACTTATTGATAAGTTTGATGCCTGTTCAAACCCTATCCGACCCTCCATCCCTCCATATTACAAGTCGTGTCACTGACTCTGTTGGCAATTTCGAAAAATTGTGATTAAAGGATTAAATTGCAAGTAAAAGAGGCTCTTTCTAAATACATACACAGAATACATATATAGTGAGGTGGATACTTACGGAATGTAACCGCCTAGCCGCGTCGTGTATGGACAGAATGTGAGTTATCTTGTACTTTTCAAGCTGAACTGTATCCTTGGAGTCCCGGTAGTTGCCCACATACAGCCCCGACAACACCTGCCAACAAATTATACGGAACATATACCTCACAGGACAACACACGGACAGACTAGGCAGGAATAAAAAATGATTCGTTTTTATATATTACGCAGCCATGAATCTAGAAACACGATCGCGTGTTATACAAATTAATATAAGAGAGACTATAATAGAGGATATAAGAGAATATAAGAGAAGCTGTGTGTATTATGTATGTACCTAGCGATACAACAACTATTTACTCAACGCTAGGGATAGATAAGAAAAAATAGAAATAAGAAATTCTGAGGGATAAGAATATAACATGTTTATTTCGGCAGAACTCTTATTCCATGAGGGTAATTTATCTTCGCAGAATAAGGGACTTTTTCTTGGCCTCTGTCCAATGTATGGAACAAAATTATTAGAAAATACCCTAACTTTCTCAGGGCGTAGGTTTGTAACACGGACTTTTTCTAGTGGCGAATTAATCTTCCATTAACATTTTTTTTTGTTGTAATATTAGTGACAGATAGAGCTGCCGGCCCACCTGATGTTAATGGTAACCGCCGCGCCGCGCAGCCCATAGACAACAGCAATATGAATCAAGACCCACCAAATGATATACTAATGTATATATATATATATATGTACTATAATGTAACTTGCCACATTACTATATCATGGGAATCATTTACTTAGTCCAGCTTAAATATAACAATCACGTCTGATTTCAGATAAAGTGGACACAGCTTTAGTGTAATATTAGTGACCACAGTCCCAAGTCATTTATTTTACGCCAGGACCCGTAATTTCTAAAAGTCTAAATAAATTAGATAAAATACAGTTTTCAGTATTTGCTTGTAAAATAATGTAGATACTAGCTGGTTTCTTAATGAATTAGATTTACTTCCCCTTCACAGATTCCACAGACAAGCTAAATGAATTCTAGGAACCAGTTTAACATTTAAAGGAAACTCATGAACTATTGCTAATTACAATAATGTGCAGTGCGCGTAGGTTGTAATAGGAATCTGACATCGTTGCACTAAATTAAGGTCTATACAAAGCAAATTTTGTACGTATAATAAACTACAAATGTTGTAAAATTTATTGCCCTACCTTCAAGACATTTTCTCAAAATATTCTACATTTTCATATCCAGCATAGTTTATATAGATGTGATCTAAAAACATCTCAACCAAATTATATCATTAATTTCTGAGCTTCATAAATACTAAAGTCTGGATCAATATCTAATACACTGGAATTTAAATCGCAACACAGCATTCAAAATACTAAGTCAAGCTCAAAAAGGGGAATATGAAGCCTAACACGCCGTTTGCAAACAATAAACTGGTTTGTGGCGCAAACTTCTTCAATATTCAACGTTCAACATTAAATAAGTTAATAATCAAACACAAAACAAGGCGCACGTTGCTTTCATAACCATTTGTACAATAATTGGGTAAGTAATGTACTGATTCCCCAACAAAAATGACTCATTAAATCTGAAATAAATGGGAAACATAACAGGACTTTGTCTTTGTGTATTTCTTCAAGGAAGTTTTTTTTTTTTATGTGATTCAGTTACGGATCGAGCCGACGGCCCACCTGGTGTTAAGTGGTAACCTCTGCCCATAACAACCGATGCGACTTGGGTCCTCCCTTACTAGGTACGACAAGACCCAAGTCGCATCGTATGCGCCCGTAACTCTGAGACGTGTAGGTGGAATGTCTCTTGTGCCTGTAATTTCACCGGCAACCACACCTTTCAAACCGGAACACAGTAACGCGAACGCGTTACTGCTTGGCAGCAGAAATGGGCATGGTGGCAGTACTTCCCCGGACGAACTTGGCGAGAGTTCTACTGCTGTTAAAAGTGTTGAAGTTAAGGCTTTTAAGAAATATGACATGCGTTTAACGTTACGTTTTATATGATAAAGTTACGAACGAGCAGATGGCCTACGGTGTAAAGTAGTAACCTCCGCCGATAATATCGAGCAGGGACGACCTGTGGTCATTGATCTTGGAGCAGAGGTTGAACGTACTAGAAAGTATTCAACCTTTTAAGGAGCGACCGCCTGCCCGGACGAAATTGGACCACAAATATAAATGTTTTTGCGCACCTTTTTGTCTACGGACCAACATTTCTCATAACGGAAGTTTCCTTTATGAAGTTGTCCATTTATTTGTGATATTGACAAAAGCTTTTAGCAAGCGCGGTATTGCCCGCATAGGACATTATGAAAATAAATTGTACACCGCTTATGTTACTCGGGTATTCCTTCAAAAAATGAAACAATTTTTAGAATCAGTTCAGCAGTTTCACATATTACACCTACCGCATACAAACACTGCTTATAGTGTAAATTAATTACCTACTGTTCAATATCTGAAAAGTTTTTGGCTGAAAACCAGCGCTGAGTAAAATTACTCGGCATATTTTATACTGATCCAACCCCCTTTTCGGCACTGGACGCACAGGACATGTTGTTAATTTTTCTCTTGTTTGTTTTGTGTTAGTTCCTTGCTTATTTGTGTCCTATGTCCTGGAATAGTGTTACCTATCTATCTATCTACCTTCTCGACTCAGACGGTTAATTCAAGGCTCACGCTATAGTCGTGATCAATCATTATATAAACAGTTTTCGTTTAGAAGTGTGGTGGTTTGTCACTATAAATAAGAAACATGACGTACTTATGAAAGTTCCGAAAAAATAATACATTTCATAAAATGCTGTACCTTTTAATAAATTCGTGGAAAAGGAAACTCACCCCATCACCCTGGTGATGTGTCATTCGCGTGACTGCCACGATTTACGGCGTTAGGTGCGACCCATATTCACCCTGACAGAAATTTGTGGTGGAAACTACACGATTCACGTTTAAGGCGCATGGCTTTACACGAAATCTAATATACATTATTAAAAGTACCCGAAAAACGTTTTAGAAAATGTTTTATAATTCAATTAATATTGCTTGCACGAACGTAATATTTTTTTTCCCGTTATTAAAATGAATTTCCGCGCAAGCTATTCACACTCTCAATGTATGGGAATAAAAAAAAATGATAAGATTTTCATTATTAGGTTTTGAAATAATGGAAATTATTGATACTGAAACAGATATAATGGCAGCCACACAATAATTATTTAGCTAAATCACTTTTATTCAATAAATTCAATAGCATAATATTGGATTTATGAAGAAAATGGTAATGAAGCCGTTGGTGCCTTTCATCAATGCCGCCTTGAATCAGGTACTCGTTTCAAAAAATCTTTCGCACAAAGAAAATCGAATGATTATACATAAAATTCATGAGAGTCATTAAGTATTTTCTGGGTGTTCCGTGTCTGAATTGAAACTAAATATTTAATACATTCTCTGACAAACAATAAAGATACGCAATTAATAAAATATAAAAAACTTTCTCATGTCCTTCTTTTTACAAATCGTCGTATGTTATCGGAGAATTAAATGCTATTATTATAATAATAATAATATTGGTGGACATTTCACACAGCGCAATCTAGACCCAAAGTAAGCTAAGCATAGCTTGTATCATGGCAACCAGACGACTAATATAATACTTATATACTTTTCTTTTGTAAATACTTCTTTTGTAATATAATACTTATTAATACCCAGACACAGAACAAACATCAATGTTACAAATGTCACATAAATGTTTGTTCTGAGTGGGGATCGAACCCACGACCTACAGCGCAGAAGGTAGGGTTACTAACCAACTGAGCTATGAGGCCAGTCAATATTGACATCAGGCCGAGAATAAGGCCGCTTGACACACGGGTAAATGAGGTAAAATAGTAAGGAGATTTGGTAATGAGCTACGGATTTACGTAGACAGTGCTATGTTATCCATGCCTACCTGATTCGCAACACATAAGACTCATATACAATCATAATCCGTAAGGCGTTCCTAAGGTTTCTACACTTAATTTAGCCTTATTCAAATGCCTACTTGTGGAAATACTACTATTAAACATCTCATTAGTTGAAACCAGTGTACTGAAAGGATTTAAGTAGGCCTCAAATGGGCTCTTTTCGTGCACTACTTAGGGTAATATTTTTTATTAGCGATATGCTGAACGTAATCTTACCTGATGTTAAGTGACGATGTGGTCTACGATATAATAATACCAATAATAATATATAAGTTAAACCGAGAATTCAAAAAATTTGTAGGTTGACAGCACTCTCCCGAATACTACACATAAGTTGGTTCAACTGTCTAGTTATTTACGAATATCCTTTCTAAAGATGTCAAATGTCTAGTTCAGGCGATGACAATATTATTAATCCAGTTTGGTTCTGGGGCTTATCTTTATTGGGTCTGACATCTGCAGTTACTATTTTTCATATGAGTTTACTACTTTAAGAGTCGATTTCATTTAAAGCCATTATAAAAAAACTATGAGTAGTAAAATCGAGCGTTAACAAAAAGCGTTATGTTTTTAAAACAATAGTTTAAAGTACAGTCGCACGTCGGAACGGACGCACACAAATTTATATTCACATGAGCGCCATTTAGTTCGAAACTAAGCATAGCTTGTACTATGGAACAAGACAACTGATAGATAACTGATATATATACGTGTTATTTGTAAATATTACATATATACAACACAGTTTAAACTCCCCAAACACAGAAAAAACACCAATGTTTATCACAAAAATGTTAGATCAGGGTCGGGAATGAACCCACGTCCTACAATGCAGAAGGCAGAGATACCAACTGAGCTGTGAGGCCAGTCACACAAAAACTGAGTCAAACTGAGTTATTATTTATCGGCTTGCGTTTAGACATCATTGTTTTATTCGACAGAGTTTGCGAAAACAGTTCGACCTTCGACTTGTTTGTCTCAGTAAAAGTAATTCGATAGGTATGTTTGCAATGAACTTGCGACGGAATAAACGTTTATTTAATTTAGGTAAATATCTCACTTATTTTTGGTAGTTTCATAAATAAATAGGTAGAAAAGTAAGATTTGTTTCTCCATTCACACACGAACATTACTAACAATAATAATAATAATATATATATTTATTGTCTCTCACAAAAAACACGTAAAATTAAAAGTCATTTACAAATTATAGTGCAAAAAACGGGTTTTTATGAGAGACTGGTGCTAGTGGTAGGCTAGAAGCCTGCGTTACTAGTCACCAGGCCCCCACTCCACGGAAACACAACGGTAAGTAAAGGCTTAAAGCTATAAAAATAAAAAAGGAGAATACAAAGACAAAAATTAAATAAAGAAATAGGCCAGAAAAACTGAAATTAATTACAGACAGATTGATTGCATGTGTGTGTGTGTGTGTGTGTGTGTGTGTGTGTGTGTGTGTGTGTGTGTGTGTGTGTGTGTGTGTGTGTGTGTGTGTGTGTGAGTGTGAGTGTGTTGGTGTAAAGAGAACAAAAGATTGCGGTACATTATATACTATTAGGTACATAAAACATTAGTTACTTTCCAACAAGAACAGAAAGTACATGTGTTGCAAATTACCAAATGGATAATCGATTAATATTTTTCAGGGATCCTTATTATATCTCTCTATTCTATATATTATACCGATTTCGATCCGGTCGCTGGTTTAAATCCTGAGACGTACCAATGAGTTATATCCACTTGCAATGTAAAATGTACCGTATTATGCCAACGATTTATTCGCTAACCTAGATCTAGAAATTACCTAATGTTTGTATTGATTGCTAATACAATAATGTTACAAGGCTGGTATCATTGAACTACAAACTGATTTTATGGTCGCAACTTATTGGTTTCGGGTCGAATACCAATTTTACGGCCCACCCATATAATGTTGGAATTTCCATAACGACTTCGCCCCCATCAATCAAGGGGGAGTAAATTCAATCTATGTGAGTTATGGCAGGGCTAGAGCTACTTACTTAACTGTTTCGCATAACGCGTCTTTTATAATGGTTCACATTTCTTAGTGTTCTAGAAAGCTCCTTAAGAATATCAGCAATTTATGATTTTATCAGAAAACGTTAAATAACTAAATAAACGAAAATGTATGAGAAAATATTTTTAGCTTAATAGCTAAAAATAGAAATAAGTTTAATAACTTATGGAAATAAACTGGACATTTTTGAGTCTTACTCGTGCACCGAAGGTATCTTACCAAATGTTTTTTCATTAGTCCCGTAGTAAGCACTATTCTGATTACTGATCACATTTAGGAGTGAATAGGTATTTACTAGGCGCGCATGCTACATCGTAGACCAATGAGAGCCTATAGTAATTAAAAAAAAAAAAAAAAATTTGCAACTAATTTGTAGTAGAAACCTAGTGTGCAAGGCGAGGTGCCAGGTTTAATTCCCGGCCGGGGATTGTACGAACTTAATACTTTAATTTCATTGAAATTGGATGCTAGAAATACTTTTTTTATCGATACGTTCATGCCGTCGTGTACAAAGCACTAATTAAACATAATGTTCATCATATATGTGCGTCTGGCCTCGTAGCTCAGTCGGTAGTAACCCTGCCTTCTGCGCTGTGGGTCGTGGGCTTCGATTCCCATCCAGGACAAACATTTGTGTGACGAATATACGTGTTTGTTCTCTGTCTGGGTGTTGATACGTATTTACAAAAAAATGTATACAAGTATTATATCAGTTGTCTGGTTTCCATGATACAAGCTATATGCTTAGCTTACTTTGGGGCTAGAAGGTGAAGGCTTGTGTGAAATGTCCCCAATATTTATAAATATTAATTTAATATACAGGGTGTCCGGTAATGAATGGATAACCTTGAAATGGGTATTAGTAGAACTATTGGGCATTCGGAAAAAAATATCAAATAAAAAAAACAAGTAGTAGCAAAAAAAAAAACAAAACAAAACAAATAAAACAAAAAAATCAAAACATCGATATTATTTAAAAAATACACATACATATCTTTGATACTACTTGTTTTTTTTTATTTGATATTTTTTCCGAATGCCCAATAGTTCTACTAAGACCCATTTCAAGGTTATCCATTCATTACCGGACACCCTGTATATATTTTATTTCAAAAATACTTAACTTTTAATCTGTGCTAGAATTTCTGTAGTTTTTTTTTTGTGATAACGGTACGAGACGACGGCCCACCTGGTGTTAAGTGGTAGCCTCTGCCCATAACAACCGATGCGACTTGGGCCCTCCCTTACTAGGTACGACAAGACCCAAGTCGCATCGTATGCGCCCGTAACTCTGTGACGTGTAGGTGGAATGTCTCATGTGCTGTAATTTCACCGGCAACCACACCTTTTAAACTAGAACACAGTTACGTGAACGCGTTACTGCTTGACGGCAGAAATGGGCATGATGGCAGTACTTCCCAGGACGAACTTGGCGAGAGTTCTACTGCTTTTTTTTTTTTGTTTTTTTGTTGTTCTGTTTGTCTGTATCTTACAAACAGCTGTAGCAATTTTAAATCGGTTTACACCAATTAATGTAATGATCTGAGGAATTATTCTTTATATAATTTACAAATTGTCCAGTCAGTATATACAAAACTTGTGTGAAGGTGTGATAGGTCGCCTGTCACAAAAATTGTGATGATCAATCTCATCATAGTTTTTAAAGTTATCACAGCTAAATCTGAGACCACTGTGGATGCTACGGCGCTACGTTCGAGCTACGATCCGCAACACGCCGCTACGATAAGTTACGTAATTCGTTGCTTTTGCTTGCGTTGCACATTTTATATTATTACACTATAAACCTATAATATTAAATTAAATAATAAAGAATACCTTGTTCATTCCATTTCCCATTTTTCTTTCGATAATCTATTGCTCCAACAAAAGTATCGTCATAAATGTATTAAAATTAAATATAAACGTCCGTCGGATTGTTTTGTTATTAACATTTAACTGTCACAAGTCAACATCGCGTCACTATGACTACATTGTTGATGCGTTGGTGCGCCGAGCGATATCCACGATATCATCAGTTGCCACTCAGTTGGTCCGATATCATCAGTTGCCACTCAGTCGGTCACATTTACTTTTTAACTGTCACTGTTGGGTAATTAGTGATGTGGTTAGTAGTGATTCGCGGTGGTTTTGTTATCGATCGTGTGTTGTGAGTTGTGCGGGACAGACGCGCGGCTCGCGTGACCGCCGGCGCGCCACTGCCGGCGGCGTCGGCGTCGGCGGCATCGCGTCTGTAGGGATGAGTTGGTCGATGACAGCAATTGTCGATAATTGGATTTACGGATAACCGTTGAACTGAGTTGGAACGGCTTTTGTGTAAATGGGTTTTACTGCCCGTTCATGTGCGAATTATTTTTGGGAGTTTTCTCCATAATCTTATTATGGAATATTATTATTTTTTACTTATTTATTTATTAATGAGCTCATTCGAACGTATTTATTAAAAAAATTCATATATTACACCAACAGCACCTGTTATTATTACATATCTGGGCCATCCAAATGTTGGCTGGAAGAAATCGCTATTAGCGATAAAGCCGCCCAATATATTACCTTTGCTTAATGATTTATTTTATTAAAGATGGAGAAAAACATTAACTATTGTTCCAAATTGTTTGAAACTAGCCTATGTTGTTGCGTCCTATTAAGGTATAATCATATTACTAATCTATGTTTTAGTATACTATGAGACTATCGATGAAAAATCCCTAGCGGGCCTTCACTTAAAGATTAACCAGTGATGCAGAAGAGAGAGTATTTTACATTCGCTGCGTCTTTACTACCCGTTAACCAGACCTATCCACTTTAAAATATAATTAAACAGAAAAGAAATTGAGTTGGAGGTTTATCGATTTGAAGAACCTTTGTTTTCTTGTTCAGAACCTTGTTATTTGTTAACCTAGCTCATAAGACGTTTTTGCTGTATAGCTGTAAGTTTTTTAAGTATTTTAAATAAATAAATAAATAAAAATAAATAATAGAATACTGTTTTATAACGATTGCCTTTATTCTCAAGGTATAGGTATCAAGACATGGTATATCACAGGCAATAATACATTTTAAGTTAGAAATTATATGAATACTAAGTACTCCCTAACACAAGCCCTTATATTTTGATATTACCTATATGATGGCCACCAGGTTTATCTGGGCTAGGAGCCGCATCGCTTTGCTTGGCATCAGATGTGATTGCGTGTGCAATCTCGTATGCATATATTTTCCAGTTTTACACAGAAATATGTATATACATTCTCTTGCTTCACACCATCGTCCCATATCTTCCTTTTTTAATCTAGTCCATCCAAAGGGTGCTTAGAAGAGATTGTTATAAGCAATAAGTTATTTCTTTTTACCTTATTTATTTATAATTTTGCTGTGTACAATAAAGAATTTTTTATCATCTATCTATATTTACAAAATACAATGAAACCAATTAATGAACTATCTAAAGACATCCAACGATATACAGATAGCTCGGCTGATCCAACCTGAAGTACGACCGACAGGTACACATTTCCATCATTTTTATTATTAACATCAACAGTTTATAAATGAAAGCTACCACCTTCAATGACCCGCTATTCCACCTTATGTATAGAGTAGGGTTTGGCCACAAACGCCAGTCCTACTGTGATCAGCAGCGCCCCGGCCCACCACCGCATTGAAGAACCCTCGTCGAATACCACGATACCGATAATGCCCTGTTGAAACAAGTTTGTTTTATTTAATTCTCGTATTAAAAATTAACAAATGAAAATATATAAAAATATCATGGGGTTATCCCCAACTTAGTGGTTGCTATAATGAGTCTTAACATTCAATACAAAGGCCCTGTTCCTGTCCCGATATGGAACAATTAAGTAGTAAAGGAAAAATGGAGGTAGCAAAAAATAAGTATAAAAGGTAAAAATACCTACTTCTGTTTTATTTCCTGTATATTAAAGGTATTTTGTATAACTTTTCTACTTATTCAAATATATTTTTCATGTAGGTAGGTACGTGTGTTTGAGTTTGTGTCACCAATTTTTCCTCCCTAAAAACCCCCTTCATTCAAATCCCACATTGTTTCGAAAGATTAATGGAAGTATCTTTTCTCTCTATTTATAACAGAAATTCTCGGCTATTGTTGGCGGTTCTTTAGGTCAGAATAATTTCGGGCCAAATGTGAATGAAAGAAATTGTTTGCCCAAGTTTTCTTTGATATTCTTTGTTTTCGCCCGCTAAAGGGACTGATAAATGCGATATGTATTAATCAAAAGAGACGTGAAGGGTTTATTGTTGCTACGAGAGTGTTAAACTGGTTTCTTACTTAAGCACGAGTTATATATAGTACATTACCAATTCTTAATAAATAAAAATAAATAAGAGAAAACTGTTTCGCAAGGATTCCAAGCAACTCATTTATTTCCATTAGTTTTATTTACAGAGGCCGTAGAAAAAAACACCTTAATCAACAAATAATTACAAAGTCAAAAGTTGTATGTATGTGTATACATAATTTAGTTAATCCTTCACGCTCAAACGGCTGAATGGATTTGGATGAAATTTGGTAAACGGGTAGTTTATAACTTGAATAACACACAGGCTTCTTTAGATCCGGAAAAACGCAGTCCCGTGGAATGCCTTACTCACCGCGGGGCGAAGCTAGTAACTACTTTCACCCCCACCTCACCCTCACCACGAAGGAATTGAAATTATCTTTACGGCGGGACTCCAACCCTTAATTTGCTCTACTTGCGCAAATGCTTTTTTTAACTGATACAGTTACGGAACGAGCCGATGGCCCATCTGGTGTTAAGTGGTAACCTCTGCCCATAACCGATGCGATTGGCCCCTACTAGGTACAAGACCCAAGTCGCATCATACTCCACCACTTTCAATCGTTAAGTATTGACGGTGTAGTAAGTTGTGGAGGATATTTCAATTATCAGCTATTGGCGATAACCTGTATAGCAATTAGAATACTTATAGATATATCTAAAGCATTATTAGGATATTAATCCGCGAATTACCAGCAGGAAATGTATTTATTTCATTAGTTACTCATACCACATTGCTGAGAAGATTCTGGTAAAGATCAAGGTAAATATTGTAGAATCACATGTGTGACTGATAAGTTCTAATTAAAGAAGGAGACACCAGAGAAGACAAAAAAAAAATGTAGATACTTACTGATAGTACATAACTAGAAGCGGCGGATATGACAGTCGGCGCGACGGAGTCTGCAGCCCCGTCGAGCGAGCGCAGGTAGTGACGGCAGCCCCATGTATTGGCTACAATCATTGTCACCAGCAACGCGCCCCATATGATATAGCTGTCGCCCTAATGGAGAATTATTTGAAAGTGTCTACTTTCTTTATATTGACATAGGTAAATAAATTGCTGTACTGACATCTTCTAGCAATCAAAAAGTTGTTTCCCTGTGTGCTATTGGAGGAAGAAGAGAAAACTTAAGAATCATATGGCTGTATGCCAAAGGAGGCCTTTGGATGTGTTTAAAAAATTGTGTCGCTCTCCATCTCTAGTGCCTAACAGTATCATATCAAATGATGTATCCCCTAGTTGCAAAGTGTAATTTTTTAAGAGTACCTATGATTTTGGCTATAAGTGTGAGGGGAACAATGGAAATGAAATCTGTAATTTTAAACAAGGCTTAACATTCTAAATGTTAAAATAATACATGTAGACTTACAGACTTTAGTATATTAATTCCCCTTTGTAATATTGAATTACGTATGTCATAAATGCACACCAGTAAAAGGTAAATGCATGCATCCAAATGCTTTATGAATATTGAATGCACATTCTAACACACATTTAAATTTTCTAAAACATCAAATCTATCTTCTATTATCTTAATAAAATAAAAAAATTAAAATGCATTTTGAGGTAAATACAGTAACATTCAACAAATGGTCTTTATTTATTTTACACCATTTCTAAAGTACTTATTAATTGGTGTTAATATGCATTATATTTATGTATTTACAAAAAGTATATTATGTATTCTATCAGTTGTCTGGTTCCCACAGTACAAGCTATGCTTAGTTTGTGGCTAGATGGCATTGTGTGAATTGTCCACCATTATTATTATTTTATTTTATAGTTTAGGTACAAAAGCAGTTAACAAACCATAATGATAAATAAACTAGGTAGGTACATGTTGATAACTTATTAACTAAGTCTGCTAACCCTAATATTGTACACAGCATTTGTTTAAACAATATTTTCGAAATGTGACATAAAAAAAAATTACAACCATTAATAATAATTACCATTAATAATAATTAATTACCATTAATATCTATGCATATTGTACAGTAATCACATAATTATATGTGCTAAAGGCATATTTTTTCCTTAGGATGGCTTTTTATGTCCTGGGCATCAAGAATGTGTCCCAAGAGCACACAAGCGTTCAGTTGAAAATATTATGGATTCTAGTATTGTTGAAGGGTGCTTTATCTGCTCCCAATCTGACAAAATATCTGTGATGACAAATCGGATTGATGGTTGACGGTCTCCAACAACATAACCCACTGAAGACTTCAGTTAGGTTGAGTGAACACACATTTTTGTCCGTTCTAACTCAAATTCAAAGCATTCAAGTAGAAATCAACTTATGAAGCACGGTACCTTTAGTGCGTTTAGGAAATAAGAAATAAAAACTTCCTTGATTGAGGCCTAATTTATATAGTTAGCTACATTTATTGTACTTAGGCACTTAGCTGCCTGCCTGTCACGTAAAGTTGTTGACATACCTACCACAATACTTTCGGTTCCAGATAATTTGCCCAAGGTACTTCCAGCAGAAGACCAGATTCCTGCTAAAAAGGCTTCGTAATACATTTTAGGGTTATAATTTTACAAATAAGAAACATCATATCATATTCACAGACAGATTCTACAGAAAGTCAAATAGGGTAAATAATCATCAATGACATTCCAATTTCCATTTCTGACATTGACATATTAAAACTGACCATGGCTTGTTAGTCGATATAACACTGCCATGACGTACCTGGGCATTATTGTATCGCCGAGGGATAGTTAAGGGCTGTCAACATTATAATATGAATAAGAATAAGAAATGTTTATTGTGAACATTATTCTTCTCGAACAATTCCAACGTCACTTGCGAAATGTTCTGAAAAATTCTATAACAAATAAAGTATCGAAATAAATCATAATTGAAAAATTGTTGTACTAAAATCAAGTTAGGAAATTAAATAAAAAGTTACTAGTTCGACGAATGTTCAATCCTTTTTTTATGAACAGAGTTGGCAACACTCAAGTGTTGGGTTGTTCATAATTTCAATGATTTTCATCTAATTTCAGTTTTGTATTTACGATCAGCTACGATAGTTGTGCTGAACTTTGTTGTTTTAAAACCGTACCTATTAAATTTTTAAACATTTCAAAATGAATAGCATAAAATCAGGCGACAGCGTATTAATTATCTGGAATAACGGTGATCAAAGTAGTCTCAAAAACTTGGTTGATGAAGTAAAGAATCTCGCAAAAAATGGATCAGTGGTTCTAGAAAACACTGGAATGATAACTGGATGTAAGTAACAAGGGGTGGAAGATTGTGGCTTATTTGGTGGAAGGTCCAAGAAATAACATTGCACTTAAATTTTTGGATGAATTTTTCTGACAGTATTAATATAAAATGTTATTTTTCAGCGTCGCGATCTCAGTCTTCCTTTGATGTAGTATTGTCTAATTTCATTTCGCCACATACTGTTCAGCATACCGACGAACTGCTGGCCATTATTATAAAGGTTTTGAAACCTAGCGGTAAATTTATTTTGAAGGATGAGACCGATTTGAACTCCATTCTCAAATTGAATGGTTTTGTGAATGTTACAAAGGAGTCTGATAATGTTTATATCGCTGAGAAGCCTAAGTTTGAGGTATGTTTCTTAATTAATTTAAAAAAAAAAATGGTTTTTTGGAATTAATACACACTACTTATCAGTTTTTTGTTGTTTCTTGCTTATTATTTTTAAAATAGCAAGTTAAATTTGTGTAGAAAATACAGAAATAAGAAGCTCATTTACACACATCCTCAATCCACTTTCAGGTTGGTTCTAAAGCGTCACTCAATCTAAATGGTAAAGCCAACAAACACACAGTTTGGAAATTGGACGACACAGTGGAGGCAGCGTGGACGGGGGCCAACGATGATGAAATAATCGACGACAGCCAGTTACTTGATGAAGACGATTTGAAAAAACCAGACCAGAGTTCACTGAGAGGTTGGTAGAATTAGTTTTCACAAACATGGGTGGGAACTAACATTTATTTAGTTGTTAAGATTTTATCATAATATTTGATTATCCAATTGTATTCATGGAGGAAATGATAATTGTAACATTATTTGAATGCTATTCTTTGTAGAAGCTCTTTCACTACTGCAGCCTATTGCTCATTTGTGTACTACTATTTTAGAACTTCAAAAATTGTTTTTTGAATCTCTCAAATGATTTATGTATTCCATAGAAACAATTGCAGATGGATGTGTTTTAAAAATAGCACCATTGGTAAACAAACCAGCTTTGCTTTGTCTATGAATGTGCTTTCAAATAAAAAACAATTTCCTAAATCTGTTTATAAATGACAGGTAAAAACAAAATATACAACTAAATTGATAACCTCTTCCAATTGAAGTCTGCTGAAAATAAATACTTTTAATAACTTTGAGAAGTTTCGAAATCTTACCTTGATGGTTTCCTGACTAAAAAAAAAGTAAAATATGTATGAAAATTAACCTTAGGTTCTTTTAAAAAAAAAACTTTTTTTTTAAATTATATCCCAGGTAAGCAATAAATCAAAGCAAAAGATAAAACTTTTATCAAGGAGTTTGATCTTGTAATACGGTCTTGAGGTTTTGTGTTCCAAATAGTTTCGCGCAATCAAGTTGAGGTTTCGTGTGGCGAGTTTGACGTTTGTGTGACGTAACCTCACTTTGTATAGTCATTCATGTGGTCAATGCCACCATCGCACCCAAGCCAACACGAAGCATTAATTATACACCTTAGTGCGTAATAAATAAGAATTGTATTTGTATGGAAGATAGTCAAATTATTAATACGACATGTCCACTTCTAAAGCGACAATCGGCCTTAATTGATAAGAAATAAGTTTTTCATTCGTCCGTAATCCATGATACCGACTGTGCTAAAACTGCGGCCTATTTTTTAATTATTTTAGTAACGGTACGAGCTGACGGCCCACCTCATGTTAAATGAAAGCGAATAACATTTATTATAGCAATAACAGGAACAATATAGGTATTACTTGGATAAACACATTGGATTTGAGTTAGTTATTATGCTGCGAACTTACATCTAGAAAGAGTTAACGTTGGCTTCCTCTGGACTGAGCTGAGCCTTGAGCTCTTTCAGCTTAAATAACTTTTTGGCGGCATTGCCCCAACATGAAATGCAATAGACTATGATGGACTGACAGAGCGCGTAATAAACTGATTTCAGAGTTTCTTCTGATTCTGTAAAGACAATTCCATAGCTTCATCAACTCTTTTCACATTCATCATGCATGCTCGTCAGCTTAGGTAAGTACTTTTGACGTGGCCTTTTTTTGAGATATTCCTATCGCTTCTGTCTGTATGTGATAAACTCAAAAACTGCTAAACGGATTTTCATACGGGTTTCACTAATGAACGGAGTGATTCACGAAAAAGGTTTAGATGTAGAATCCATTTAGGTTTTATGTAAAGTGCCTGAAATATAACTATGATTATTGAATATGTCGGAGAAAATCATGCTCACTTGGAGCTTTACCGACGTGTGTCGCGTTAACCAATAATAATACATTTCCAACATCGCCTTCTAAACCCAAACATAGCACAGCTTCTACTATGGGAACCAGATGACTGATAGAATACATATATACTTTTTTGTAAATACTTAACACCCAGACTCAGTATAAATATCAATGCTCGTCACACAAATCTTTGTTTTGGATGCGAATCGAACCCACGACCTACAGCTCAGAAGGCAGAGATACTACCAACTGAATTGTGAGGTCAGTCAATAGCTTGCTCGCGAAAAAAGTAAACCCTCCTTTAGGAGTTTCTTGTTTGTTCTTCCCCATGGAGGGTCGGATAGGGTTTGAACAGGCGTCAAACTTATCGATAAGTACGCGTGACCTTAAGTTTTGAATAATATTGACGTTTCCAAGCCAAGTTTCATTGAATTCTATGGAAATAAAGTTGTTGACTTTGAGAAATTTTAATGTCAAACATTGATATTTCTTGTATTGTTTGTTCCTGTTTGTGCTGAAATAAATGTTTTTATCTATATCTTTATAATATTGGTAATTATTCTGTACGTGTGTAGGTATGTCACTAAACTCCTACTAAATCGCTCGGCTGATTTTGATAAAATTTTTGCGAAGGTCCCTGGATGGTTTCGTTATAAACGTGAAAGTTTGTACGTATGAATGTTTGTTACTCTTTCACGCTCAAACGGCTGAATGGATTTGGATGAAATTTGGTATCAAGATAGCTTATATCCTGCCTTAACACATAGGCTACTTTGATCCCGGAAAAGTACAGTGTTCCCGTGGGATAAGTAATCCCAATAGTATTGTTTGCAGTGTGCGCGACGACGGGCAAGCGGAAGGCGTGCGCGGATTGTTCGTGCGGTCTGGCCGAGGAGCTTCGTGGACACACTAAAGAGACGCCAAAGTCATCTTGTGGAAGTGTAAGTAACACCACTTTCTCAAAATTGTGAAGAAAAACATCGTGGGTACACACCGACTTGTCCTAGAACCAACAATCTTAAGACGTGTGTATCAAGTATTATTTACATTTATTAATTTGAAAAAAGTTACATTTAAGTATTCTACACTCAAAAACCATAAAAAAAGTGAAAATATGTACGAATAGTCTCTGTGAATAGAGGCGTTGAAAGTGCACCTTTGTTAGATAAATAAAAGCATTGTTTTTAATAGAAGAGACAATAAGGAGAAATAAGAAAAAGATTGCTTCTTCCGCTTGAATAGCGAGACCCCGAAACAGTATCCAATGATGTAAATAGAAGAAAATATCTTACCATCTTCAATGTCCTCGCTACGGGAACGGCTTACTTTAGATAGGAGTGATGTGCTTGACCCCTTAGCTACGGGAGCGCCCTATTCGGGATGGTCATATCTCTTCAATTTCTCGGATATACTGGTGCCCACAAGATGTTTATCTTCAAACCGTTGTGGTGAACGAATTAAGCCTCAAATAAGATCCTTTCGTGCACTTGACGCATGATTTCGAATTTTTAAAGTCAAAGTCAAAGTCAAAAACTTTATTTCCATAGAGTTCATAAAGAAATGGCTTGGAAACGTCAATATTCAAAACAAGGTCACGCGTACTTATCGATAAGTTTGATGCCTGTTCAAACCCTATCCGACCCTCCATGGGGAAGATGGTTTAGTTAGTAATAATGAATATTGATGGACATTTCACACAGCGCCATCTAGCCTCAAAGTAAGCTAAGCATAGCTTGTATCATGGGAACCAGACAACTGATATACTTTTTTAAATATATACATATAATTTATATTGACACTCAAAAAGAACACACATCAAAGTCGTCACACATATGTTTGTCCTGGGTGGGAATCGAACCCACCACCTACAGCGTAGAAGGCAGGGTTACCAACTGAGCTGTGAGTTTGGAAACATATCTGTTTTCTCATTTCTTTCACTGTTTTCAGAACATAGTTATGTGACATATACCTAGTAATTGGTGCCGGTCAGGAACTGAACAAGTTTACAACTTGATTGCTTCGTTCTTGCTCGACTAGCCCACAATATCCACTCGGAGGCAATAACTTATAATTATTTCATCTGTATTTAATAATAAATTTTATTTCGGAACGAGTCCGTATAACAGAATATCACTATTAAGCTATTGCATAGCTTCTATCGCGGGCCTTGAGCGTGGAGACCGAATCCAGAAATTCCGTAACGAAAAAACCTAACACCCCCCACTCCGACCGGCACAGCGGTGATACTTTTTAGTTTTTCCATCTATCGATAAATACCAGAACTTTTAATGACTTTTTGAAATATCACGCGCAATAGCTTTACCGCGGCAGTCTCCGAGTGCCACACGTATTTTTTTTTATTTTAATTTTCTTATACATATATATTTTTACAGTGTTACCTGGGTGATGCGTTCCGTTGCGCAACCTGCCCGTACCTGGGTACGCCTGCTTTCAAGCCTGGAGAGAAAGTGTTGCTGGATTTGAAGTCTGATATATGAACATGATACCTATGACCTAACCCCAGTGTACTGTATGTTAATTTGATTTATAACAATAAATCTTGAAGTATGTTCCATGACTTTATATTTATGAATCACCATTAAACCGAGAGCGTGGTGGTCTAGCGGTACTGACCCCCGAGTTTCAATCCGGAGGTCGCCGGTTCAAATCCCGACGTGCACCTATGAGATTTTCGATTGAAAGATCTATGTGCGCAATACCACGTTATTAAAACAGTGAAGGAAACCGACATGTCCTAGAACTAAAAATTCGAAGACATGTGTCGAGTGCAGGAAAGGAGCCTCTTTGAGGTGCACTTACAATCCTTTCACCACACTGGTTCGACAGAACCGGTGACTCGAAGAAGAAGAAGTACACGAGTATAATTGAAATAATTATATCATGATAGACTCCGATTAGAATTTCATCTTGAACTGGCCACTTGTGAGACTATAAGTGAGCAAATGTCCCACCTTAAAAATCCTTAAGTGTTAACATCTGCTCATAACAAGCAATACGAATTGGGTCTTCCCTTATTTAGATAAACAAGACCCAAGTTGCATCGTATGTGCCCGTAACTCTACTTGAAGGTGGAGTCTTATGGGCTTGTTTTCATTCACAGAAATATAACGAAAATATACATTTGCATTAAGTTAAATAAATATTTTATATATTTTTCAATTTTTATAATTGGCTTGTAATTAAAAGGGTAAAGGTTTGCGAAATAAAACAACTAGATAGCAAATATTCAGTTTTACATATTTCCTCTTTTTTACAAACAGTTAACTTATTTAACATCTCGTTATATAACATTTTTATTCCATTTACAATAAATTTGAATTACTCACTCCGCTATACAATAAAATATACATATATTCTCGCCATATTTGTCATAATTACATAACCATTTATAATAAATTTATCTATTATAATGACGCAACATTCTTCTTACTAATTGCATACATCGGAAACAGTTGGAAGGAAGGAAGGTAATTCATGATTCTCAACACAAATTTGTGTACTGCTCCCAATATATCACACAATTGTCCTTGTATTTACCCAAATTGGCAGGAAAAATGACAAATATTTCATGTTCCGATTTATATATATCTGTACATTACATGATCACTGAAAATGAGTTTATAAAAATATATCTACGTTTTATACGTAAATAACTATGGATTTCGATATCAATGTTTTACACAAATTTATCCTTTGTAATCTGAAATGGACGAAGCTATATATTTGAGTTATTAATAAAATGCATCTGAAAATAGGGCTATGAATGCAGCAGACAACCAAATGAACTAATCCGTTCTACGGAGTCCTGCGGCAGTTAAACGAACTAACGTAATGTTGAACTGAAATTACGCTTTTGCGTAGAAACTAGCGCCGCAGCCGGGAGACTTCTATCGTGGAACGAGCTCTCGGGATGATGGCTCAAAATCGTGTCTAATTAGCTTGTCTGTGGCTGAACTGTGGAACAATCTTGCCGATACAAATATCTATATAGAAAAAATTTTGGTTCTTTTGGGCGCCCCAAATACTTATGGGATCTGGGTCCCATATAAGTAAATTTTTGCGAATTTCGACATTACGGACTCATATTGGTCATATAGAATGATATACATATTGGTTTCATATCTACATACATAAGCTATTGATTCTGTTAAACTGTATGTACCTGCCGAGAAAAAATTCATTTATAACATTTGCGTGGATTGTGAAGTTCTGTGACAGAATAGAAATGGTGGATACGAAATATTTGATGTAAACTCTACGGGCACACTAGCTAACTCATCCAACCGGATACGACTGAGTTATCTGGTTTGCTTTGTTGTATTTGTTGGTGTTGGAGTTCTGTATATCTCAAATATCTATTGCACTGAATCACAATATTCGTGGTAAAGCTCTAGTTCGTATAACGGTATACGTCCACTGGTTAGCGTTACAAATAACGTTTATAAAACGTTAAATTTGTTGCCTGCTATCAGTTAGGAATCGTTCATTAATCACGTAAGTTATCCTAGGACTATATTTGATCTTTTGCCGATAGCTAACTAATATAAAAAAGGCCTTTATATAATCTCTCCCTCTATTCCGCTACACGTGATTAATGGATCCTGCTAATCATACCACACTAGGTAAGAGAAAATAAGACTTAAAACATCTTCAAAATCATCATTATTAAAATACATGATAAACATTTCACAATTTCTCTACTGCATTTACACCCGGCTTTTCACAATATTATGTTGAAAGTTACATGTTAATTCATACAAATGTCTCACATACATAACAGACTTTCATTCAAACAGACATTGAAACACTGTGGTGTTGCACATCTGTGCGACAGTTTATCTGGTATGTATATAGATGATGTATATACAAGGCAAAAACAGCGATCTTGATTATGTACACAATAAATTACCTATTATATAGGTATATGTAACAAGTGTTATGAAAGACAACGATTTAAACTCCCTAAGGAGATGCGGAAGAACGTCGATTACGCCAAAACTTAGCAATACACAACAGTTGTCCGTATGACAATGTTTTCTAATATCAAATCAATCATAATTGTACCTGAATAATTTTATCCAAAACAATAATAGCACCTTTCATTGAAATTAATATAATACTTACAATGTGAATTTTGATTTTGGGAAATAATACTTTTTTGTAAGGAATTTTGTACTGACAATCCACAGATTATAAAGCGGAGCTTCATAGTAATGTATGGACGAGCTATCGCTCAAATAAATGCTCCTATCTCTCATTATGTTAATATGTTCAAAGAAACTACAATCCCACAACATTCAGTAAAGCGTCCCAGTCTTTTTAAATGTTTATTTTTCATCAAATTGAGATCTTATTTAGACTTGTTTGCGAGCAGCGAGCAGCGAGCAGCCCTCGCGACACCCGAGTCTTAACTTTGTGAGGTAGGCTTAGTCATGATCTAATGAAAGCGCCTTGTTAGAAAATACCGATTATTAAAATGAGATCTTTCATTACAATTACAAATATTAATAAAGACGATAAAACTAGAATTACATTATACACAACAAATGATTAAAAACTTTTTACAACACTGTCGGTCGTCGATGAGGTATCCATTGTCTATGGATAACCGACGCCGACGCGACGTTATGACTATCCAAGCATGCACTATTCACGGTACAATGAAACAAACTCGCACTTGACCACTGACACATACATTGCGCGCGCGCGCCCCCCCCCCCCCCTCCCCCGCCCTTCCCCCGCCGCTCCAGCGCACTTGGCAAGTTTTTATTCAAAATTATGGCAAACTTAATTATAAATAGACACAATGATTGGGACAGACCACCGTACACTCCTACAATAAAGGACCAGCCACTCAATATATATAATCATCTGACAAATGAATAATTTACGCGAAATATAAATTTAGTACTGAATTCTCAACTAGAAACAAGCTGTGCTTATACACTTAATAATTACAAATTATTTGATATGGCAATGCGTCGTTATGTCGTAACGATATATTTATATGTATTTAAATCACAGACGCTACACTATATTTGTTTTTAGTTAAAAGTTATCAGCGTGTCACTTTTGAATAGGCAACAACTGTGTGCCTACAGTATGTTAGCAATACGCACTTATTTATCCTAATACATTATACTCTGGTTACCCAAGCAATACTTCACTTCATATCTACTCTGACCAATAACTACAAAATATCACAGACTGTGTGTTTATTATGTATACATCTTCTCATAGAAAAAGTTATAGTGTGTATTACACATGGACGTCAAAAGCGATAGAGGTGACATCTATATAACCGTGATACATTAATTTTTACATATATCCTAAAATTTATTATAAACACAACGAATTATTTGCCAGAAGATTTTGCCATCACTGTGCGGTCAAATCCACGTTCAGTGGGAAGTACCGTGCCTAAATAGTTTGGCCGAGCGATGCGACCCGACACGTGTCGAATCGCGACTATTGTCGTGACCCGACACGAGTCGAATCGCGACTATTGTCGTGACCCGACACGTGTCGAGTCGCGACTATTGTCGTGACCCGACACGTGTCGAATCGCGACTATTGTCGTGACTCGACACGTGTCGAATCGCGACTATTGTCGTGACCCGACACGTGTCGAGTCGCGACTATTATATCGTCATGGATATGTAGTCACAACCGTTGGAAATGTATGAGCTCCGATGACTGCTTCCACTGGGTATACCGTCCGGTACACTCGCGAAGAAAATCAGTCTACATACAAGCTTACGCACGTCAGCCGATTAAATATATTAACTCAACATTCATTGTACCATTTCTTTGTCATACATGCATTGCCACGTGACGCAACCTGGCGATTTAAAATCTCATCATTATCACAATATCTAACTACTATAAGATCTGGTAGAAATGATAAAAATTGTTATTTTGTGCTCATATCATTACTGACTGCACGTCCGAGACCATTGAATCATATCTCACGCATGCAGTGTCCTCTATGTCACGAATGAAGTACTTAACATTAATGTTATATTATGTAAATGAATAGTGGCCCACGTTGCCAGCGACGCAAACTGTTAAGTAAATAACGCTACTTTTGTGACACGTTACATGCACGGAGTAACACTCGACCTTTACATATATCCAACGTACACGAAGTACAGAAGCACCCGACAAAAAAAGCACCTAAAGTTCCCGAATAGAATATCATAAGCGTATGGACCGCACGCGCACGCGCCCGCGCCCGCGCCCCCGGCGTACACACTGCGGAAACTAGAGCGTACGAAACTGAATCACTGGGCCGGTTCTAGGTGCAGTAGTAGTACGGGGACGGGCGGGGACGAGTCAGCGCTTGTTGAGAGGCGCGCCGTCCTCCGCGCTGGCGTCTGAGGCCGACCACCGGCGCTTGCGCGCGTCCTCTTTCACGCTGAGGTTCTCCGGGTGCGTCTGCGGAGGCGCGGAGGTGGGGTGCTGCGGAGGAGGCCTGCGCCGGAGGCTCGTCTCGTGGTGCGTCCGGGGCACCAGCGACACGCACACGTCGCCGACCTGCAACCTCTGCACGCGGAGGCCGTACTGCACGAGCGTGCGCTCCGGCCGGCACGACGCCCAACCCCGACCGTACACGAAGAACGGGTGTTCCACCGTCGACTCTAACTCTACCTGCAAACGTACACAGTACACACATCGTTGACACTTCACAACAATCCGATACGAATCACCAGATACAGAGAACTTTTTGTGTTAAAATAAATCTATTTCGTTTCTGGCGATAGTTAAGTCACTTAAGTTATTAAAAATGTGCAACTAAGGACTTTGTTATTATGTCTATTTAGTTTTTTAATTGTTTACACGTTAACTACACATGTAGCTATAAGTAGGTACCTATAATTTTAACAAAATAGATGATTATTTTAGATTCCATGTTGGCTCTTCTCGCCTGAAACACAGGATTACCTAGTTCAGGCTCCCGTGGTATATCCTATTATTTTTTAATAATGGTGGACATTTCACACAGCGCCATCTAGCCTCAAAGTAAACTAAGCATAGCTTGTATCATGGGAACCAGACAACTAATATAATACTTATATACTTTTCTTTTGTAAATACATACATATAATACATATTAACACCCAGACACAGAACAAACATCAATGTTACAAATGTCACATAAATGTTTGTCCTGAGTGGGGAACCCACGACCTACAGCGCAGAAGGTAGGGTTACTAACCAACTGAGCTAAGAAGCCAGTCAAGATTAGGACAAGACAATTAACCTGAGTGCGATTCCTTCCATAAGTGAGTGTGAGGGCGAGGTTATCGCCCCGCTCGTCCAGCCGCAGCAGCGTGCACTGTGTGAGCGCCAGTTCCCCGTTCCTCTCCGCGCTCATCACGAAGTCCTCCGTCCTCATCTCCTCGACGCGGCGCAGCGACCCGTCCTCCAGACGGATTAGCGCGCCCCGACAGAAGTACGGGGCGGGCGCGGCTCGCTCCGGACTACGGGGTGCTTCCTGAAGATTAACATTACACCGTCTTATTATAATCTTGGATAAATTGAGAATTTTTGGAGTTATACTTCCGAAAAACACCTATTCTTTGACGGTTCCAATCCCTAGTGCGAGTTTTCCAAAGTTCATCGATGTCTTAGTTGAAAACGCAAGTCTCCCGAAGACCCAAAGCGGGCCCAAGTTGCTCGCGTCCGTAAGTGATTACCCTTGAATCCCTACACGTGTCCCCCGGGTGGTGCGAAAGGAGCAACCCAAAGTAGCAGTAGAACTTGTGCCAAGTTCGCCCGGAGAAGTACTGCCACCACACCTGGTAATCAGCCGCCAAGCAGTGATACACTCGTGTTGCTGTGTTCCGGTGGAAGGGAGTGAGACTTAGGCCATCTCATACTTTGGTGTAGAGGACTCGAGTCGTATTGTTGTTGTCTATGGCCGGCGGTTACCACTTAACATCAGGTGGGCCGTCAGCTCATTCCGCTACCAGGATCACATTAAAAAAAGACAACGTTACACACTATACTCTATCATTGTATGTCGCAGATGGAAATTACACACCTATAGGTATCACATGACCTATGGAGATCTCGAAGGAACTAAGCTGATCAGTAAACGTTTGCCCGTAACTCCACGAACTGCATTACTACGAAAGTCAGAAACTGTAACTCACTTCTCTGTGTGGTGGTATGGGGACGGGCGCCGAGGGCGGCGAGTGAGGCGCCGGGGCGGGCGGCACGAACCCGGAGGAGGCCCGCGGGCGGATCGGGTACGCCGGCTGCTGCGGTCTCCGGTACAAGTAGGAGGCGTAGGACGCCGGGTGCGGGAGGAACTGGTACGCGGGCACCGGCACCGAGGGGTAGGGCGCGGGCGCGGGCGCGGGCGTCGCGTCCCGGCGGCGCGGGTTGTACCGCGCGTAGGGGCGCGGCGGCGGTGCCAGGAACTCCGGCGTGATGGCCGACGGCGGCGGCTGCGGGTACAGGTGCCCCAGCGGCAGCGCGCCCAGCTGCCCGAGCGCCTCGCCCGCGCCGGGGAGGCTCGCTGATATCATCGGACGGCCTGGAACACCAAACGGAAAGCGTTAGGTTTTGCTACAGCCAATTGTCATATCTCTGTTTATGTATTTTGTTTCCTCTTATTAGTGAGTAGTTAAAATAATTTTTTTTCTTTCTTATATCTTAAGCGACAGGCAAGTATTTTGTCTTGGATCCGTGAAGGTTTATAGAAAAATGATGGATTTCCCTTTCTCAAATGTTGGATCGACAGTGGCGTACTTAACCCAAAACCAACAATTTAGTATGGCATGGTTTAAAATGGCTTAAAAAAATTAAATTATGAGTGTATAATATGTACTATTTATTTTTTGAATTCAAAATCTGTTTTCTCATCAATTTTTTTTCTAATTCAGCAATGTTTGTGCTTGGGTCATCAAAATGTTTAATAGGAGTAGGTTATGATTGAAAAGATATCCGATTGAGAGCCGTCTGCTCTCACCAAAAACATCCGTGTAAACTGTCAAGGCAAACACGGCCAACAGTTAAATAGTCCATTCTTAAAAAAAAACGAGTAATTCTTATTTTCCAGGAACAGCAATAAGGAATTATTGAGAGAATATTGCTATCAGATTTCTTTAGTTTAATGATTTTGATTATATGCAATGAAGTAAATAGTTACTGTTGCTCCAACTGCATTTACTTAGACTAGCTAGTTACAACATAAGAAAGGTTATTTATGCGTGGTGTTAAAATGAAATGGCGATACTTCCTTATTAAGAGCCGCTATCACATTTCGTTATCAAAAGGCCGGTTGCAACTTGCAATTGGGTCCACAGCTAACGATAGTTTGTGAACCAGATAGTCCTCACATCTGGTGGACTCCTCGCATTATCGGCGAGATAACAATGTGGAACGCGACGCGACGCGACGTCAACATTATAAATAGATTTTATTCACATACATACGCAACGCGTACATACAAGTTGGTGAAACGGCCAGCGTTCGCCACATGACGCTGCCTAGCCTGGCTGGCCAGTCTGTCGTGTGTAAACACAGCTTTGTTCTATATTTAGGGCTCCATACAATCGCCAGTTTTACGACTCTCTTTATTATTGTGCTACATTATTATAAAACTACTTTGTTATTTAAATTACGCGCATCCATTGCTGGTTACACGTCCACATTGACTCGTTACTCCACAAACAGACAGAGACGCCTTCCTATAGTTTTTGTTTGATTATGTAATAGAGAAAACATTGCCGTTTTATGCTAAAACATAACAGCTTTATTGCGCTGCATGAATGGAACATGCTAGATACGTTTTGCTGTTTTTATTCCGTCAACAGTACATCTTGCCAAAAGCTTGTAACTATGATACATACCCTCTTCAATCTTTTTCTTTACGTATGGAATTTATCTATTTATAAAAGAACTGGTCAAATAAATTTTCACTTGGAATGGAGGTAGGAGCAGACATGTTTCCTTCGTGTTTGTGCCTCGGGTGATAATTTGAAGAACAAAGTATGCGCCCGCGCACCTGCGCAAACATGCCGAGTTAGCGCGCGCCCCACACGCTAAAGGATCGCTGCACGCATCCGTTTTGTTTGATGGTATATTGACCGAAACCTAAAATCCCCACTCAAGCACTCGCGCTACTAACTTTGTTGGTATGAACTAGTGGAATCAATCATGTTCCGTGGCTACGATATAAGATTTACTAGGATTATTAGGACTAATAAGTTTATTATATATTTTTTTAAGATTCATTGAAATATTGTTCTTTTAAGATAAGACACTGGACATGTTTAAAACTGGTAAAGCTTTGCCGTGACGGAAGAGACCACTATCATTGTCATGAAATCATAAAATGATTAAATATATGTGGCCTCGCAGCTCAGTTGGTTAATAACTCTACCTTCTGAGCTGTAGGCCGTGGGTTCGATTCCCACCCAGGACAAACATTAATGTGACTAGCATTGATGTTTGTTAAATGTCCACCAATATTTATTTATTTGTATTTGCTACCCAAGGATGGAAATATGACCATGTCCCCTGCTACTACTGTCAGCATGTCGACTTCCTTAGTAAACTGAACGTGTAACGAACGAAATAACTATAATAAACAAAGCTTTTTATCAGGAAAATTAAAATGAAGCTACGCAATACAGTGTGAACTCATCATTATGCATGGCGCAGCAATAATCTTTAGACTATGTACAGACCCAAATAAGACTAAGCAATAACATTAACTTTACTACAGTGTCAACGGTTATTTATATCAGCTGACGTTGGAAACTGTATTCCTAGTAACAATCTTCGTACTTATTGTAAAATAAATAAAAAGTAGTACGAAATTTGCGATAAATGATGTGTAACTCGATAGATATCCGAATATTATGCAAGATCCTAGATTTAGTCAGGAAATTTTTCAACACCTTTTACAGTACTTAACGACTTGTATTATTTTTAATACGACTGCCGTTATTTGCCAGAGTAAATAGAACTGAACCAAGTTAAGTCACATCATATACTCAACCATTTCATTGATTTTATTTTTAGTGATATAATAAGTATAGGTATGTCATGTTCCCGTCGGCGTCGTGGTAAAGTAGCTCTACATAATTATTTGCGAAAACCATTCAAATGTAATTTTTCACGAATGAGGAAACGAGAGATCGCTTATTGTTTGCCGATGTGAGTCACTAAAAACAATGAGAAATGGTGGGATTGTGACTAAGGCTTTAAAAATGTAAGCCAATTAGCTAGATCTCGAGCGCGCTCGTCGCTCGCCGGCTATTTTTGGTTTATTTTTAACATTCTGGCCCGCCGCTGTCCAATTCACTTAACAGAACCAATGTTGTAATGTTACATAAGCGCTTTTATCTTTGAGTTGCTTCAAAACCCGTCTCAAATCATACTATTTAGAATTATCTAATTTGTCTGCCTAAATATTAGTTGCCAAGAAATTGTTATTTATTTTATTTTAATGTAAGTATTATGTTTATTATAAGGTATTAGGTATATGTTTTTTTTTTTGTGTATTCTGTTTATGTATTAAGATCGTTTTTTACCCTATTTATTTACTGCTTTGACACCACCGTCCAATATTATAATATAATCCATTCCATCCAAAGGTTGTCTGGAAGAAATCGCCTTAAGCGATAAGACCGTCCATTGTGCATTTGTTTTTAATTTTTTGTTATATTATTTTAGTTTAAGATTGTAATTGTTTAGTTACGGTGTAAATTATGCACAATAAAGAGTATATATATCTATCTATCTATCTTTTATATTCGGAGTGGGGCACCTGTATTGCATTCTCGAAATCACGACACGGCAGCGCTCAGCACAACGTGGATTACTAATAAACGAAAAACGAGTCTCCGTTCCAGTCTGCGCCATTTTTATTTGAATTCCGTTTGGATAGTCTTTACGATAATATTGAGAGCATACTAATTTAGTTTTGGCGTCTTGCGCCGTCTGAGCGTGGCGTCGGCGTCGGCGCGGCGTAGGCGCATGGAACAAGGTCGCGAGGTAAAAAAACCTAGCGAATGAATGGCGCGCCAAATCCGCGGAAGCTTACATCACGAGTCCGGCGCGGCGGCGCGGGCGCATCGTCAAAACAACATGGCCGCCGTTTGTTGAACCGTGTCCAAACCGCCTCTAATTAACTAAATTTGTTTTATCCCAGAATTCGCCGTCGCGCTCCGTGCACATTATACTCACAAATTATTCAAACGTGCAATTCTAAAGAGTGGTCTAGACTGTATTGTATCTAGAATTCAGTCAGGCATTCATGGAAATGGTGGACACTATTATATTCTGTTTGTGAACAATCTTTTACGTATTTGCCATCTAGAATGACAGGTACTCTGTGTAAGTAGATAAACATTTTAATCTGATGAAAAGTTGTAATCGGTAGGTTGGGGATAGTGTTATTATGTCGGAGGGGCGGCGCGGGTTGGGCGGGCGGCGTCGGGCGGTCGATAGGGCGCCGCCCGTAACCCACTTCCGGCGCCCCTGACCTTGTGCCGCCATTCACGCCGCGTCTTACCGCCACCCCCAACCCCCGCCCGCAGTCACCCGGCCCCTGGGAGACCCAACTTACAAATGGCAGGATTATTTTGACTCCACGCTTGATTTGTCCGCTAGGATCTGTTTCGCTAGAGTTCTGTTTACTTGGAATTTTTCTATAGTCATTTATTTTTTAAATGGGACATAATTTTCTAATAGATCCGTATTCGTCTTGAGAGTTTAAATGGGATTGTTAATGGCATCTTTTACATATTGTGATTTTTCTACTGTATGAAGGAAGTACTTATGAAGGATATTTATTTCACTTTTTCAATGTCACATAAGATATATCTATGAAAATCTTCTTCCCCATGGAGGGTCGGATAGGGTTTAAACAGGCATCAAACTTATCAATAAGTACGCGTGACCTTATGTTTTGTATAATATTGACGTTTCCAAGCCATTTCTTTATGAATTCTATGGAAATAAAAGTTTTGACTTTGAAATGTACACCTGGCGGTCCGCTACTTAGGTCTCCTGGGCTGCTTGGTTCACGCTAATAACAGGTTCATAAGGCTTTTATACTAATTCCTAAGGTGAGTACTTGGGTTTGTAAAGGTAATAACATTCCTATAAACATAGTGAGTTAAAGCTATTGGTATGTTGAACTGGTTATCAGTATATTAACGCATCTGCCTCGTTACTGTCCATCTTGAGATGATCACAGGCCATCGTTATATTGATGGGACACTAAGCTACATAATGTAAATCACACAGGATACTGCAAAACATTTGGTTCTAAGTATTTTTTCCACTTTCAATGTCATTTTAAAATGCTACCAAGATAAATATCACTAGAAATATTGCCAAAATCAGGACCTAGCTAAGACCTTTTTTATTTGTGATCTAGGTGACAGTACAACTTGACGGCCCCGCCTGATTAAGTGGTAACCGCCGCCCATAGACAACAGCAATACGACTCAACTCCTCTCCACCAAAGTATGAGATGACTCAAGTCGCATTGCGTTGCGTTCATCCCGAGACGGGCATGTTACGTATCATGCGCCTGCAATTTCATAAAGCTATTGTGTAAGTCACTTCCTTTGATACAATTTACTCAACCCGATCGGAAACAGACTTTTCAGTTTCTTCATCGATAAATTCCACAAAACTGAGTTATTTATATAACTCAGTTTGTTTATGTATGCGCGGCTAATATGCGAGCTGCTGCAACTGCTCGCCGACTGTACCGTGTAATATTTACCTTGGATTTATTAATAAAGGATGTACTAAGACAAAATACGTTGACTGCACCTGTTCCAGTCACCTGTCGGGGTCGTTCAAGGGGTGGCTACACTGATTATCTCAATGATTATTACGTATCGGATGTCAAACGAGTTTTATATTGATTACCTGAAATATATATTGGTGTTATGGCGGATAACTAATAGACAATTACATATCTGTTGCACTGTACTCTTCTCAAGTAATGAGAGCTACAACCTTCCGCAAAAGCCTGAGCAGGTGGCCTTAAAGTATTGACAATTGGATTATTGCTTCACTTTCATAGGTTTGATTAAATGTATATTGCTAAAATGTATATGATCCCTGGAAATTGTGATTGTATATAAGTTTGTAGATTTTATGTAAGTATAATTCAGTAATGGTTTCGGTGTTGCTGACGTCAATGGGCTGCGGTGACCGCGCTACATCAGGTGGACCTAACCCTGTTTGTCTAAACTTAACATAAAAAAGTATACAAGTACCTTTACAAATTTCCCTCAAAATGGCTCAGCCTGAAGGTTAAAATTTATTAACTTCTTAATTAGCTCTGCCAGATAGATTTAGCTTAGGACTGAAAATTTTATATCACTTATAAAAAATTCCTAAAGCTATAAATTTTCCTTCATTTTTATACAGAGAGAGAGAGACTGTTCAGTTTTCGAGGTAGATTTTGGGGTTCTCTAAACATTTAGTACCCACAACCCAATCTTTATGCCCTTACATACTGTGCTACTTTTAGATTACCCCAAAAAGAAACCTACCTATGCAGCTACATAGTAAAGTTTTAAAAATAGGCAAACCATCAGTCTTTGTTTAATGGATAAACACGGCTTGTTTGTAATTATAGGAATTTCTGAAATACAGTGTCTTTTTTGGCTTAACTATAACTGATTACATCTCTTTTTCTTAACAGGACCCTTAAAGTGCGCCTATACCCTAAATAACCACATCTTCAAAATGTATATTCAGCGGTTTAGGATGTATTCGTCGTCTGTCTGTCAGTCATGACATGCTGTTTATTTATTTGGTTGTTATTACGTGATTGTTATGCAAACAAGCAGACGGCCCACCCGATGTTAAGTGGTTACCGTCGCTATTGACATCTGGATCCGCGGGGATGCCAATGCGTTGCCTACCCTGTAGGAATTTCTTCACGTTAATTTTGAAATTTATGATTCTAAATAAGGATCGTTTAAAACCTAAACAAGCATATTACACTCAGGTTTGTTTATAATGAAGCAAATACAGGTGCTCAAAGCAATCTGTTGATCACTCCCATTATGATAATGCCTCATAATCATAGCGACAGGAGAATACAACGTCGATTTAATCGGAGCCCTATTCTAACACACAACAAGTTTTACACAAGGAAAACATCTGGTAACTTTGTAATTTCGCTGGTTGACATTTAACGATGAATATTCATCAAATTCATATCCTAATGCATATTAATGGTAAGTATCGTGTTAGGTGATGGAATTTTACAAACAGTAGAATTTTACAAACAGTAGCGTTTTACGTAGGTACTGCAGATACTAACGGCAAAAAGCGCTAGAAAACATCACAGAAAGTCTGATTGACATTAGCAAAGAGTAAACCCACACTATGAGTTTCGTGCGACGAATTGACAGCAACACATTATCTGGCAACACACTCGGATATAGTGCCTTCGTGCGCATTGATATGAATGTAATTAACGAGCTGGCTGCTTTGCAAAAAGTTAAGTAATATTAGTTTACGCAACTTACGGTACCTACTCAAATTGGGATCAGCCGATTCTATAAAGTAGGTACATTTATTGCCATTTTATTTGCCCAAAGTCAAAGTCAAAAACTTTATTTCCATAGAATTCATAAAGATATGGCTTGGAAACGTCAATATTCAAAACATAAGGTCACGCGTACTTATCGATAAGTTTGATTAATTAATTAGTAATTTGGACAAATTTCGAAATAAGACAGGCCTCTCGCAGCTCAGTTGGCTCTGCCTTCTGCGCTGTAGGTCGTGGGTTCGATTCCCACCCAGCATAAACATTTGTGTGACGAATACAGGTGTGTTCTGTGTTTGGATGTTAATATATTATATATTATAAGTACATATGTGTTTACAAAAAAAAATTAGTATTTTATCAGTTATCTGGTTCCCATAGTACAAGCTATGCTTAGTTTAGGGCTAGATGGCGCTGTGTTAATTGTCCACCAATATTATACATAATTGATTTTATAAAAACAATTTTTATTTAAATAAGCGTGTTTTCCCATCCTGTCGTTGTCACTTAAATTATATTTTAAGGTAAGTGTGATTTCAGAAGCAGTCTTCTTCTTCTTCGAGTCACCGGTTCTGTCGAACCAGTGTGGTGAAAGGATTGTAAGTGCGCCTCATAGAGGCTCCTTTCGTGCACACGACACATGTCTTCGAATTTTTAGTTCTAGGACATGTCGGTTTCCTCACGATGTTTTCCTTCACCTTTTTGAGAACTTGGTATTGCGCACATAAATCTTTCAATCGAAAAACTCATAGGTGCACGTCGGGATTTGAACCGGCGACCTCCGGATTGAAACTCGGGGGTCAGTACCGCAAGACCACCACGCTCTCAGAAGCAGTACTTATTGTTCGTGCCCACTCTATTTCAATTCCATCAAATGTAAGTATAATGAAGTATTTAAAATCCACTTGAACCATTGAGGCTACTTTACTGGCCGACTTACTTTACACGTACCGATTTATAAACGTCCTCCGCTACTGAATGAAGGTGTAGTCACGCGACTCGCGACTCGCGAAGTTTACGTAACCAGTTACCAACACTTTACTCGTTTGCGGTAAAAACTGTGACGCGTTAATTGCGTTGCAGTGCTGATAATTACAATATTAAATTGTAATTTGATTGTTATCGGGGAACAGACGTGTTAAGGACACTAGTTTCATTACTTGTTCATAATTATTTTGCGTTTAATATAACTTTGCCATTATGTAGCAGTATATCTCCAACGAAATATGTTGATATTCGTTTTGAGTAGGGGTTGTCCAAGTATGGCAATACGCAAGGTACAGACACTGTGGCACGATAAAAGAAAAGTATTTATTTGATTTCACCAAGAAGGTGATAATTTAGCGACACGGGGCTGTAGCGTGCTACTGCATCGAGATCCTATGGTCGATGGATTACTCATAGTTCTATAGACCATAATAGTATGCAGATATGCACATTTAATTATTTTTTTATGTTATACAGTTACTGAACGAGCCGACGGCCCACCTGGTGTTAAGTGGTAACCTTGGCCCATAACAACCGATGCGACTTGGGTCCTCCCTTACTAGTACGACAAGACCCAAGTCGCATCGTATGCGCCCGTAACTCTGAGACGTGTAGGTGGAATATCTCTTGTGCCTGTAATTTCACCGGCAACCACACCTTTCAAACCGGAACACAGTAACACAAACGCGTTACTGCTTGGCAGCAGAAATGGGCATGGTAGCAGTACTTCCCCGGACGAACTTGGCGAGAGTTCTATTGCTCTTGTTACTAGTACTACTAGTTCCCATCAGTTCGTATGTTCTAAAAGCTCTTGCAAGGGAAGCACTGACAATGTTTGCTTAAAGTTGCACTTTGCTCTGCTACTAATGCTGATACATCAGTTTGATGGCCGTTCAAATGCTTAACTTGCTAAACTAAAATTGGTAAGGACGATCATAAAATGTATGTTCTGACTCAGACATTACGTGTAAAGCTGTCCTATCTAATTCGTGACTATACAGGATAATGGAGCAGGTCTCATTTTGCCAAGTGCAATCCAAATCTAAAAGTCATGACCATTAAGATTCTTCGTGATTTGACGATTCGAAATTTTTATTTTTGAATTCCGGAGGCTGCCGGTTCAAATCCCGACGTGCACCTATGAGTTTTTCGATTGAAAGATTTATGTGCGCAATACCACGTTCTCAAAACAGTGAAGGAAAACATCGGGAGGAAACCGACATGTCCTAGAACTAAAAATTCGAAGACAGGTGTCGAGGGCACGAAAGGAGCCTCTTTGAGGCGCACTTACAATCCTTTCACCGCACTGATTCGACAGAACCGGTGACTCGAAGAAGAAGACGATTGGAAGCTTCACTTCACACTTTAAAGCAAATGTTTGTGTGATATAGTGGTGTGGTGTTTGTTCAGAATATTCGTGTTTGCATAACTGTGTATTGAGGCTATAACTTTTATGAACAAAGCAATGAATGAATCTCCACTGGCGATCGTCGCGTTTTTTCTCAGTCCGTATTTACAAGATCTACACATTTATCAAATTGCTTCATTATTAAAAAGAAATTGTGTGAATTCAGAAATGGCATATTATTCCTATAATTCGTGACGTTTTACAATCGATGGTGTATTTTGTATATGCGTAACCCCGATTATAGTTCTGTTAGCGGTAAGACATTGAATCTGTGTTGGCCGTCAATTGCCATCAATATATGATAAATAATGTCTGAGACGCTTCTTGTTATAAATGTTACGGTGTGTCTTCTTTCAATGGATAATTCCGCCGTGTTTATCAAGTCGTCGTTTTTACCGTCGCTGTGTATAAACATGAAAGTTTACCGGGTATTGCTTAAAACTGTTGGCCACAAATATTGCGAAAAATATATGATAGAAACGTTCCACCCTCCTGGGGTATTTGTATGCATATCTGTATTTATTTGCTTATATTTATATCCACATATAAATAGGTACCATGAAATAACCACTTTAGAAAAAATAATTATACTAGCTATAAGGCAATATTTCAAGCAATATTTTGGAGAGTAACAAAAGTTTTAATGTGTGTATCACGCAACAGGACGGCCCCGGCCGCGGCCGAGGCAAACAAACCCACCCGCGCATATTTGCCGCAGAATCATATACATGCCAGTGCCAGTGCCAGTGCCAGTACTAGTGCCAGTACTAGTGCCAGTGCCAGTGCCAGTAGTCAAAATAACGCATATTTCAAAGCAACTATCCTATCGTAATTCTATTACGTTCAAAGTTATCCCGTATAACGCTTGCGAATATTCCCATTCGTGATATATATGTTGAGTGATCTTGCACTATGCTGATAGTTTCATAACTTCACCAGTTACCACATGAAGATAATATAGATAGATAGATAGAAAATGCTTTATTGCACAAGGAAAACCAAGTACATGGACGAACTTAATGCTAAATAGCATTTTCTTCCAGCTAACCTTTGTGTTGCGTGGAGTGGATGAAGATAACTGTGGGAAGCCTTATTAAATGTAAAATTACTAGTAACTCCAATATCTGGAGACTGAAGTTGTCATGAAGTTTGCATAAATTACTTTGGCAGTTTAAATTAAACAGATTACTTGCTACTTAACTTCTTAATAGGAACGTACAAACAAATTTGTTAACAATGACCAAACAATGTACAAAGCTTGTACGTAAGCTAATTATGAATTTTCTTGTGAAAAAAGATTCCGACCAACGTTTTCTATTCGTCTTTCTCAGAATTACAAATTATCTGAAATTAAAATAAATAAAAAATGTAATAAAAAATGGCTTATAGCAGTCAGGGATCATGCAGCCTATTAGTGAACGATTTTTTGAATCGTATCTCTATATTTGAGGTTACCTCCTACATCCAAACTTACAAACTTTAGGTGCCTCTATAATTCTAGTGTGGAATATGGTTTATTACATAACAGCTTAGCGACCCTGAATTAATTGTTATGCCTGTGTATCTATTACGGCGTCGCTTTAAAGGTGGTACATTCATTGGCTCGTACCTACCACCCACACTCACCCGCGACTCGCATTACGCGCTATATAATTGGCGGTAATACAACAATGAATCCCATTTATCATGTGGTAAAAAAAAAAACGATATGGTTATTTACTCGAAATGGAAACGGCACTTACACATACAAATACAAATCATTTATGTCAAAAATGTATATGTGTTTGCGAGCACCGTCTCCTGCGTTAAACTCTGTATTGCAGGCTACTAGCTTCCCCTAAATGTATACATTAAAAAATAATTAAAAAATAAGTAAAATATTCATAATAAATTATTCAAAATAGAGATATTACAAGTCAACAGTTTACTTATCCATGCTTTTACACTTTTGTCCAGCTCCGAAGACGGAATGCTATGTAAAGTTGATCAATCCCATTAATTATTATTATTATTATTATTATTATTATTATTAACCAGCTGTTTACACTATCGTCCAAACTTCCAGTTCGGGTAAAACTTCGTAAACCTCTACTCTACTCTTTTCTACTCTGTGGATGGTGCGCGAACCGGCACTTTTTTCACTATCGGAGGTTCCAACCCCCGATATCTACGATAGACGATTAGACGATAGTCTAAATGTACAGCACAGCAGTTTGTCGATAAATGTTTCAATTTCAGATCAAATATATGAAAATACGAAGTTTCACAATTTTAACTACATCCCAAACAAAAGCAAAAAAAATACACGTTCTATCATTTTCGAGACCTCAGATGTTAAGGTTATAAAATAGTATTCTACTTGTCTATTATGATCTTACAAACTGGGGTCAAAGAAACCAATATGGATGATCGAATTTACTTAATTAGAAGAAAGTTGAACAAAATTTCACACTCAATTTGTGATTCAAAGAAACTAAAGTCGATAAAATAGATTCATTGTTAGTATAATTTACATTAATTAGCGGGTTCGACGACCGATGACCGGTTACTTAATTCTACTCTATTTGCTATTTAGGCGCTTTTCTAATTGCTTAATTAGTTTACACTTGTAGAAAACAAAAACATACAGCCAATAATCATAAAGTGGTGTACGATTATCTCTCTGGGCGTAACATGTCTGCCCAGCTAACTTACGATTATCTCTCTGGGCGTAACATGTCTGCCCAGCTCACTTACGATTATCTCTCTGGGCGTAACATGTCGGCCCAGCTCACTTACGATTATCTCTCTGGGCGTAACATGTCTGCCCAGCTCACTTTTGCAAAAGTTATATAACGAAACAATGTATGGCAATCTTGACTGTACTTGTACACTTTACTCAGTAACGAAGGTATGATTCCCATGCTTACATTTTTTTTTTTATATTGTGATTAGCTGCGATCGGGAGAGTTTGTATTCTCTATGTACCAATTTGACTGGCCTCACAGCTCCATTGGTAACCCGCCTTCTATGCTGTAGGTCGAGGGTTCGATTCCCACCCAGGACAAAAATTTGTATGGCGAATATAGATGTTTGAATAAACTCTCTAACTCTCTAATATGTAAGTAAACAAAACATTTAAACTGGTGAAAATCCACGAATATGCGATGGTTGTCAGTGTCCGCCCACAGCCCACAGCCCACAGCCCGCTCCTAATAGCCGATATCTGCATTAGACGATACACTGCAGCCCGAAACCGGGCCACTGTTCAATATTAAATAGGTATGCCATTTATATCGGAACTTGTTTATATAACCGTTACCGCCACTTAACTTAAACCACATCCGTACTATATAATATATACAGGTGTCCAGTAATGAATGGATAACCTTGAAATGGGTCTTAGTAGAACTATTGGGCATTCGGCATTCAAAGATATGTATTTTTTAAATAATATCGATGTTTTGATTTTTTTGTTTTATTTGTATTTTTTTTTAAAATTTTTTTTTGATACTAGGTACTTGGTTTTTTTTATTTGATATTTTTTTCCGAATGCCCAATAGTTCTACTAAGACCCATTTCAAGGTTACCCATTCATTACCGGACACCCTGTATATGCGACCGACAAAATTAACGGAAAACAAAAGAAACTTGACGCCTGATGCTTGATGCTTGATGAGGGATTACATTATTAAAAACTATTTAGGCGACGTTTATGTTTTGTCTCGTAGTGACAAAGGCATAAGCAGGTGTCCTTTAGGAATATCCCAGAGGCCGTTGGAGCGTGATTTAGGCCTTCCTATATTGTGCTTTGAAAATTCTCATTGATCCCTAGTAACGGTTAAATTAAAACGAAGCGAGTGGAGCGTGTAATCTCGCTCGCTTCACAGGCTACTGCCTCAAATGCTTCGGGAATAGCTTTCACTGATACACTGGAAAATTAGCTCTTGTGCTTCAAATGGGTGTGTTGCGTAATGAAATTATTCTACTTATATAATTTGAAACGCACTTTTTTTTTATTCAATTATTTATTAAGGGTTTGTTTTAAAAAAAACATGCCAGCCCCTGAAAGTATATAGAACATAATCTAACAATTTAAATTAACTTAATCAATATGAGACTCAGATAGAGTACAAAATAAAATTAGTCTTGGGTTTTGTAGCTTTGTAAAACATCTTGTAAATCTTCCTAGCGTCCTCCGATTGAGAGCAGCTGAGGACACTATTACAACCTCCCACCTGCCACAATACATGATTTGATTTAAATAGTTGATGCCGAAGACTCGTTTTTGACACACTCCATGAGGACATGAAAGACATCCTCAATTTTGCCACATTGCTCACAATTCGGTGAATCAGTAATTTTCAGAAACGCACTTTATTGTTCTAAAATTAATCAAATATGCTAGATATACATTTCGTTGTGTATTGTAAATTGTCTCTGAGTATCAGATTTACGTATCTTATCATGAATGATCGACGTTGATGTACTTAAGTGGCAGTATTATGAATATCTACTACGCTGTTGCAATACCGTCCCGGTCCCAATAAACAACAAACTGATCTATTGATGCAAGCCGTCTATAGTAGCCAATGTAAGGAGCGGTGGATGATCATAATTAATAACTAATAAAAAAAAAAAAAAAAAACCTCCATTAGAGGTTTCTTGGCTGTTCTTCCCCATGGAAGGTCGGATAGGGTTTGAACAGGCATCAAACTTATCAATAAGTACGCGTGACCTTATGGTTTGAATATTGACGTTTCCAAGCCATTTCTTTATGAATTCTATGGAAATAAAGTTTTTGACTTTGACTTTGACCAACCAACAAACACTATCACCTATTAATGGTAATGTTGTTAGTAGTAATTATAACTGTGACAAACTAGATTGTATGTTAGTAAAATAAAGATTTGCGCACCGGTAAACGTGGGTTGGCATTTGACGTGAGCATTCTAAACCGACAACAAAGTTAACTTTTCAAATAAGTGTTGGTTTTCGCTTGTTTCATTTCAGTGACAACAAAGCATTATTCATGATTACAGACTAATTCGCTCCGATTTAATATGCGTACTAAACTATCTCTCACTATATCGGTGTTTTTAATCCACATCCTTCATTTAAGTTATATGACTGTTTCTTTCATTTTAATGTTCCTTTATAATGAAAGAAACGTTACCTAATAGAGTAAAAAAGAAGATAGAACTATCGTTATTAAAGAATAATAGAAATCGTGTTTCATCATTCGTGTGCAACATTTGGAACAAATGAAAACATGTCCAGTAGCATGTTGATTTTTGGAATTAATTTACTCTCCCTTTTTATTATAATCCATAGATCAAAATCGAATAAAAGTAACTGGTAATAATTAACCCGTTTCTTATATTCTTACACTTATATACATTGAAAAATATACAATTTAGTCCAACATTACCCTTATTGCAGATATAAATGGAATACAAAGATAAATTTATAATTTTATTGTGTGCCTGATAACCTTTCAATTTGTGTCATGGAGCTTATCCAACGCAATTTTTAGGTCGAGATATACAATCTATCTCGTTTTTAATATATTGTCTAATATTGGTGGAAAATTCACACAGCGCCATCTAGCCTAAAATTAGCACAGCTTGCACTATGGGAACCAGACAACTAATAGAATACATTTTTTTTGTTGTAAATACATGCATATAATACATATAACACCCAGACAGAACAAACATCTATATTCGTCACACAAATGTTGTCGTGGGTGGGAATCGAACCCACCTACAGCGCTGATAGCAGAGTTACTACCAACTGAGCTGTGAGCCGTTTCACCAAAATGTTATCGAAACATTTACTATGGTATCTGAAGCTCTGTATAATGCACACGACCTAAAAGACTCTACTGCCTGTTTACAAATAGTTAGGTGTAGTTAAATACCTGTCAATAGTGAAATGTCGCGTGAGAACAGCGCCAACAAGTTTACAGTGGCGTCTCCCCGCATTACGAAACAGTACACTTGCCAAATCCCACTGTATTCTCTCGCCACGAATGCACGATCAATCAATCGAGTCAGTAGACAATGGGCGGCTAGCTCGCCAAGTCTCCCTGTCGGCTGTGAGCTGCCTACACTCTAACACTCCAAACATATTCGAACGCACCTTTACATTCCACACGTGATAAATAAACAATGGCGGCTGTCCCGTTCCATTAGGGATTCTATTTACAACAGGCTCGATAAAACACATATTGATTCCAATTCACGTGAATCTGTACGTGTGGGAAAGTAACGCGAATTCTGAAAGATATCGCTAAATGGAGAGAGTTGCAAACGAATAAACAAAGTGTCCTATTTTGTAATACTTCGCAAACATGTCGTGACCTCGTGTGAAGTTATCACTTCTCGATTTAGACGCTGAATACATAATCGGCTCGGCCGATCGTTGCGCGTAGGCAAGCAACAATGTTAGCAGAATACTAAGCGCGGTTCAGGAATTACCGTCAATTGTATGGTAAGCAGCACAGCCTTACGTACGGCGACCACCGACCATTGATATACGCAAATACTACAATACAAAACCAATGTTTATCCTCCTTATTCGTAATCGCGCCGAACAATGAAAATCGAGAACTACCCTCCGCTGAGAATTTATTGAAACACTTTCCCGCTGAACTATTTCGGAGCACGAGCTCAGTTACCCGACTTCAAATGAAATTCACATTTAAATTACTATTTCTTGGATACTATAATGTCAATATCTGTTGATTGTATGATCGCCTGCACATTTTGCGTGGACGTTGATCATTTTGCATACGAGTGCGGGCGACACAAATGGATTGTATTATTTATTCCAAAAGCTGATTCACGTTTATTCTTATTTAAAATATGTACGAGTATTGAGAGTTATTCAAGAGATTGTCATCTTTGGTCAGACCTTCGAGGCATCGAAGGTTTGAGCATAATATTAATTGAATTAACAGCGGGCGCGGGGTCACCACTCCAAATATAGGTGTACAATAATTTCCATGTCGTAGCCAGTTAGAACGCACAGTCCAAATTTTTTTTTATACAGTTCCGGAATGAGCCGACGGCCCACCTGGTGTTAAGTGGTAACCTCGGCCCATAACAAGCGATGCGACTTGAGTCCTGCCCTACTAGGTACAAGACCCGAGTTGCATCGTATGCGACCTGAGACGTGCGGGTGGAATGTCTCATGTGCCTGTAATTTCACCGGCAACCACACCTTTCAAACCGTAACACAGTAACGCGAATGCGTTACTGCTCGGCGGCAGAAATGGGCACGGTGGCAGTACTTCCCCATCACTCAGTGTAGATACGACAAGACTATAAAATACAATTCCGTATCCGAATTTATCAAAAAAAAAATAAACAAGGTGATGTAAGGGTTCAAGTGACATGACACTCGACGATATATTTCGTTAAAAACACTTTTATCACATGCTAATTTGGCTTCATAATACAAACATTTGGTGTTATCTGCCTTGGAGTTCGTTAAATAGTTTTTGTGTCAACCCAAACGATCTATTTAACGAATGTCTTAATATGGAGGCTATTCAAATCTTCTAAAGGATTTCGCGTTAAGTTTTTGTTACTTATAAAAAGATTGTGGGTATGTACATAATAATATAACGCACAGATGTGACACTCCACCGTCTTCACGTCTCAGAGTTATGCGACTTGGGTCTTCCTTTCCCATACCTAAATAAGAGAGGACTCAAGTCATATTGTTTTTTAGCCAAAGTTATCGCCTAGGCGGAGCGTGTACTTCCCTAAATAATTCACAGAATAGAAACTATTACCTAAATAATATTTTGTTTCATTTTAAAAATGACTTGCTAAAAGGATAGTTTCATTTATGCCTTCACTGATCTGTCCGACTCACTACAGGATAACATTGCAACACTTTTTCAACGGGTATAAATACGTATTATAATGTCTCTAACCTGGAATTTAAATAACTTTGCAAATATAATGGAAACTACGAAGAAAGAACGTTGGATAGTATTTTCTCTGAGTAGTTTAATGTTATTAAGATGAGATTTATTTTGATGTACTTATGTGTGTATGTATATAATGTATCAGCACCATCTTATAATCTAGACAGTCTTATAATCTTAATTGCTTAGCCCTACTGAAAAGAAAAATTGCCATCATTTCCAGACATCAAAAAATTGGCATCTCAGTCTTTTGGGGCGTTATTTTTCAAACCATGGGCTTTATCGTATATTTTATTTTCTCTGCCCATTTTTGAGCTGCTGAGAAACAATATATATAAGTTTAGCTCAAATTGTTAACATACAGTATCATGGCTTCTGATTTTGGAGCTTCTCTGCTCTCCGAATACCTAAATCATCGATATTTATTTACATTATTATGTTGGTAAATCGTGGGGAATTCTACCGGCGCGCCCCCTGGCTACATTAACCCCGCAGTCTAGACCAGACGTCTCTCACTGGACGTCATGTTGCTCTGAGTCTGTTGGGATCCAGTGTAACAACAGATCAACAAATTACCATTGGTCCATCCTAGTCGATCAATATAAATAAACATTGGTGGACATTTCACACATTGCCTCTAGCCCCAAACAAAGCATAGCTTGTACTATGGGAACCAGATGACTGATGGAATACATTATATACTTTTTAGTAAATAATTACAAATAAATACATATACCCAGACACAAAACAATATATAAATAATACGAATAATGTTGGTTTGATTGATAAATAAATAAATGTCGCATGTTCTAAATTCAGTTTCCATATCAAATGCTATATCTAAATTGTTTATTTCGACTTCGCCGTCTCGATTTGTGATAAGTTGGCAAACAGCGGTTGCTGTGTGACCCGCGCTTAGATATCTGGTGACACCGCAACGTGCCGCTTGCTACTGCTACTGCTACAGCTACAGCTACTGCTACACCTACTGCTACTGCCACTGCTACAGCTACTGCTACTGCTACAGCTACTGCTACAGCTACTGCTACTGCCACTGCTACAGCTACTGTTACTGGTACAGCTACTGCTACAGCTACTGCTACTGCCACTGCTACTGCTACTGCTACAGCTACTGCTACTGCTACAGCGACTGCTACAGCCACTGCTACTGCTACAGCTACTGCTACTGCTAGAAAGAAAGAAAGAAAGAAAGAAAAAGCATTTATTTGTAGCAAAGAGTATACACAGGTACAATAAAAAAAAGGAATAATATAAAGATACATAACCATAGATACATAAAACATTTTTAACAGAATTAAAAGTGAGTGCTACTGCTACTGCTACAGCTACTGCTACTGCTACTGGCACGCCATTTGTTTACGAGTTGGATACGTTTAGAATGGGACTGAAAAGACAATTTACGATACTTAATATCGCCTGGATTTGAAACTTTGAGTACCAATATTAAACACCTAAATATAGGGTCAGGCAGGGTTACGAAACACTTGACGCAATATTAATTATTATTTATTTATTTATTCATAATATATTAAAATAAAACCTGTTTGTATGACTTCCAAGTATCGTATATTATGCATGGAAATGTAATAATTACGATCAATGAAAATATTTCCCTACAAAATTACCTGAACTAAATTTTTTTAACTGTTTGGTGTTTTTTTATTTTATACGTTTAATAATAACTTGTAGGTCATTAGTAGATGTTATGTAATACCAGCCAAAAGTTACTCGTACCTACATAACTTAGAATTGTTATTAATTACCAGTGCGGCATATTTTAAAAGCAAAAAGATCACATCCATAATTGTTGTCAATTTAAGAATTGTAAATAGATACATTGTGTAAATGTCGAACCAGGTATTTACATAAATGATTATTTAATAACACAATGTCAAAATCAATACACCCGCATAACAGGTACCTTCGGTTATGTAATTCAACTCAAAATTGACTACTCTTAACGATACCTACTGATAATTAGTAATTAAATATTACCGATACACTCCGACATTCGATACAAAAGTCACACACACACACGCACACACACACTAGGTTTATTTTGGCAATAACACAAGCACACTAAATTCTAATAAACAAGATTGCGTTGCGACCAAGCGAAGATTGGGTTTAATTGCGGGATAAAAATAACACCAATTTAGCTCTCGGTTCGTTTTAGCTTGTTACTTTAACGAACACTGATCCCAGCAATATCATGGATATATACACTCATATTCTAATGATTGTATAAATCAATATTGGTGGACATTTGACACAGCGCCATCTAGCTCCAAACAAAGCATAGCTTTTACTTTGGGAATTAGATTACTTATATACTTTTTGTATAATTATATACATATAACAGAATAGAATATATTTTTTTGCCATTTTTTAGGTGTGAATTAAGTTTTATACTAATTTCCTATGTTCGTAGATTAATCAGTGAATTTCAAGCTAGGTTTGTGAAAAGTTTTTATCATTATACAGATATCAAAAACATATATACACATTAAAATGCATGCACAGATCAAACATAATTTCGTTACGTATGTCCTTGGCAAAATGTCCTGGAATCGAACCCAAGACGGTCACTAGAGCTGTGAGGCCAGTATAGAATTTATCGTTCATTCACTCCATTGCAAAGTCTCTACCTCATTTAACAAAGAGCTCTCGCTAAAGGAAGTCACGGGAACGAGGCATGTTTCCACTTGCGCGTACAAACAAAGATTTATGTGCGCACACGCAGCGCGACGTGGCGTGGCGTGGCGTGTGACGTCACTCATCACAATAGATCGACACACGTCGTGTGATGCGCGTGCGCGACTGATTGTTGAAGTTATCGGCACTTGCGCACGCGTTCCTAGAAAGTCTCTCAACGGGCTAACTCCTCGTATTTTCCAAACGTTTCAATTATAACTTCAGACGCATATCTCCGGCTGTCAATGCATACCGACCTGTGCTGTTTTTTACTTGCACGCCATTTTGTAAACCACTGAATTGTTTAAAGCGATTATGCTATAGTATAAGTAGTATAAGTAGTAATATTGTTTTTCATTGAAGCGTAACATAATTGAAATAATAAAGCTACTAGTACACTATCAATTTTACTGCAAATATTTTCTTATATTCAAATGTATAATATGGCAAACAAGGAGATAATGTAATCGCGCAACTACTTACATAGATACCGACCGATTAATGAAGTGTACCAGAAATAAAAAGAAAAGAACCTATGTATTAATTGACCGTGAATACCAAACAGAACAAAAAGGGAGATGTTTTTATTAAAATAACAGATGAATCAATAAGCAAAGTCAATCCGGATTTGTAAAACAAAACCTAACCTTGACGCTGAAAGGCCATCGTAAATAATTTACACAATACATTTCTGAATTTGGTAGTCCGGTTTATTTTTCAAATTCGCAATATAACAAGAGTATGTATTATAATATAATTTACACTTATAATTAAAACAAATAGCCACTAACAATAATAAAATTGGTGTGCCCTAACAGGGTTTATGTTTGTATCCTATTAAATATATTAAAGTGTAACTAATAGTGCAATAAACGATTGGAATTTGAAAAAAAACTTTATTTTTTATTTTTTATGTGATACAGCTACGGAACGAGCCGACGGCCCACCTGGTGTTAAGTGGTAACCTCTGCCCATAACAACCGATGCGACTTGGGTCCTCCCTTACTAGGTACGACAAGACCCAAGTCGCATCGTATGCGCCCGTAACTGTGAGACGTGTAGGTGGAATGTCTCTTGTGCCTGTAATTTCACCGGCAACCACACCTTTCAAAGCGGAACACAGTAACGCGAATGCGTTACTGCTTGGCGGCAGAAATGGGGATGGTGGCAGTACTTCCCCGGACGAACTTGACGAGAGTTCTACTGCTCTTTAATATAAGTGTAAGTAAGCGCAGTGAAAAAATCTTAAGATAGAGGTGCCACCTAACCCTGGTTTGTTGACAGCCTTCGAGGACCCGCAACCACCACGCCAGCTAACTTCCTTCCTATTACAGAGGACAACAAGGCATGCTGTAACGGAAACGTCCTTGTCGTTAGTTGGTTGGTGGTGCAAGGTAACATTAATAGCCAACATTGAACTTGAACGTGCGGTGCGTGCGCGTGACGTCACCGCAGCGTACACGAGCGCGGGGCGGGGCGGGGGCGCGGGGCGGTGCGGGGCGGGGGCGGGTGAGCAAGGCCGCCGGCTATCACCCGGCCGCCGCCCGCCACGTTGCTTATTATAACAAAGTTCTTGTAGTTTTACGCAAAACTCAAGTATTTTGCGTCAGCTGGCAACTTCACCAAACAAGATTCTGAGTAATGTCTATCTGTATCCAGAATCTACTTAGTCTGATTACAAAATTATATCAGTACAATGCTTCTTCTTCTTCTTCGAGTCACCGGTTCTGTAGAACCAGTGTGGTGAAAGGATTGTAAGTGCGCCTCAAAGAGGCTCCTTTCGTGCACTCGACACATGTCTTCGAATGTTTAGTTCTAGGACATGTCGGTTTCCTCACGATGTTTTCCTTCACCGTTTTGAAAACGTGGTATTGCGCACATAAATCTTTCAATCGAAAAACTCATAGGTGCACGTCGGGATTTGAACCGGCGACCTCCGGATTGAAACTCGGGGGTCAGTACCGCTAGACCACCACGCTCATCGATATCGCAGCTAGAACAATTCTGAACACCTCTATCGTAGTAGTTATTGTACCGTAAAGGTACATCACTAAACAAGTCAACAATGATTAATTCAACCACTTGTTACTTTGTCGCGCACAAAACCAAAAATTCCGCTGCCTTTTCCAAGAATAATCATTTCTGGAACCCATTGGTTGCCGCTCTGTACTTCAAGATATATTTTATATGCGAATCTAGCTTTAGCATGCAGTCCCAAATTCAAGAGGTCCTACAGAAATTCATGATCCGTTTCATTCAATTCAAGACTTACTATAAAACTTAGTTGTATTTCCTCTACTCTACAGTAACATGAAACTACTGCCAAAAAGTCGTTGCATCTGCAAACTATCATGATCGGATATACGAACAATATCACACCTACAGCTCCTGTTCGTAGCTCTGCAACTGATTCAAATGATACTGTGACAGGGAAATACGTGTAAAAGTAGTTGTATATGAGGTCAAAGTTCGGCATAACCTCAGACAAAATGTTCAGCAAGTCAGTCACAACCAACCCACGGCTCATTAGGCAAGCACAAAGTCATGATCCATCCGACCTGTACAATAACTCACTACATTGCATTATACTACAGCCTTTGAAAATGCCAAATCCATAAAAGATGTTATTCTTTGAGGTGGTTGATGCGTGCCTAACTTCTTGTATGGATCACATCAAGCTTATGCGTCAAATTTGACGAATTTACAGTTATTTTAATCAACTTTATATGAATATCTTTTCAATTCGTCTTGTTGACTTCATCAAATGTAAAACGTTTACTTTGATCACACATGGCATTTAGCACGTTGGTGAAGGCCACACAGCTCTGCCTTCTGCTCTGTAGGTCGTGAGTTCGATTCCCACCCAAGACAAACATTTGTGTGACGAATATAGATGTTTGTTCTGCGTCTGGGTGTTAATATGTATTCTATCAGTCGTGTGGTTCCCATTGTACAAGCTAAGCTTAGTTAGGGGCTAGATGGCGCTGTGTGAATTGTCCACCAATACCATATTAAATATGAATTGGAGCATATGTCTGGTTTTCTTTTGAATAACTTTTTGTTTTGTCCTAAATGTAGCCTTTGTCCTAGTTGTTATAAATACTGACACGTGTGAGGATATCCCATGATATTTTTGGAGGTAATATTACACGCTTTCTAAGAAGGACAGGCCATGTCTTCAAACAATATTTATTTAGGGTAGGGTCAAAGTCCCAAAACACAATTCCCCAAAACAAATACGATTGCTCACTCATGAATAGGTGACAGTTATAGTAATGAAAAGACAATGATGATTGGGAAAAACATACAAACTTCAAGTTAACTCTTTATTTATTCTACAGAATAGAAAATGACTGAACTTGCAATTTTTAGAAGTGGACTGGTTCTGTGATGTATAGACTAGACTAGACTACACTAGATAGATATAATACTGACTAGACTAGACTAGATATAATACTGCATTTGGGTAAAAAAGTCAGTCGTAAATAAATAATATATTAACGAATAATTTGTATCTAATGTGCTTTTCAAAAACTGTGCCACGATTCACAAGCAGTCACTGAATTCATATTCCGCTTGTTTATAATTATACTGAGAACTGATAAATGTGATAATACATCTTTTGGGTTATCTTAAGTCGGTATTACAAACTTACAAGCTTTAGTTTATTGCAATAACATTAAGATACATGATACAAGCCTTGAGTTATTATTAAATGTTGGGTTATTTGTAATTATTGAATAATTTACGTTTAAAATATAAATACATACATACAAGTGTAATTCATTATTGTCAAAGCTGAAACTGTTGTCTGTTCCCATTCATTTAATTTTATTGTACATTTGAATGTTTCGTAAAAACACTGTTTTAAATCAACTTCATGTTGCTGCTCGAATTCACACTTCACGAATACTTTACAATTGTGATAGTATGTATGTATGTATGTATAATACGTCAATACTAAATTGGTAAGTGTATTAATTAGTCGTATATTTCTTTCACATTAAAATGTTATGCAAAACAGCCTTTCTAAGGTCACAGTTGAATCCATTACGTGGCGCAAGCGCAATATATCGTTAGAAACTCATTTATATTGCATAACACATGAATAGATAAACTGTGATTACACACATTTATCTGTTGCACCTGTAATCAAACATTCAAACATCGAGTTGAACGTATATTTTTCAAAATCATTCGAAATGAAGATAGCTATTTGCAATCAGTCGGGCTTATCCAATCGAAACCTTATCATTTCATGTTTGATACGATTACATATCCAAATGAATTCAAATTATCATTCTCTGTGAAATGTTTTGTAGGAATATTTGCGTCAACACGGGATAAGATGAAGAAAATTGTTTTATACATGAGCTGTAGGCATTTTGAGGCAATCTAGAAGTTTTGCTGTTATATTTGGAATTTTACTAGGTCGACTATTACAATAGTATTAAATAGGAATCTGGTTAAAAGATATTGTATGTAAACTCTTACACGAATCAACTTAAGAATTTATGTTATATTGACGTTTCACACAGCGCCATCTAGCCCCAAAGTAAGCTAAGCATAGCTTGTGTCATGGGAACCAGACAACTGATATACTTTTTGAAAATACATACATGTAATAAATATTAACACCCAGACACAGAAAAACATCTATAATCGTCATACAAATATTTGCCCTGGGCGGGAATCGAACCCACGAGCGTAGGAGGCAGGGTAACTACCAACTGAGCTGTGAGGCCAGTGAATACTTGTTATTTTAGTATGTTGTTCCACGTCTCGTCTGAGATATTGGAACGGCTACTGTTCGTAATATGCAGTAGATCCACGTAGCCTGTATGCTCTCTTGTTTGCGCGTAGCATGTCTTGCATAATGGCGTATTTCGCAAGCGATGCAGCGCAGCGCACGCGCACGCGCAGCGCAGCCGCGAAAGCGGTTATGTAATGCGCGCGCGCAGACCACTCCATTGATTAGACCGCGTCAACGTAACCGGTTACTTAATCCCAGTTATTCTAGCTTCTATCCCAAATGTCACTACTAGTGTAGTGCTAGCTCTAGTGCTAACAGACAACACAGAATGACATTCTAAACGACCAGGTCGCATAGAGCTTACGTTAATACAATTAAATGTTAGTTTAAACTGAAACGTATTGTCTTTGTAAGACAGACAATAAATTCTCACTGTAATTGAAATGGGAAATGTTCATACAAATGTAGCAAAAACATTTCCCACGGTTAAAAATGTAACAGTACATATAGAACTGTAGTTTATATGTATAATTGTAATAGCATCTGGGATTGTGCAGTGCACTGGCTTGTGTGCGGGTGCTAGGCAGCCACTTCAACAAGGGCTCTTGTTGACAAACATTACCCTTTATATTCATTGTTTACCTTGCAACAATGTGTGTTTGCGCTGCATATTATTTAAATGCTAATTGTTTACAGATTTACATTGTACAACACTGATAATGTTCTAGTGAAGGCTTAGGATAGATTTATCAAGACACGAGTGTTACGGTATTGATAATAATATCTCTAATTAACTTGTACAGAATAAAAAATGTAACAGATAATTCTTAAGTATATTTATTTACTTTTCATTTATTAATTTCTTAAGCGCTCTATGATTATGTAGAGTCACTTATTTGTACCTATAAATCTTTATTAGTGCTTTGAGTTTTTAATGGAACTACCTATGAATTAAGAATCTCTCCTAATCTCTATAGAGATACTGCTAGTGTCTATCTAGTTTTGTCCATATCTATCTATATGTATTTTAATTACTTTATTTTTATTTCTGTATTTGTAACTTATTGTATTTTGTTAGGTCGCCGAAATAGTTTTTCTTCTGTAAGTTGACTGGCAGAACATGCTTTAGCATTAGATATATTATTATTATATTATATTATATATATTATTATCCTCCTTTTGTATATCGTTTTTTTTTCTGTGTGCAATAAAGAATTAAATAAATACATGTCGTAAATACGAATTATAAATTCATTGGAACCTATTATGTAACACCCACTCATATCAATGAAATGTTATGTATGGCTCAAACATATTGGAACTTGTCTGAACATGTAAGCTTAGATTATTCATTCAAAGTTTGTGCAGTTACAAAGGATTTAAGCATTTAACTTAAGATTGTGTGTCATCATTTACGCTTATTCTTGGAACTCATTTTAAGGCCAGCGGTGACAAATCAACAAAACAGTATGTTTCCTGTGGACCTTTACAAGAGGTGAAGAGTGTGTGCTCAATGTTGATATAAAATATTCTTACTAAAATGTATTATCTACAAATATATGTATATCTTGAATATGAAATATCTAGTATATGAAATTCACATGTTTTAGTTATAATATTCGTTTCTATTAAGCATAAATTCCAACATGTATGTATCTGTTTTAATGTCCATTATCTTAGACGGTTTCAGAGGCTATTAGAGCCTGGTAGGACTATTTCATTTATTCATTATCAAATACTGCGCAGCAATCCGCGTCAAACACACAAATTAAGATACTTTAAGTTTATTTTACATAGTTTAAGATATATAATACTATTTGTACCTACATTAGTGTGTTGACCGATCAAAACATGTTCCTAACAGGAGATAAATATCAGCTGTGCTGGGTGCTACAAGTTCTCATATTCCACGTATCTCAGACAACTGTAGGATCATGTGTTACGGCCGCGGCCCATGTCACCGGCAAAATATAGCGAGTTCTTGTTTACAATCGTTTTGATAACAAAGAGTAGTAATGTGAAGCTGTAGTGAAACCGAAACAGTGCTTTTAATGTTGATAAATCGGAAACATACACCAGGTATGATCGTGAGAAGTTGCCGGGCCTCTGATGGTAGGTATTGCTGGTTTTTTCTGTTCCAAACAAAGCGAAGCCTATGGGAACCAGATAACTGATGCAATACATACTTTTTTTGTAAATACATAAAACCCAGATATAATAAACATTTACTAAGTTCATTATACAAGTCATAATAGATTTCATTATATTAATATTTTATAAAATTAATTACACCTCGGTGGTCGAACCCACAACCTACATCATAAAAGGCGGCAGAGCTACTATCAGCTGTGAGGCCTCCTAGTCAAATCAATGTGCTGATTGAATCAAAATGATCCTTTGCACTAATATTTCTTTCATATCTTTGTTTACACAGTCGCATTTTCGAGAATGCTCTATTATTTTATCTGCAATAAGAGAAGGCGTTTCGCGGATTTCACGACTTTCAGTTTCTAGCAGATTCACGGTTTTCGATTCCAAGATTAATCTCGTCATATATCAAATGTATTAAGCTTTTAGCCTGCTCCGAACTCGCTGCATCAGGGAGGCAATACGTTTTCCCATGATGGCGAGGAAGCCATCTATACGCGCCTCTGCGAACATTCCTGATTCGATTATAAAATATAAATTATGATAACAAAAAGATTCATGTTGTCTGTCAAATAGCTTTATACATTTTAAGAGCAGTAGAACTCACGCCAAGTTCGTCCAGAGAAGTACTGCCACCATGCCCATTTCTGCCGCCAAGCAGTAACGCATTCGCGTTGCTGTGTTCCGGTTTTAAAGATGTGGTTGCCGGTGAAATTACAGGCACATGAGACATTCCACCTACACGTCTCAGAGTTACGGGAGCATACGATGCGACTTGCGTCTTGTCGTACCTAGTAGGGGAGGACCCGAGTCGCATAGGTTACCACTTAACACCAGATGGGACGTCGGCTCGTTCCGTAATTAACAAATAGAAAATAATAAAATACATGATGATAATATACCATGCATTAATCTCGACTCCATTGTAAAACATAATAAATATCTTCACAGACAGCAGAATGTATCAAACTGTGGCTGAAGACTTGGTGTGTGTGTGTGCAGGTGTCTAGATAGACACGCTAGACTAGTACAAGGTGTATGTATGTATGTGCGTTATCAGACGAGCTACCGCCTCCGACTCCGGCTGCGTACCTATCCAACAACATATATAGGATAACCGCATCGCGATGTTCCACCGCATTTTATAATTATGCGAACATGAATGGAACCATTACGATAAATAACTAAATGATTATTATTAATATTCTTGCATGTACTAGAATGATTTTATTGTCATCTGAGTTTTATATGTATTAGAATTAAGATTTAATTACTTTGTGCAGCAAAACGGAAATACCGACTTCATCGCCAATGAACGAGAATGATTCCTAGTTGTCTCGTACTTGGATATATTTTTTCCAGTTATTTTGATTTCAAAAATCAAATAACCGATTTTGATTAAATTTCTATGGGACTAATCTAAAAGCATATACTATCAAATAAAAAAGAATTTTCCAAATCGGTTTATAAATCGTGTGTATTTTGAGGTAACTAACTAAAATACAACCGAATTGAGTACCTTTGTTGAAGTCGGTTAAAAGAGGAAGTTGCAACTAACAGACGACGTAGAGTAAATACACAGTTTAATATTATGTTTTTTTCTACAGCTTCCATAAGTCGCGGGTTCAACATCAACAAACATTTTTGTGACGGACTTAATGTACGTTTATTTAAAAAAGTATGTTTAAATACTTAAATCCTATCACTTTATCCTATCAGACATCTGGTTTCCATAAAGCTATGTTTAGTACGGGGCTAGATGGCGCTGTGTGAAATATCCACCATTTTTTACTACGATATTGTATTGTATTGTATTCATTTATTCATCTTTCGACATAAATGTATGCACTTAGATATATCAAAGATTATGCCGATATTTTGAAATTGATCACTGTACAAATGCTACTAAAAGTAATCTAAAACAGATATATCATAATTATCAGCGTCAAAGTGTAATATCTACAAAAAATTGTATAATATTAGCTGATAAAGTACATAATACAAAGTGCCGGTCGATATCTTTGTTTTACTTTATATTTCGTCCGACATATCGAGGTATTTCAGTCTCAGCACCAATTTCGTCCCGTCAATACACCTAAAGCACCAAACATATTTTTCTCTTGGTGCTCAAAGTGCAATAATAATATAATATTAATTGAGGATGAATAATGCTTAATTATTCAATTTGAATAGCTTATTGTTAATGACGGAACTTGACAATAATTGAACTCATGTGTCAATAAACAAATTAACAATACCCAAAAGGCAACCCACGACTAAATATTTCCCATATCTACTTTTTTATTTTAGAGTCAATGCTTAATAGTAATTTCAAACAAAGCAACACGACCCGGTTCCTCTCCTACTTAGATATGGGCAGACCCAAGTAGTGCGCAGAAAACATCGTTTTTCATGAAAATATCGCAGCTGATTTTTTATCACTCATATACAATATTTGAAATAAAAGAAAATCATCACGAAATATCGGCAACTAAATTTTTTTAATTGATTTTAGAAACGGTCGAGATGACGGCCCACCTTATGTTAGGTGGTAACCACAACAGCAATGCGACTTAAGTCCTCTCGACCAAAGTACGAGATGACTCCAGTCGCATTGCGTTGCGTCCATCACCCCGAGACGGGGATGTTACGTCTCATGCGGCTGCTATTTCACCGGCACCCACTCCCTTCCACCGGAGCACAGCAACACGAGTGCATCACTGCTTGGCGGCAGATTACCAGGTGTGGTGGCAGTACTTCTCCGGGCGAACTTGGCACAAGTTCTACTGCTACTTTGGGTTGATTCTTTCGCACCACCCGGGGGACACGTGTAGAGATGGATTCACAGGGTAATGGTCTAGGGGCGCGAGCAACATGGGTCCCCAAACCATGACTTACGTGTCAGAAATTTGTGTACGGGGTTTCCTTTCATGACATAGACGCTCGCTACCACGGGACTTTGGGAATATCAGACTCCTAAATGGATAAAATCGGTCATAGGTCCATTGTTTAGAAGACTCTCTTATGGCAAAACCATTAATTATAAACGCAGGGAAAAGTAGGTTATTAATGGATGGTGTATATAAAGTAAATCCATTATTAGATGTAAGTATTAATATTTAAGATTAAAATATGTTAGTTTAAGATCTGTGGGTTTTGTGATACTAAATAAATTAATGTGTTAGTTCTGTAGTTACACCTATCTTGTGCCTGTGTGTTTATGTAGGGTTTATGATATAACTAAGCCAGTGTAATTACTGACCCATGGAAATAGCGTGATCCTAAGTGATAACTTAAAGTTTTTGCTAATCATAAATAACTTTAATTGTACGTGAATCCAATTTGTAAATACTTTGATAGAACACAAAAGTAGAGTCCAGTGCAAAATTCTTATTATGATCTTATGGTCAGCTTATACTCAGATAAATAGACCAAAATCATTATTTATATATGAGTATATAATAAATTAAATCATTCTATTTTGTTATCTTCACTTACGAGTATAGTAAAGTATATGTCAGTTTAATTATTAATTTGTTTGTGTGGCATCGTTATCTGGGTAAATACGAGTCGGTTACGATGTAGTATCACATACTATTGTTGTATACTACATTATGGAAGTATTCCTGGTTCAAAGTGTATCGTGTCCACGTTATAATTATAACCAGTTTCTACAGTTATTTTCCTACTTGCTCTGCGTTCAGTTTTTGAAAAGCAGAATCGAAGCTCGAAGTACATTTGAAGGGCCAACCCGTATGCATTTACAGCGGCTGGAGTCCAGGAAGGAAACTGACTTTAAGTCCTACGTGCTCCAGATCACAGCTAAACTTAAAGATGTGATCCTTGATCCAGGATTTTGGCGTGCTGGGATCGTTTACCGACGCTTTAGGGAAGCGGCTAAGAAGTAAAATCCCTTTCATTTGTTGTAGTTTTAAGTCATTGTATGTATTTTAGTCACTAAGGTATATATTTATATGGGCCAATGTATTTAATACTAAGTAGCCTGAAATAAATGAATTATTAAACTTTAGTTCAAATGTGTCCTGTCCTATTTTGGGATGTTACAATCAAACCATCTTGTATTGATTGCTTTATCATTATTTTTACTATACCCTGGTTTTTATCTATATTTTTCTTTAATTCTTATCTTTAACTAGCTGTTGTACGCGACTTCGTCCACGTGGAATACGGTTTTATCACGCACCCCAATTTTACCCCTCGGAAAAGTAGCCTCTAACTTACTTCTTGTTACATCAGCTATCTGCCAGGGAAAGTTCCAAAATCGGTCCAGCCATTTCAGATTAGCCGGAACAAACAGACAGACAGAAAAAAATAGAAAATAATATATTTTTTTTGGTATATGTACCGTGTATACATCCATATGCACTTAGTAAAAAGCGGTTATTTTAATATTACAAACAGACACTCCAATTATATTTATTTGCATAGATACTGCCTCCTAGGTATTTGTAAATCGATCACAGTACCTATACTGTTTTGTTCAAGTAGGTATGTGTGTTGTTAAATACATTACAGTAAGTGTAAATCAGATTGTTTGTAATATTGTAAAGACGGCTCTCCCCGAGGCAGTGACGAGAGCCATTACCGTGTAATAACACCGCACCGCAGCACTCGCTGTATTGTATAGTTCCGAGATCATTGACATGCAACGCGCAATGAATTGTATGAAATGCTCGCTGCCGACATAGTAACACGGAGCATGCTCGCTCCGGCCGCGAGATCTCTCTCTCTCTCTCTCTCTCTCTCTCGTGTAGAGTACAGCGCGCAGGTCACCAGGTTCCACTTGTATACAATATCACCGCGAAGCGCATGCAAATTGTGGCCACGGCTATCTATACATATCTTATCATTCAACCCAGCACAACTATCTATATACGTAGCGATTACTTCAACTAGTTACCACTGGTGGATTCAAATGTAAGGGATGTCGATGTGGTAGGACCGTCGGCGTCGCACACGGGTAGCGAGGCGGAGGCGGCGGGCGCGCCGGGTGCCGGGTTGCCGACACCTTCAGATACAACCTAAATAAACCGGGCAGCGGGGAGCAGCCGTCTCGGCGCGCACACGCGCTCCCGACACACACACTGCGCCATACCAAAATAATATGTAGTCGTATGCGCCATGCAAATAGGAAGGCGGTCCGTGCACGCGGACCGTCGGACGGATCCTTACGTTTGGTGGCAGTGTTGCGAGACGGTCACGGGTGCAGCATCGCAGGCCGCGGGTCACTGTCGCGGCGGCTCTCGCCGGCCTGAGATCTCATCCGAGAGCGGGCGCGGGGAACCGGTTCCGGCCGCTCGGAATCCCACGGATAACTACACGAGCGTGACGTGACCACAAGTTTAGGCACTCGCGACGTTTTCGCTGCGGGAAAATGAACGGGCGGAGTTCACCACGAATGATATCACGGCGCGCGGGGGCGAATGCGGAGGTGCGGCGTCGACGCGGGTCGCGGCGCGACTGGCGGCACTCACTACGCGGAGCCCCGTGCCCCGTGCGTAGTGGCCGTGAGGCGCGGGGACGAGGAAACCCGCCGTACGGAGCGCGCCCGGCCCGGCCGCGGCCCACGCTGGGGGCGGCGGGGGAGCCGCGCCCGCCCCGCGGCCCCCACGCCGCCGCGCCGCCGCCCGCGCGCGGCAGGCGGCGGCGGCGTGGGGGGCGAGCGGATTAATCACGTAGTAAGTATGCCCCACTGGGGCTGCGGCGGGCGCGGCGCCGTCGCTCGCTACCACCGCATACAGAACCTGCGCTCGACCGATACATAAATAAATAGCCACACTGAAACCGGACACTTAGAAATGAATTCTTGTGTGAGCGCTGACCGGCGCGGGCGGCGGCGCCACCGCCATCATGCATACCACAGTTGCAATATTGTATCAACATAATACCCGTCTGTTAGCTTTTTCGCTTTCAATTCGTTCCAATGAAGCTCTTCATTTCGCATACGTTTGCAATGGCCAAGTGAATGTTACTCGTTCCGTCGACTTGATTACTGGAAAGTTTCCATTCGCGCCTTATTCGGGTTACAAGGCCCGGCTGGGTTTACATTAACTAATATTTTATGTTCATTCCACAACATCCAAAGACAGTTTAATTGCATCTACTCTCTCAGTATGTACAACAGGTATTCCCACTCCCATCACTACTCTGGTGGAAAACTTCTCAAACCGGTTGTGTGTGTAGGTGTGAGTGTGTGTGTGTGTGTGTGAGTGTGTGTGTGTGTATGTGTGTGTGTGTGTGTGTGTGTGTGTGTGTGTGTGTGTGTGTGTGTGTTTGTGTGCTGACGTCATCGCGCATACCTCGTGACTATGATACGAATCTCGGGTCTGCTGTTATAGGTATACATTTTCATTAATACGCTTTCGGTCCTGAGCCCTTTAGGAACGTGATTCAGAGCTAGCCAAATAATTAAAATATACCTACCAGTTGCTAGATTTTTGGTAATTTTAGTGTATTAACGTTTAGAAAAATTGATAACATTTGTTGTTTACCAAACATACTATAGGGATTTCTTACAGATAACCTTTGTATGGACCGGATTATAGAAGAGAATGGGAATGTACTTTATACATTCATTATTAAAATCAAATACTAACCAATTTCAATGAAATATACATCAAAGATGAGATCAAGATAAAGATCGGAAGGGGTTTGGCACGTCTAATGCCGACACGCACAGCGCTCCATAGACAACACTGCTTACAATGGGAAGCACTTAACCTACAATATAAATATACAGTCAAATAGTAAATTTATTGGAAAAGGAACAGGATTTAATCCCTCCGCTTAATTCATAGTTTCGACTCATTTCAAGTGGTCTCAACAAAGCACTTGAGAGTAACAAAGCCAGGAGGGACTTTTGCGAAAAACTTACATCAGTAGCGGTAAAAGTATTTAAACAATAATTCCGTCCATTGTTCCAGAAACAATATCTAAGTTAAGCCCTAAAGGTACGCCCCTAGACAAATGCCTTGTCCAATGTAACACATCCTAACCCTTAATCTTTGCTTAACTTAAAGTTGGAGCCATGTTGAATAGTGTTTTTTTCTGTATAGGTTTATGTGTCATGGATTAATTAACTATTACAATTTAGCCTTTGTTGTATCAAGATTCACAAGAGCCTTTTCTTGACTTAAATGACTTATGGTAACATTTTTTTTTATTAAATTAGAAAAAGTAAGTAGTAAAAAATGTCAAGCAACTCTACCGATCACAAAAACGTACACAGATGCTGCAACCGACACTTTGATTTAATGATGACATTCCAAATGTGTAGTACGAGAAACGAAGAACTAGAAAACATCCAAAAAAAGTTTTGAAATTAAAGTTATAGAGTGGGACGTAAGTAAGTAATGCGTTGAACTCTTTCGTAGAGCCATTGATCGATTGGATACGGTCTGTAGCCAGTGGCCAGGCAGGAGGCAGCAGGCAGCAGGCAGCAGGCAGCAGGCAGCAGGCAGCAGGCAGTGGCCTCGAGTGGAACGAGTTCCGACCACAACGGGCTGACTTTTGACGTCTGTGAGTAATGCTTTTATTATTTATTATGGGTTTCTTTTATAAAAAACATGCCACCCCTGGAAGTTAACAGAACATAATCTAACAATTGAAGTTAATTAACTTAAATTGAATACAAAATAAAATTAATCTTGGGTTTTTGGACTGTTTAAACTACAGTACTTGTAAAATGATACAATAGACGAAATTCATCTAGCTGTATGTATGTAGGTGTATAGCTAATGTTAGTCATTCAGATATGGGTAAGCGGCTTCCGGGAATTTGTGATGTAGCTATTTCGGTAGAGTGATCTGGCTCGAGGCTAGTTTTTGCTGTGAATTTATATTATTACTTTTATTAATTTATATTATTGACTGCATTATAATGTAAAAAAATATATTTCATCTTACTATTACGCCATAGCATACTTCTTACAGCTCGATGTCACCGTTTTCAATAAATGTATTTTTTTTTTATGTGATACAGTTTCAGAACGAGGCGACGGCCCACCTGGTGTTAAGTGGTAACCTCTGCCCATAACATTCGATGCGACTTGGGTCCTCCCTTACTAGGTACGACAAGTCGCATCGTATGCGCCCGTAACTCTGAGACGTGTGTGGAATGTCTCATGTGCCTGTAATTTCACCGGCAACCACACCTTTCAAACCGGAACACAGTAACGCGAACGCGTTACTGCTTGGCGGCAGAAATGGGCATAGTGGCAGTACTTGCCCGGACGAACTTGGCGAGAGTTCTACTGCTCTATGTTTAACTTTGTAAGCTTTTTGTGAATAATATACCTAATATCTTAATATAATAGTATATTATTACTTAACTGATTTTGCTGGTTCACAACCATATTATATGAAAGGTATGGTTAACGATTAAGTTGCAGGCACTTAAGACATTTCATCTACACGTCTGAAAGTTACGGGCGCGATACATTGTGACTTGGGTCTTCCTGTTCCTAAGTGGGTTAGAATTCAAGAAGTTTTGCTTTTGTAATGGGCAAAGTTTACCGCTTAATATCAGGTTGCCCATCTTGCTTGTTATGTACTACTTAAATCTTAACTACCCTAAAAAAAAATTAATAAAAGAGCGAGTAGAAATCTGTACCAATTTGATAAATCTTACATAATTTATATAGACAGGCAAAACCAAATAGTTGAGTACCTTTTTCTCTTCTGTGAATTATTTTCATCAGATTTTCAAATATCATTTATGGTTACATTTCCACCATTTGGGTGAACATTCGTTATCATAAATGTGTCATGGTTTTTCTTATTTCACAAGGCAACGGAAAAATGGATTATCCTGGTTTTAATGTAGAGTTTTGCGCTGGAGAGTGACTATGTATACATTTAATCACTAATGTGGAATAGTTCTGTTCTGTTATATTCTATACACACAATATACAGAACAGAACAGAACATAACATAACATAACATAGCATGGCATGGCATCCAAGTGCGGAGTAGGCACGAGAAACAAAATTTTAGTGAATAGGCCGGCCCAGTGATAATAAAATCCGATGCCGGGTAGTCATATGTGGTCTAACCCTTACTCTAACACGGCCCTTTCGGGATGTCTAACTTTTCAGATCGCCTGATCTGAATTTTGAAACTTTCTGCTAGAAAGTCGGAGGATGAAAATTAAATTTAATCTGGTCTTGCTACCACTTGCACCGTACTTTAAACTAAGTAAGCGTTGTATATTTTGAGAGAAGGAATTTCAGCAACTTAAATTAGTTTAATTGCAAGTGAAGTCGGTATTTAGACGCAGTTTTCTGCCGCGAGGGAGTGTAACATAAACAAACTAAAAAACAAAACAACAAAAGTGTAACATAAAGTCAACATTCACGGGCTAGACCCGAGATAATAGCCGAGAGTAACATGAAAATTGTCAGTTGGGTTCATACTTACTGTATACTTTACGAAAAATATTATAAGAGTTACCCACCTTATAAAGACTTACGACTCGCCTTAAGTGTACAAATATTTTCACTGGCATACCTTAACTTGATGACATTATTTAGTTTCTAATGATACCACACGATCAAACACCTTGTTATAAAGTACTACCTATACCTTGTTTTTTGATTTGTGACTTTGGAACTTTATTTGCTGTAGTTTTTTTTTTGCATGTTTATCCTTTTTGTTCTGTATCTTCGTTTCTTATTTTTTCTGCCTTATTTTCGTTTGTCTTGAGCTGAATAAATGTTTTTTCTTTCTTTCCTTGCAAAAAGAGCTTCAAGCTGATGACATATTTGTTCATGAGAGGGGGAATAAATAATAATAGCTAGTAACTATATCTTATGTATACTCCCTACATAATATGTGTGAAATGTCCAAAAATATATATTGTTCCTACAGTTTTGGTACTAATATTTAACGAGAGAGGGAAAGCGTAGTCATCGACATTACACACAATTGTACGATACTTTAATTTAACTATAACTTTTACAATAAATACGATATAGGTTGAGTTACATTGCATATTCGGATCGACTGCAAGTATGAGCCTTCAGAAATAGCAACGCATCAAGACGTCTCCATGCAATTAATTCTACGTTCACAACCGATCACACTTGGCAGTAACATCGGGTAGAAACATTTGGCGCACGTCAGACGTACCCGGCGCGGGCGCGACAATAGCACGATTAATTGACGGCTTCGTGCGCTTGCGCATCCGATGACATTTGATCACCCACTGAGATTATATCTACGGCCGGCAACAGCTGAACGCCAGACCAAGCTATGTTTGCCTGGGCTAACATATACTTTAGCACTACCATTCTGTCAATCTGCACCGTGAACATACGATAGAAAAATGTCATGCCTTTTATACATCGTTGCAAGTCAAATGTTTCAAAGCAATCGGCGTCTACTATATATTTCCAGTACTCCTTCCATTTAAAACACATATTTCCACACAATTAAAACAAGCAATTAAACACATTATAAATAAACGAAACCGATGTAGAATATTATATGTACATAGTACATACATTTTAACGAACATTATAAACATCACATTTATGCTGCAAATAGCGAGCAGTACACAGTTATATAATTACTTTGCGCTGCATAACGAGAGAACCGACTTTATCGCCAATGGACGAGAATGATTCCGCATTATCTCGTACTTAGATGACATATTTTTCAGTTATTTTGATTTAAAAACCAATCTGAACATACTAACAGATAAAAAAGGAGTTATTCAAATCGGTCAATGAATGACGGAGATCTGAGATTCTTGGTGTCAGTTGACTGCTGGTGTCCCTCAGGGTGGCGTTTTATCTCCTCTTCTCTTTGCCATCTTTATAAATTCTATTTCTGACAACCTTTTTTTTTTTTTTTTTTTTCCGGTGGGAAAATGCTTTGCGCATGCCCCCCGGTTCGGGGAGAACAGGGGGGGTATGTCCGACTCTCCAGTAATTGAGGCAGCCTGCTGGCCTACGGACTAAAAACCCACCGACATTCCTACCTATTACCTTGGTGCCAATGCATCGTCAAACAACTCATCTTCTGATGAGTATGTCGAAGCTGCATTAACACCAGATGGAGTCACGGGGTCTCTTACGAATTCTACCGCGGCTCCATCGGTAACTGTCTGCGTTAAGCGGACCCCTCTATCTTCCCTTGGGGAAGCGAGATGCCCCGGAATGCTAGGGACATCTCGCGTCGTTGAAGACCTGTGCAATGCAGAGACGGGGCTCCCCGCTCCCGAGCTCTGCTGGTCTCCATCGAGTGAAAGTTGTAGGAGGAATTGCCTCCTTCTTCTTCCAACTCTCCGCTTGCGGCAATGATCTGCTTGAGGATCTTCCTCCCTAGCTCGCTCCGCTGCTTCCTTCTGAGAGATTACATCTTCACAGAAGGAAATCATGGCCTGCCACGATCTTTCACTATCCAACATAGCTTTGACCACGCTGGACAGCGAAAGATCCTGCCCAATCTCTGCCATTAGTGCCTGTCGCTGCGAGACCCAGGCACTGCATTCCTCTAGTGTGTGCTGCGCTGAGTCTTCGGCTGCAGCACAGTGTTTACACGAGGGATTAGCCTCTCTTTGAATACGGTGCAGGTACTTAGCAAAGCACCCATGACCGGTCAGCACCTGCACAAGCCTGAATGTTAAGGCACCGTGTTCCCGGTGCACCCATTCTTCCAGCACAGGTTGGAGGGCGTTTAAAGTCCAACGACCAAATATTGCGGAGCTTAATTCTCTCGCCCATCGTCCAAGTGCAGAATGTTGAGCCTGCGACCTAGCATGTCCGATTTCTTGGGGTGCTAGGTGAATTCCCTGGGCCTGCTTATCTTTTTTAAGCTGATATATATCGCTTAAAATCTCTGCCTCTATGTCCCATGGCAGATTCCCAGCTATTGCACATGCAGCTGCGAGAGACACAGTACGGTAGCCTCGGATGGCTCTGATCGCCATAATTTTTTGGGGTTTTCGGAGAAGGGCCCTATTCTTATTGAAGAGAGCATCCGACCACACCGGCGCTCCATACAGTGCCATTGAACGAACCACACCTGCAAATAACTTGCGGCAGAGTGCGCTAGGGCCCCCCAAATTAGGCAGAAGACGCGCAAGGGCTCCTGCCGCACCCTGTACTTTGGGGATCAGTAGATGGAAGTGCTCGCCAAAGTTCCAAGCGTTGTCCAATGTCAGCCCCAGATACTTCATGTGGGTCGTTATCATAACCCGCACGCCGTCAATCAGGATATAAGCGCCAGCTGGGGGCCTACCTCCCCTGCCATGAAAAGAAATGACTTCGGTTTTGTGAAGAGCTACTTCAAGTCCCAGCAGTTTGATTCGACTGACGAGAAGAGTAGAGCCTACTGTGGCTAAATGCGCAACTTCTTCATAGCTGCTACCCCGTGCAATAAGAAGAGTATCGTCCGCATAGCAAATTATGTGCGTCCGGGGCAGCAGAGTGCCTCGAAGCACCCAGTTGTAGCCGATGTTCCATAAAAGAGGGCCCATCACTGATCCCTGAGGAACACCAGCTTTCATTCTACGGGCACAGATTCTGCCCCTCTCATCCAGATAGAGTACATCCCTTTCCCTCAGGTAATGCTCTACCAACCTCCGGAGATATAGGGGCACTCGGTGGAAGCGCATCGCTTCCTCAATGCACTCGTAAGGGAGGCTATTAAACGCATTGGCGATATCTAATGATACCGCCAGCACTCGTTCCCTGCGTGCCACTGCCTCTTGGCACATACTTTTGAGGTGAAGCAGTGCATCTACTGTGGAGCGCCCGGATCTGAATCCGTACTGTTCATTAGCCAGGTTCGGCCCCTCGGATTTCTGACAACCTTACTTCAACCTACCACCTTTATGCAGATGATTTACAATTCTACACTCAAACTTCTGTTGAGCGGATTGGTGAAGCCATTTCCAGAGTTAATGATGATCTACGAACTATACACAACTGGAGCAAATCCTTTGGACTAAACTTAAACCCCACGAAAACCCAGGTGATCATCATAGGTAGCTCAAGCATGACTGCTAAGATTGACTGGCCGAACCTTCCGCATATAAAATGTGATGATACCCAGATAGGTATTAGTGAGGTCGTGAAGAACCTTGGTGTTCTTTTTGACAAAAATCTTTCTTGGAAACCACAATTAGCAGCAGTTAGCCGTAAAACCTTTGCAGCCGCAGCTTCTCTTAAACGGTTACGAAACTTCTTACCAACTTCCACCAAAATTGCGCTCGCACAGTCACTGTTGCTCCCTATTCTTGATTATGCTGACGCCAGCTATCTAGATTTAACCGAAGAACAACTTAATAAGCTTGAGCGGCTCCAAAACGTCTGCATCCGATTCATATTTGGTCTGTGCAAGTATGATCATATTTCCGAATACCGCAATAGGCTTAAGTGGTTACCTATCCGCCTTCGCCGGAATGCACACATCCTTTCCCTCCTGTATAAAATTATTTTCACTCCTCATACTCCTACTTACCTTAAGGAGAGATTTAAATTTCTCCACCTTTCACACTGCCTACCCTTACGTTCTACCCAGACTCTCCAGTTGCAAACGCCAACTCATTATACGCATTTATACAGCAAATCTTTTACGGTAGCAGCTGTCAGACTCTGGAATGAACTCCCTGTCCCTATAAGACATGCCAAATCCCTTCCCATGTTCAAAAACATGGTCTACCAACATTATTTGTCATCGCTATCTATGTCATAATATTATGTATTCTGTGTATGTTTATGTATTGTATATATATATATATATATATATTGATATGTATCATGTATTAAGTATAGTATGTATGTCTATGTAATTTATAAAGGTTGATATGTATAAATATAGTTTGATGTACGCCACCGTCAGCAGTTGTATTGTATATCCTGTCCATCCAAAGGTTGCCTGGAAGAGATCGCTTTAAGCGATAAGGCCGCCCATTGTACCACTGTCGTCTACAACAGTATATTTGTTTTTTATTTGTTTATTTTCACTTAAGGTGTACAATAAAGTTATATTCTATTCTATTCTATTCTATCTGAGGTAACAAACAAAAAATAAACATAAAACTCCTGAAATCGGTTAATAATTTATAATGTTGTATTCTAAGTTTTTTTTATGTTATGTAGTTACGGAACGAGCCGACGGCCCACCTGGTGGTAAGAGGTAACCTCGGCCCATAACAACCGATGCGACTTGGGTCCTCCCCTACTAGGTACGACTAAACCCAAGTCGCATCGTATGCGCCCGTAACTATGAGACGTGTAGGTGTAATGTCTCATATGCCTGTAATTTCACCGGCAACCACACCTTTCAATCCGGAACACAGTAACGCGAACGCGTTACTGCTTGGCGGCAGAAATGGGCATGGTGGCAGTACTTCCCCGGACGAACTTGGCGAGTACTACTGCTCTTGAGAGATTAAATTAGGTAGAGTTAATAACATGTAGGTACAACATATAGGTTGAATGGAGTGTTACTTGTTTTGTAATACAAATAATTGAGCTCCATCTCCAAGATTGACTCGCGGTGCACGTTTTCGGATTGTTGTTATATGAGTAACCATAACATGGCGCTTCGTGTGTTAATACAAATTCCAAAATAACACACCAATTAGGTACACAGTAACATATATATGTACCTATATACTGGAGGGTAAAATTGTATTTAGCAACAGGTAGAGAGTGCACACTTCGCTGATCACTGCGAGTAAAAGATTTACCTATGTTATTATTGCCCAAACTGTTTTGCCATGCTCCCGACAAAAAGAAAAACATTCAAAAAAATTACAGCTATGACGCGTTTTTGTTTTTTCTTATTCCATAAAAGCACTATTAAAATGGAATCAAATTATTTAATCAATATTCCCTCTCGTTTGCGACCATCAGTGACATATTTCAAAATCAAATTACTTAACTATTCGCGAGAATAAAGTTAATAAAATATATATTAGACATATTATTACATAATATAAATAATTACAAAGGACACTCCTAACTGCACTACAAAAATACAATGACGTTCAAAGAGAAATGATGTCATGCAATGATGTTGGCATAACGTACTGGTACTCGGTCCCTTGTGCAATTAAAATAACTGGTAATGACGCATTCTCAGTGTTGGTCACGACACTTTGATGTATGGACAGTGTAACTGCGTACAGTCGCATACCAAAGGACCCAAATACGATTCCCAGCACGCTGGACACGTTACCTAGACCGAATATTTGACTGGAAATATTCGTCGTTAATGAAACATACAGTCAGAAGATAAAAATTAAAAGCAATACGAGAAAACAATACACGAAGGTAGTTTTTAATATTCTTTTCCTATGCTACGAATAGGACTTTGTTAGAATATTGAAAGCGTGGTGACCCCGAGTTTGAATCAGGTGAATCAGGTTGCAACCATGCTCTTAAAACGGTGAAGGAAACATAGACAAGACAAGAAAACATCGTGAGGAAACCAACATGTCCTAGAACTAAAAGTTCGAAGACGTGTCAAGTGCATGAAAGGAGCCTCTTTGAGGCGCACTTGAAATAATTTCACCACACTGCACTGGTTCCATAGAACCAGTGACTCGACTACTAGCAGTACTAGGTAATTTTGTGTCGTGTGTGGTGTGGTATGATACCCAGGGGACATCGGTGACCTACCATTGTATAACTATATGAGATATTGTATTGTCTATGGTCTAAATATAAAAAAATGCTCGCGAATATTGGACGTTGGTTACCCTCTTAGGGGAGGAATATTCCTTAATCCCGTCTTAGCGAGCGAGAAAGAAACTGTCATGTAAAATCCAAATTCGTTGTCCTTGCATTTTCACAGAACTTTTGATGACTCAATTCCTATGATCCGAGTGAGTCAATTCTTTTCTCTTTTAATAGATATGGAGTCGGATCGAATATTATCCACAATTCTGGTCAGTCATAAAGCCTAAATCACTTTTCCGGCTGGTTGTATGTATCCGAATTCAGACACCATGAGCCTAATAAGGTATTTACCATTCATCCATAAACATGTGTTCTAAGTTTGCTAATCACACACTTAACGGAGTAGATCGGTATTTGACACAGTCTGGGTAATTTACGTTTTTCTAAGGTTCATTTAGCCAAAGCACCGCTAGCTTTGAGGCAGCTCAATAGCTAATTAATAAAGATAAAAATGATTCATAAACATAAGACAAAATGGTACTCAACTTTTTTCAGTGAACATATAGCCCGTTTATCTTATATCTTAAGCTAACAGATGAAATTACAAAACAGGTTTTATTCCCTTTTTCTCTAAGGAGAGGAATTGTTAATTTTAATAATTTTATTCTTTATCGCTGTCGAAAATAGCTTAACAATTTAATTCTCAGTTATTATAGATTCCTAACGAAAAAAATTATGTATGTGTAAATGTTATTGCGACCGCCTTTTCTCTTTAGATAAATTGAGAGGGCGCGCGGCCACCCTCGAGTGACCATCTGAATGGACCCTACTTCCCCGATCCACAGATCTAGACCAAACTGACCTTTCGATCTACAACAAGGAAACGGGCAGTAAACAACTGTTTCCTAATGAGCCAGCGCATGCCTCGCTTTGAACTCAAACTATTTCAGTCAAACAATGTAGCTTTGTGGTTCTGAGAAAAATACGACTTCACACTTCACGCCGTCACAACATGTATTGTGAACAGATAACTCACTTCTTTGCCAAAATATCTTCCCTTTTCCAGCCCACGTTGATCAACAGACGTCGACATAATTAAGTATAATATCTTATTATGTGACTTAAGTGACGGAATGAGCTGATCGATGATGATGACCTTGTTAAGGTAAACGCCGCCCATAGAAAACAGCAATATGACTCACTTCCACTCCTCTCCACCAAAGAAGGAGATGACTCAAGTTATTGGCCACAGATTATACGAAGAGACAGGTTATATTTCAAATGTATATGTTATGAATACAGAATTTTCCATTTTTGGAAAGTAAATGGTGAAGACAAAATGTTGTGGTTATGTATAGCGGCCGTTAGTTAGAGACGTGAAGGTGGAATGTCAGCTAGCCTTACCTACTGTTAACATGTTAGTATGTGCGCGCCGTTTGGCTTGTTTACTATGAAACCCCGCGGCTCGGGTTGCCTCCTACAACACGTGTGTTACTTAGCACCTTATTCTGTGGTGCTATTGTTATGTTTCAGTGGACGCCACTGTTCTCCGAGTGTTTACAGTTATGTAAATGCGAACGGAAATGTTACAATATTTTGAGACGCAAACTTTATCACAGTATTCACTCAGCTTCAAAAACCTTCTGGGGGTTCTGAAAACACCAGAACCGATCAGGATAGGTTTCTTTTTTAATAAAAACAATTTGCCGGGTATCCTGATGGAATGTGGTCAGCGTCGTGGTCATCTGACTTCATCATGACTGGTCTCATAGCTCAGTTGGTTAGTAACCCTACCTTCTGTGCTGTAGGTCGTGGGTTCGATCCCCACCCAGGACAAACATTTATGTGACATTTGTAACATTGATGTTTGTTCTGTGTCTGGGTGTTAATATGTATTATATGTATGTATTTACAAAAGAAATGTATAGAAGTATTATATCAGTTGTCTGGTTCCCATGATACAAGCTATGCTTATCTTACTTTGGGGCTAGATGGTGCTTTGTGAAATGTCCAACAATATTTATTATTATTATTATTATTATCTGTAATACCAGAGGCGATACTGATGCGCTGCTGGCCTTTAAAGAACTGATTAACGCGCCTTGTCAACGGACGGGGATGAAGACTAATGTTAGAATGTCATATTTCCTTCTTACTTTATAGATATATATAGTAGACACGCAAAGTAAACGAATCTTCTTGGATCCGCCATCCGAAATGGTGTTACCTTTTACCACATTCCTTATGCGCTGTCTGGCCAGGGCGACAGCGATAATGCTTTGGTCTGCAGTACTTTCCTGGAGTGACACTGCTTCTGCACTGAATACACTGCTAATTTGAGTACAGAACTGCGTCAAACAAGAATAAAGGTGTTAAGAATAGTGTAGAATATATATGTAATAGTGGGAAAGAGTTTCGACGAAAAAGCTAAATAGTAATCATTACATGTAATAATAATTTGTGAACGCGTATAATATATGTATACATATATATGGTGGGTTCGATCCCCACTCAGGACAAACATTTGTGTCATTTGTAACATTGATGTTTGTTCTGTGTCTCGGTGTTAATATATCTTATATGCATGTATTTACAAAAGAAAAGTATATAAATATTATATCAGTTGTCTGGTTCCCATGATACAAGCTATGCTTAGCTTACTTTGGGGCTAGATGGCGCTGTGTGAAATGTCCACCATTATTTATTATTTATTTATTTATTTATTATTTATATTATATCTTAAACACTATACTTTTTATTATTTTATCGTAAATTGTTTAAATCGTTTTAATTTACAATTATTCAAGTTTCATGTCATAATAAATATATAGTTTTAGTTAAGTAAGAATAGGCCTTCAAATAGCAGACGGCACAAATATACGAAAAGCGAATAACTAGACGAACGTTGCGTCGGTCGGCCGCCCATCCGAAATAGCGCAGACTGTCCCGCCCGTGCCACGAAACGAAAAGCTTTGGCCGCCGCGCCGCCCCGCCACACCGCCCCGCCGCCGCCCCGCCGCGCCGCCCCGACACGAATACCTAAAGGTGATGTTTCATTGATCAAATGTAGAAATTAGCTTCGAGCAAAGGCGGGGAACACCAAAGTTCGCTCAAGCAATGTACACGCTCACTCAACTGGAGTTTCCTGTGTCGCAGGTGGCATATACGCAAGTTAACAGCACAAACAACCATGAACCGTTAACAAATGTAACTACGCCCATCATACAAATATTACAAATTCAAATTTAAAGCATTTATTGCACTATGTTACAAAGTTCTTAATATATTTATAGGATACAAACATAAACCCTGTTAGGGCACAGCAATTTTATTATTCTAGGTGGCTATTTGTTTTAATTATAAGTGTACATTCTATTATTATTAATATAGATAAATAGAGTACCATATTTGCTTCGGCGTCTGGGGATTAAATCCTTCGGTTAAAAGGTAGGGTTACTACTAAAAAAGAAATGGAGCTGTCAAAAAATCACTTAGCATAATATGATGTTTAGGTACTCTCTTCGTTCATACCACACAACTTTGCGGGATCTGTGTTATATTTTCACTCCATGTTAGATAAACCTAAATAATCTTGAGGTGTAGCACAAGTGCAGACTCTCTAATCTATATTGTAACTAATTAGGTACCAAAGCAGCTAGTCTAGCAAGGAGCCGTGTCGGTACGAACTCTTGAACTTACAATCTCAAAGTTGGCTACATTGTGTACCCTACTGGTACGTAAGGTACTGTGGTATTTAGGTACGTTAGTTAATTGAAAATGAATATTTTGAAATGTATTGGTGAATGCAGATCGAAATCGTCTGGTTGAATCTGTTATCATGATCGAAAACAGCGCGAGGTGTTCGAACGTAATGTTCGTGATTTTCAGCAGTCGCGGAAGGATGTAAAAAAGTAGTAGAGCTCACGCCAAGTTCGTCCGGGAAGTACTGCAACCGTACCCGTTTTTGCCGCCAAGCAGTGACTCATTTGCGTTACTGTGGTTTGAAAAGTGTGGATTCCGGTGAAATTACAGGCACATGAGACATTCCACCTACAAGTCTCAGAGTTACGACCGCATACGATGAGACTTGGGGCTCGTCGAACCTAGTAGGGGAGGACCTAAGTCGCATCAGCCGTTATGGGCAGATGTTACCACTTAACACCAGGGACTTCGGCTCGATAGGTATCTGTATCACATTACAAGGGAAGGAAAATAAAACAAGGGAGATTGGAAAGCTGTATCAGAGTTAAAATTTTTCTTTCACTTCACGACACACGTGTAATTATGTTGGCCTTCCAAGAAACAGCTGAGTTGTTATATTTCTCATTTAACGTTACAAATTGTATTTTCTTAGAAAACCTTTTTATAAATGTTGGAAAATGTCTCGTATTACTAGTAGTAACTAAATAACTAGAAAACTTACTGAGGGCGGGCATCTTAAAGCAAAAAATTCGTCCATTTCCATGAATACAGAAAATCAGAGACGTTACTTTATTTTTAATATGACCTAAGCCTATGTAGAATACTGAGAGAGAAATGGATTTGCCAATAGGTATTTATAATCTGTCATAAATAAACCATAGGTAAACCTTCGAAGTTTTTGTTTCAGAATATTATTCCAATTCTTTCACAGTTTCTTTGTTCACAGTCCTGAAAATCTGGTTATGTGACTCTGAAACCGTACAATAACCTCCCTGAAACAATGTGCTACAGGAGCCTACTACACAAATTTCAGTTTGAAAAAGGAATCTCATTAAAGCTTTTAAAACAATCAGTATTTTTGTCAGTTGCTATTTCCTTACATTCTACATCTCCATGTAGTTAGTAAGTAATCTCGCAAATATGAGTTTTGATATTAATAGGAAACCTTTCCTTTCTACTGTGATGAACAAGGAAAAAAGATTGTTCGAAATCTTTCAAATCGCCTTGTTAAGTTTGCCGGGGTCGGGTGGCCATACTTTTTATTTGTCACGCCACCTGGTATTTATTTATTTATTTGAGGAAGACCTACAGCACATAAAAACATAATAAACAAAACTTAATGAGAAACATAAGGCTAATAACAGGTCTTCACAATTAGAAATAGGTTAGTTACATAAACACGCAAGAGTACAAGCATACACATTAAAAACAGAATTACAGATTAAAAAACAACATTAAGATGTTTACAGCACTTCACTTAATATCTACACACTTTCAAAGAAGAAGTCAGCACTTAGTATACGTCTCATACGTGGTATACTACAATTATATAAATCAATTGAGTTGGAATATTTTTTATTATATTTATCGCTCGCACGCCATAGATAACAATTACTACGATAATTTGTTGAGGCAAAATCAAGACTGAATGTTGGGTTAGTTCGCCGAGACCTGCTAGGTACATATATTTTCAATTTACCCAGCAACTCTGAGCAGTCAATTTTACCCAAAACCAGCTTACCTAGAAAAATAATATCCGCGATATCACGACGATTAGCTAAAGGTAGTATGTGGTATTTTTTGCAACTTAATTTATAGTCATTGATACTTGATTTACACTTGAAATTCAAAAATCGTATAACATACATACATTTTAGCGACAAAGAAGGATAAAACTAAGTAATTTTACCAAACTCGTTTAGGTAAAAGAGCTGAAGAATCCTTCCAACAAGTGTCTCCGACCGTATCTTTGAATATAGAACCTAATTTGGAGATTATTTTTCTAGTGAAATGGCGTACCTTGAGTTTTGACGGGAGACAGGATGGGCGGCGCGGCGGGCGCGGCGGGCGCGGCGGGCGCGGCGGTGCGCGTGGGCAGCCAGACGTCTGCTGTGGACGTCGCGTCGACTCAACAAATCGCAATTACCAGGAACAGAACAGGTGGGCACTTAAGTTCACTCACCTTAAGGTATATGAGTTCAAGTAACTGCCCTAGCAATGGGCTAGCTATACTTATTGTAACACTAATATATATTGAGTCTATGCGCCATCATATAGGATAGGATAGATAGGATATCTATATAGGATAAATATTTAAAATTATTGATGTCTATTGTCTATTTTTTTTTAGGACATTTCATAAATGTAGCCCTAAACTAAGCACAGTCTGTATTATTGGAACCAGGTGACTAATAGAATACATATATCCTTTTTTTTTTAAATACAACCTTTTAAATACATATTAACGTTCAGACAAAGAAAAACGTCAATGCTCGTCACACAGATTTTTGTCCTGGGTGGGAACTGAACCCGTAAGGGTTGATGGTAATCCTGTGAATACGCTGCTAGCGCAGCTAGAATTAATTGAGTTATTTAAAGACTTCTGTAACGAGCTACAGTGACCTCAACTGATCCATTTAACAGTTTTAAGAACAGATTGTAGATTCTTATGATAATACTAGGGGAAGTAGCTCGCTTAGTTGTCTATATATCAAAGCCAGGAAGGTACCATTTCTTGGATCACGCGTCCCTTCGACCAGACGCCCTAGAAGAAAGTGACTTTATAAATCTAAATTTAATTCGATTATGGCGAACGACTTGAAATGCCTCGTGTAACCTTGGGGAACTTGTGGGCCTTCATTTCAACTAATAATAATTTACCCTTTAGAAGGCTTTTAAGGTTGAATTATTAATATTGCTCAACAGTGACTTTAGATGATTTTGCCGGGATAATTGTAGTCTTAAATAAATAATAGCTTCGGGCCAATGTTAATAGGAAAATGTTAAATGGAAACCCGCAAATCTCTCTTTACGTTTCGGTTTGGTACTTGGGTAGATAAATCCTTCTTGGGAGGACAAAACAGGGAGGCTGTGACGTCACTGACGTAGCCGGTGATTTTAAATGAAAAAAAGATTGAAATGATAAAATGTGTGACTGAATTTAAATAAAAAAGCATCCAAAAGTTTCTATTATATTTTTTATTAGTGAAGGCTTCTTAGCTTTATTAAAAAAAAAATGTAGCCCTTCCGCTGTATCATTAATAAAGTATTAAAATGTGTACTAAAATCAGTATGTCAAACGCTGGTAATCTATACAAATAAATAAAATTGGAGTGTCTGTTTGTAATATTAAAATAACCGCTTTTTACTAAGTGCATATGGATGTATATACGGTACATAACCAAAACATTTTTTTTTACAATTTTTGGCTGTCTGTCTGTCTGTTTGTTCCGGCTAATCTCCGAAACGGCTGGACCGATTTTAACGAGACTTTCACTGCAGATAGCTGATGTTATAAGAAGTAACTTAGGCTACTTTTCCAAGGGATAAAATAGGGGTGCGCGATAAAACCGATTCACGCGGACGAAGTCGCGGGCAATAGCTAGTGTATAAATAAAACAATGTTAAAATGACTGCTTTACTCAAGATAACTCTGAATCTATCAGGCTACGAGTGTGAATTCCTCTCCTACTCACGTCTCTAATAAATGAGTACTCTTGTGTGAACTGCTACAAAAGAGATCAAAAGCGTTCTCGGAAACGCGGTAAAAAAGTACGGTCTACTGAAATTAGTTCTTGTTCTAAAATCACAACGTAAATAAAAAAAGTTTCCGAAGCCGAGTGTAGTCTGCTATATATTAAAAAATCTGCAAAAAGTCGTAATACTTTGTCCTCCTTGTCACTGGTCAAGAGGAAAAGTATGAACGATACATTTTTCCTTCATTACTTTGTCCTGAATTGGGCGTAATTTTATTTTAAAACTTTTATCAAAAAGTTCAGTAGTTTTTTTCTTTGAAAATCAATAGATTTACAGTCTTCCTACTGATGTTTTTCAGAAGGAAGGAAAACATCGTGAGGAAACCGACATGTCTTAGAACTAAAAATTCGAAGACATGTGTCGAGTGCACGAAAGGAGCCTCTTTGAGGCGCACTTACAATCCTTTCACCACACTGGTTCGACAGAACCGGTGACTCGAAGAAGAAGAAGGGATAGCTTTATTATGTATGTACTTAGGAACTTCTTTGCTCCTGAATAAGTCCTATTCTTGATATTAATTGTTCATGTTACCTGAAAATACTAACAGTTAACTTCTTCCGACATAAATATCTGTTACAGTTGCCATCTTGTTTTAAATAACTCACAATAGTTAAAGGGTAATGAATAAGATATATCGTGTAAGCATAGCCCATCGATAATTCTCTGAAATGTCAATCCAGATAGTGCGCAACGATGACACATCTTAGAGTACCAATAAAATAGTTCGCTGGGAAGGTATGAACCGTATGCAAGGTATGAGATCTCACTTATTAATTTAATTGCATAATAAATAAGTAAATATCGTTGGACATTTCACACAGCGTCATAAAGCCGCCCATAACTGGTAGAATACTGTACATAAATAATATACATAATAGCATCCAGACACGGAAAAAACATTTGTGTGTGGGAGTCGAACATACGACCTACAGCGTAAATGGCAGAGCTACCAAATGAGATTTAAAGCCAAATTCGAGATAAAATTTTAATATCTATCAAGATGTAAAAAATAGAGGATTATGGACGCTTAGTTTAATCTCATTTTCTTTACAAAAATTGAATTAGTAACTTAAACTAGAGATTTTTCGTGTCTGGTTGCATGCGGTTAGTTAATCCTTCATCAAATTATATACGGTACTGAGTCATTACCCTATAATGACATAAAAGGGGAATCATTAAAAAATTTAAGAGATGAACATGACCCAAAGATAACGGAACATCACAAGAAAATAGAAAAAAATCATTAAATATAACAACCCCTATCTCATGGTATTCTCAGATATGTTACGAATGATGAGAGAAAACGCAATCATGTATATGGTTTGGCATTACATTCATTATATATCTGGTTCATAATTACTCTCAGCTCTAGTTTCAGTTCAACATCCATCAGGGTGTTAATGACTCGTAAAGTGCCACTGCTAGCCAATACCCGATGCCCGATACCGGATACCCGATGCGAACATCATCCAATTACGTCATTCGGTATCCAATAGAAATGATCCTACTCGGATATTTTCTCATTCCACTCTAACTGGCCTTAAAGCTCAGTTGGTTAGTAACCCTACCTTCTGCGCTGTAGGTCGTGGGTTCGATCCCCACTCAGAACAAATATTTATGTAACATTTGTTACATTGATGTTTGTTCTGTTTCTGGGTATTAATATGTATTACATGTATGTATTACAAAAGAAAAGTATAAAAGTATTATATCAGTTGTCTGGTTCCCATGATACAAGCTATGCTTAGCTTACTTTGGGGCTAGATGGCGCTGTGTGAAATGTCCACCATTATTTAAAAAAAAAAACTGTATTCATGTTCCCTTTACGCTTAGGAAACGTTTTATTATAAACTTGCAAGCAGATAATATTAATTAAAATAATTTTAATATTAATATGATATTTATGTATTATTTTTCTATTAAGTTAATTTTCATATGCATAAAAATTGATTTGATTCATTATAATCAGGTTTTTAAACTATCACTCTGTCCACGCATTTACCTGTGTATCGGAAACTTTTCTAGTATAAAAGTGTGACTGGTTTTTTGCTTATTGGCTTAGTTATCTTAAAGGTATAAAAATAAGGAATTAAATACATATTCTAAGTAGCCTGAGTGGATCGTATGTAAAAGTGTATCGTATAGGATATTTCGCAGTCAGTCGTTCAGTCTTCTATAAATAGCATATAACATCCGAAATCTGCGTCGTTGTCAATTATAAGCAAAACAACCTATTGTTAAGATGAAGAAACAATAATATAAAGTGTGCTGATGCATTCTAAATGTAACTTATTTTTTAATATCTATACATAAATATCTCGCTGATATATTTATATTTTGACATTTTTAAATGGTTGCTAACCTAGTAATTTTGTCAACAACTTGTTTTATAATGTAATAATGCACAATTAACATTTTATGCTATTTACTCGTAACAAAAAATTAATCAATAAATAAAAGACTACAGCCCCCCCTAATATCAGCCCTGTGTTACGTTTTAAATATTTGCAGTGCTCGGTAAATAACAGGATTAGTGACGAATGATAAAATTCTTATCTCTTGTAATTCTTCTAAAAATATTAGGTACCAACCTTAATATTTAATTTCCAAAACGTACTATAAGATGAAGGTACAAAGTTGGTGAACGAACTTTCGGGATACTGCAAAAAGTCAGTGAATATTTCTAATAACAAGGGAATAACCTAGGTATACCCACTAGCTATTCTGTTACTAAGCTTCCATTATATTTGTGAAACCCTAAAGTTGGAAAATGAATTTACCACGGGGTACTTTCTTAGCCTGGGGTTTTTTTTGCCAGAATATTTATCATTTTATTGGCTATTAATAATCGTGATAGATACTGTTATACAGAAACAAGAAAAAATAAGCTATACAAAAACTTGCATGGCGACGCTTTCTAAATGAATCCATGATCAATGATAAGTCGAAATAAGTAAATATTTAGCTTATAATAACCAAATCAGTTTTCTAACGAAAGATGCAATATCATTCATAGTGCGGGGTCCACCAGTAATCAACCCCATGTAATATCTTTGTGTGAATAAATAAATATGAAATATGAAATAAAAATATATATTCTTTTAAAAAAACAATGTGTAGATTCTTCGACCCTTCTAAGATTGAAGTTTACTTCACTGGTTATAGTATATTATATGCACTACAGTTATATTTATAATACCAAAAACATAACTAGTCCGCAGGATACGACGCGACGCGACGAGGCCGAACAACTCCGCTAATCGCTCGCTAGTTTTCACTAAAAATAATTTTGATACAATTTTAATATCAACTTGTATTACAAAAGACGATCCTGACTGACTGACTGACAAAACATACAGCTTGAACTGCCGACCGATTGTATATGAACGATGGAGTCAGAGGCCAGAGGTCAAGCAGGAAATAATAAAATAAACGTAGATTTGTAGCTCAGAAACGTAGACACGGATTGATTATTGCAATTACATTTGTTTAGTTTCTGGGTCCTACTGGATCTACGTGGCTACGTCTGAGGCTACGATTGAAACTTATGTAAGGAACCCTTAAGCCAACATAAGCAATTCGTTACTACCACGCGGCCACACTGCCAGAAGATATTATTTATTAAATGGCGCGATAGTTATATACAGGGTGTCCGGTAATGAATGGATAACCTTGAAATGGGTCTTAGTAGAACTATTGGGCAATCGGAAAATAATATCAAATAAACCGAAATAACCCGAAAACCTTAAACATTTTGCCGTCAACACATTTTTAAACTTATTTTTTGGGTATCATCCTAAATCATATAGAATAAATATACATATGTATGTAAATAGATCTGGGTATCTGTCTGTATTTGGACGATTATAACACGTAATGGCATGGGTATATTACTAACAACCAAACACAAAACACAGATAGTAGTTAGTCACAGAAAACAAGTTGGAATTTGTGGTCAGTCCGATTTCTTCCATGATTCCGCGGTCTTGACTTAATGTCTACATCGATACATCACATTCTTCGCTTTGGTAGACGGTCGACCTAATGTTCCTCAGCTAAGTGCCGTTGTAATGGCAACTTACGATATTCTTTTACGTATCAGCCATAATTTAGTGATTTTATTATTTGGGGTAGGAAATTGTGACATTAACGGAAAGTTACTGGTTTTGGCACAAACAAATACTTATATTTGCTTAATTTAGGAAACCATACAGCCGTCTAAAAGCTTTTATATTTGCTATAATTCAATTCAAAGACACAATCCAAAATAATAGTTTTGTATTCCGTGTCATGATTGTGAAATTAGAAATGATTTGTAGCTCCACGCAACGAAAAAATATTCAAAGGGATTGAACATTTTGTATTTACCTGACTCTCGGAATATCGCGGAATGAGGTGTTGAGGTTAGGCCTAGCTGGGGTTAAGTGGTAACCCCTACCCATAAAGCGATACGACTTGGGTCTTCTCCTACTAAGGTACTACAAGAACTCAGTCGCATCATATGTGCCCAATGTGACACCTGTCAAACCGGAACACAGTAGCGCGAGTGCATCACTGCTTGGCGGCAGATTACCAGGTGTGGTGGCAGTACTTCTCCGGGCGAACTCAGCACAAGTTCTACTGCTACTTTGGGTTGCTCCTTTTGCATCACCCCGGGGGACACGTGTATGGATTCAAAGGGTTATCACATACGGACGCGAGCAACGTATAAAGTAACATTGCAATAATATGTAAAAAGTTACTTCCAATATAAACAGTGGGCAGTTTCCCTGTCGAATATGGGTCAGGTCACGTCTCGGGATGCAGGCGGCCTGCTAACCCAGATGAAGGCAAGGGCACCCCCCCTGCACACACACACACACACACAGGGTTGGCAATAAACTACGAACATCTACGGTAATATATGTTACCGATTGAAAACTACTAAGATATTTACAAGTTTAGTTTTGATTATATGTTCTTCATTGTGTAGTACTTGAGGTTATAGCGATTCTAAGTGTATAGTGTAACATTACTCCCGAAATCGATCCCAAAAGTGGTAACCGCCGCCCATAGACAACAGCAATACGACTCGAGTCGTCTCCCCCAAAGTATGAGATGGCCTAAGTCGCATTGCGTTGCGTCCATCACCCCGAGACGGGGATTTTACGTCTCATGCGCCTGCAATATCGCATTATAATATAGATTGATTCATAAAATAATCTACCCATACCCATAACAAAGTGAGATTTTCACAAATCACAAACCTAAAACGGGATAGAAGCTTGTTATTAAATACCTTCTAAATGGTAACCCTAGTAAAGTAGAATATGAGCACAGTGCAAGACCCCTCGGGGCCTACTGAAGCCCTCTCCCGTTCTAGAAAGGGCGGGTTTACAAACATCTTTAGGGCTCTGAATACACTTCCTACTTACAACTTACAAAACAGTACCTACCCTGGGTTACACATATGTATGTACAGTATGGATGGTTTATTGTTAATGTTTCCTGTCTTCTCCGTTGTTCGCAATGGCCCGGCATCTTTGATGCATAATTTCGGTGAATTTTTCAACTTAGTGACGGTACTATAGCATTTAAATTGCTTAGGAATTTTCCATACATTTTCGGTTGTGTTCGCGTCAGGAGATTATGAGGGCGAGTTGGAGATCTCGACGTCATTTACTTGTTTCCAGGTGACGCATGGAGCTGTTGTCTTTTATATGCTTTTTTATGTGATACAGTTACGGAACGAGCAGACGGCCCACCTGGTGTTCAGTGGTAACCTCTCCCCAAAACAACCGATGCGATTTGGATCCTCCCCTACTAAGTAAGACAAAACCCAAGTCGCCTGCTACGCCCGCCATACTGAAACTTGAAGGTTCCGTCGTGTGGCCTTATCATTTCTAAGGGGTCCATAACTTTAACCGGTACATACAATATGTATCTTTCGTTTCTTTCCCTTTCGTACAAAAATAATTCTTTTGCGTAAATGGCTTGACACACATCGATAATTATTTGAGGTTTTATTGGATTAATCTTTATCAAGAGAAAGACAAGGTATATAAATATCTGCGAATGTGATAGGGCGGCTGTAAGCTACCATAATAGATTTCTTTTCAAACAAGAAACAAAATAAAACTATTAATTCATTACATTAATTAAAGTCTTTGTATTGATCATTTAACTACTAGATTTCACTACTTTTCACCTTTTTATTTTCACTTCACATCCTATATTATAGCTATATTTTTTTATTATTGCAGTCTTTTTTCATCATTACGAAATTGACTTATACAATTTGTGCGAGGTATGCGTGAATGGAGTATCATTATGTGAAATTGAACTTCAGATTTAAATGAAGCGACAAACAATTGTATTGCGTCGCTAGTATCCCCATATATATGCTCGACATTTGATATACCATAAACCTTACCCATGTTTGAATGTTGAACCAAAACAACAAGGAAGAGTGAACGAAATGCGATCCGTATATAAACCGGCTGACATTAGCGAGGTTCTTAGAATTCGCTCACTAAACATGTTAGGGCTGGGAGCGACCACAAATGGACTTGCACTGGCCACTGATGAGCTGCACACACACACACACAGACACACACACACACACACACACAGACACACACGCACACACACACACACACACAGTGTTGTATAGTGGGTGTTTCGAGAACGTGTAAAGTGCAGTTTGCGTGACCGCTTGTAGATCTGGAAAGGGCCGAGAATGGATACGATTTACTGTGGAGGATATCACTGAAATTGTTTTTGATATCTAAAATCTTATTGGATTTATTTTTTGAGTTACGTTTAACTCATAAAAAGTTTTAACAAATCATAATAATAGTATTATATAATTAGGTATTACATTTTACATGGCAAAACAACGGTAAGCAGATAAGTATAATCCTTTCAATTGACAGGTTTGATAGAACCAGTGATTCAACTAGGTAGAGTAAATAGTAGTAGCAACCGAAAAGTAACCAATTTTGGAAAAATTTACTTTCCTTCTTTATAATCTTTCATATACTTATATAACCTATCATTAATTTAATTTTATGGATGAAGCTAGAAGCCAGTATATATTATTTGTTATAACATATACAGACCAATATCTCATCAGTCTGTTTTGATACACCAAGTTGAAAACTCAGCATTTCAGCTGTGTAGTCATGTAGGTTTTGATCTGTGTTCTGGAACCTCTATAAGAATCTAAGATCTGTGGCTCTGTAAAGCTGTTTACCAGCACACATGCGCAGTTAGTACGTGATAAATATGGGTGTGTGCATTGCGTGAGTACAGGAGATGAATTGTACTGTGAATGTGGGCGTGATACTCCGATCTATATTGTAGAAGCTCTAGCATTCTGAGCTCTGCGGTTTGTAAAGCTGTTTACTCGCCTAGCACACATGTGCAGTGATAAAGTGTGCTTCGGTGGGTGTGTTTGTGAATGTGCAGACATTCCAGTTGCGTAACGTGAGCCAGAAGCTCAATATAACACTGAGATTTGTGCATCTGTGCAAGCTGTGCAGCACACATGCGCAGCGATTACGTGAGTTTCGATATGTTCGATATGTTCGTATAGGCGTGTGCGCGGGGAGGGGTTATTCAGTAAGGTAGTAGTCTGAATTGTGTGTGATACTACGATCTATATTTCAGAAGCTCTATAACATTCTGAATCTGTGTTTTTTGTAAAACTGTTTACAAAGCATCTTTAGTATTCGCAATAGTTACGTAAGTAATGTCGCTGTGTTTGGGGGCTGTTGGTTTCAGTAGCTTGAACATAAAACTCCGATTTATGTCCGGAAGTTCTATAATATTCGTAGGTCTATGGTTAGTAATACTGTTTACCAGCACACATGCGCAATGATTACGTGAGTAGTGTCGCTGTGGGGGTGTGGGGGGGTGTGGGGGGGTTGTGTGGAGGCATTTGAGCTGTGTTGTAGCGTAGGCGTGAGTGATACTGGGAGCTTTCACGACGCAGCCTTGGCCGCGAGACACGTGGCGTGGCGCTGCTAGGGTGGTGTACTTGAGCGGCGATAGCGTACTATAATATTTTTGTAGCTGCTATTTCTTTTTTGTAGCTGCTATTTCTTGTTGGTTGGCAATTGTTTTAAGGCCGTTTCATCAGCTCGTGTCAGGTTTACAGAAAATCTAAAGGAGATCATCATTGATTTAACAATACGTATTTGTAAACTATTGTTTTGTTCTATTATTTTGTTAGGCGTTGCATTACAAAATGTGTAATCGAACTTAACTTTATGAACAAATTTCGATTTATTGCATCCAAACAGCAACTGGGACAACTAAACCAAGAAATAAGTTAACGCATCTTGAAAGCGTAAAATAAATAATTATCATTTATAAATGTTTTACAATTGAAGCTTGCATTTAATCCATTATATTCTCACTTACTATAATACAAAAATTTTCATATTGAAAATATTACTTTCAAAACACAACTGCGTTTTGACTAATTCATCTAAATTCGCGCGCACATTTCAAAGACTGAGACATAATACCATATAGATTAAACTTAACCTTCGAATTTAACGGTGTAAACATTTGTTATATAAGTGTAAGAGTAAGCGTCATAAAAAAATTGCCATACTTGACTATGTCATTAAATAAATAAATAAATAAATAATGGTGGAACTTTCACACAGCGCCATCTAGCCCCAAAGTAAGCTAAGCATAGCTTGTATCATGGGAACCAGACAACTAATATAATACTTATATACTTTTCTTTCGTAAATACAAACATATAATACATATTAACACCCAGACACAGAACAAACATCAATGTTACAAATGTCACATAAATGTTTGTTCTGAGTGGGGATCGAACCCACGACCTCGGCGCAGAAGGTAGGGTTACTAACCAACTGAGCTATGAGGCCAGCAATCATTGATATTAAGACCAAATTGTAGACGCAGTATTTCAATTACGGAAACTCCGTTATCGTTATTGGAATAAATAATACGTCAACTTGACATCTCAACGTAACGATACGCCGCGCCGCTACCTCGCTCCCACTCTAGTCGGGTGGAGTGTTCCCTCTCGCTCTATCAGCTGACTGGCACGTGCTGTGTTATAGTACGTCTAGCGTTCCACTCCCTCCGTACTCCGGAATATCCAGTAGGTGGCTCCATCCTATTTACTATTAAACAAAGAGGTCTTCCACGAAACCGTCACGAAGCTAAAACATGCAAAGAGATTGGATTATTTACTTTTCATAAAAACCTCCTTGCCAATGTTTGTTTATTTAATTAAATTATGCGGTGGCGCAAAAGTTATTATATGAATACCAAAGTACCTTACCTGAAGTACATAAACTTTTTTTTACCTTTTTGTTAACGAAAGATATAAATACGTTGATTGTTTACATTGACGTTTGACAGAAGCGAGCAAGGAGTTTCACTCTTGTCTGTCATAGTCATAATAAAAGTGGAAGCAAAGTGTTTCTTCGTACGAATGAATGCCATTATTTGCACTAAACGGACAGTTTTCAGCAAATGGCAAATGCATTCAGGTTAAATATGTAAATAAAATGAAAAACTAAACTTAACTTACTTGACTCGTTGCATGTATAAAACAAATACACATAATTTAGCGAACTAATGTATGTATCCCTATAAGGCTAAATACTTATATAAAAGTAATTAGACGGCTGCGTTATGGTGTAATGCACACTAAAGGTTTTTACAAGTTATTTTTATAGGTTTAGAGGAATGGGATACTTATTTAGTACTTGGAACGATTCATATATAATTACAGCGAAATATGTATTTAAAGAATACAATGATTCCCGCCTTTTCTCTGAAGAAGTAGGCAGAACCTCTATGGTTCTCTTTTCACCCCGTGAGTTACACTATCCTGGGAAATTAGATACACGCGTTTAGCTCGTAACTTTGGTAACACTTTCTTCAAGTAAATCAGACTATAATTTATCTTTTACCAACGAAACTGAATCACATAAAAAACTGGCTAACCCGTATAAGGAATTCCATGGGTCTTAAGATCCACTTATTGAATCCATTTCAAACCAAAAATCAATTTCTTAGAAGCTACAGCGAAATGATTACAAATTATCAAGATCTTTTACATTAAGGAACCCAGCTCCAGGAACGCCACACCAAATATATTTTTTATCTAAATACCTGACTATATCAAGATCTAATTTCATACATTTGAGTCCTCCTTCGACAAGACATAATCGTTTTAGTAGGATATTTATCTTTCATTTAGAATTGCTTCTAATGATCACCCATCCAATACACGACAAGGACTCGAATTCCCCGAAAGCCTCACCTAACTTTTTTTAGCTACATTACGATCATTACCGGCACTCATTAAAATACGTTAATAAGGTGCTTCTTCTGTTTGCGGTTTCGTGTTTTGTAAGGTTCGTAACATTACAAAGTTTTCGTCGCAGGAGCTTATTCTCAGAAGTAACGATACACAAAACATACTGATTTCATGTCATGTTTGTTGGGCGCATTGCGTGGCATTGTTATTACTTTACGCACATTAGTAACCCCTGCAAGAAACCTGCCTGTAACAAGAAAGCTAAGTTTAATATCTTAAGTTCGGTTTAGCTCAATTGCATAAAAAGCATCCCCTAAACTTAATGCACCCTCAAGCGTTGCTGTTGACAGTAAATAATAAACATTGTATTATTCAAATAATCGACTGAACGTTTGAATCTGAATTTCGAGATGGTCTGTCGCGGAGATGGCAGTCAGTTTCGAGAATACGGCCCACAATCGTCCGCTGTGTGATCGCAAGTAACGATTCGTTTAGTAAGTGGATGTGATAGCGGGCGCGCATGAATGCATGCGCTGCGCTGACGCTGACGGCTTCCCCATATGGCCAAGGCTAGGCCTTTTACGGCTGATATAAGTGGGCACTCACCCACCAGCGCGGCACCGGCACCGGCACCGGTCGAACGAGCCAGCCATATCAATGAACTGGCCATCAATAAAACATGTGGCTCTCAGCCAGCAAAGGAAACGGCGAACGAGAAAAAGATATATATCGAAAAGGAACGCTGCGTACCCTCGATTGTTCGCTTTGAATGCATTCATTGTGAGGCTGCGCGCGCAACGCGCGAATACCAACCTTCCTTATGTATTTAATTGATTCACTTATATAATAACGTTTTTATGGGCTTACTCAACCTGACAGATACAGCGTGCTCGGTGCGCAAGATTCTTTTTTCACTTGTTAAGTGCGTCGCAACGGTCGTGTACCCCGCTTGTTTTGATTTTTAATTTTTTTATTTTAGTTTTATTTTTTCTTCCCCACGGAGGGTCGGAATGGGTTTGAACAGGCATCAAACTTATCGATAAGTACGCGTGACCTTATGTTTTGAATAATATTGACGTTCCAAGCCATTTCATTATGAATTGTATGGAAATAAATGTTTTGACTTTTGACTTTTTTTGACTTTTAAATGACATCATCTACGATTAGTCAGGTGATATCTGATATCGAGAGTCATTCAAATTGACACAGCGGTCATTACGAGACCCTGTGGTTTCATTCAACCTATGAACTTGTGCTCGGTTGCACCTGATCTTGTCTCGGTTACAGGAAAAAATAAAGTCGTGGGAAGAGAGCTGCGTTGGGGGCGCATTCCGATATACTATCCGACAATACAATGTATGTATACATGATGATCGTCAAAAGATTTCGATTGTATTTATTTTCTAGTGGTGTATAACTCGTCAGAAAAATGTTTATGATAATGTTATGTTTATGCAGAAGGCAGCTGAGCTGTGAGGCCAGTCAATTATTATTTACAAACAATTAATCTTGCCAATTACGGAAGGAAGTGGACTCCATAACTTTTTTTAAGAACTTGCAACCTCTCATTATGTGTTATTAGTTAGGTACCGACGAAATAAACTTCAGACATTTCAGATTCAGATTTGAACTACAGTTTAAGTTAGTTTTACATTATTTATACCCAACATTATTCATTATATCTTGACGCTGGAAAGCTAGAGGTGGTCTTTACGTGGATTTCTCAGGACATAAATGAACCTTCAATAAGGTTACGTCGCACATTATACATTAATTCATGCATAATTTATTAACGTCACTTTGCTGCTGTGATTTGGAACGAAATGATCGCTGAACCGCCCCGCCCCGCCCCGCGCTGTCGGGAACAGTTTCGACTCTAGCCGCGCCGCTCCGCTATCCGCCCCGCCCCGCTGTCGTACATAGTATATTCTCTCTTGAGAGCGTGGTGGTCCAGTGGTACTGACCCGAGTTTCAATCCGGAGGTCTCTGGTTCAAACCCCGACGTGCACCCATGTTTGTTTTCGCTTAATAAACTTATGTGCGCAATATCTCGTTCTCAAAACGGGAAACAAAACATCGTGAGGCAACTGACATGTTCTAGAATTAAAAATTCGCAGAAACGTGTCAAGTGCACGAAAGGAGCCTCTTTGAGGCGCACTTAAAATCATTCACCATAATGATTCGATAAGAGCCAGTGACTTGATTAGTAGTAATAGTGGTATAATCTCTTGTAAAATGTTCTGGGAACGATATAAAATATATTTGGATATACACAAAGTAATGTTATGCTATTATTATATTATTATTATTTATTTCAGTTGGCCGCTTTTAACCTTCTCAGTTAAAATATTGTGGGAGAGTGGTACCTTGTTTTCCTTCAGATAACTCGACAGCTGAAATCAATAAATTCGACAGCTAGGGTAAAATATTATTCCAACGAAAATACTTATAATACTTTGATGTGACATATATTGAAACAGGCGTTTCGTTGTGTGTCCTGCGGTCCCCTAATGAGGAGGTTTGCTGTACTGCATTCCAAGTGTTCATATTCATAAAACACTGTACTGGTAGGATGGAATATATGTTTTTTCATACATTGCGCGCGCGCACTTGTGTGACTCTTCATTGAAAAGGTTCTTATGAGCGGATGTTTTTCTTTATGCAGCTGATTATAATTGTTGTCTGACCTCGCAGCTCAGTTGGTAATAACTCTGCCTTCGGGCTGTAGGTCGTGGGTTCGATTCCCACCCAGGACAAATATTTGTGTGACAATTATAGATGTTTGCTCTATGTCTGGGTGTTAATATGTATTATATATGTATTTACAATGTGGCGCGGCGTGGCGTGGCGTGGCGTGGCGCGGCGTGGCGCGGGCGGCGTTTCGCTCTTTCTTGCTTCTTTTTTCGCCGTCTGCAATCCACAACTTGTTTTGTGTTATTTGATGACAAAACATCGTGTATGTATGTTGAGGTAAAGGCGTGCGAGGGTAGCGGGTAGCGGGTAGCGGGTAGGTAGCGCCCGTTTTGTCTTATTGTGCGCCGCTACGTGTTTTAATGCTTTCAAATGTCGACAGGTCTCACAACTCAGTCGGTAGTAACTCGCTGTAGGTCTTGGGTTCGATTCCCATCCAAAACAAACATTTGTGTGGCGAATATAGATGTTTGTTTTGTGTCTGGGTGTCAATATGTTACTCAAACTTAGCGATAAGTACGCGTGACCTTATGTTTTGAATATTATTGACGTTTCCAAGCCATTTCTTTATGAATTCTATGGAAGTAACGTTTTTGACTTTGACTTAATTGTACGTATTTACAAAAAAAAAGTAAATAATTATTCTATCAGTAGTCTGGTGCTCTTAGTACAAGGTCTGCTTAGTTTGGAACTAGATGGCGCTGTGTGAATTGTCCACTAATATTATTATTATATAAATGTGAACATTTTGGCTGCAACATTACATACAACAAACTATGCAATAGTTTATTGCATAGTTTGCATAAAAAATATCATTATAATCAATTACTATTAAAAATCATGGGTTTTCTTTTGGAAGGTAGACAAATTAGCGGCTATGTTTTTATATGAGAAGTCCACTTAGGTTTGTAGAAGTTTATTTCTCAAAAAAGTCATTCGCCACTTACATGAGAGTAAAACAAACCATTATTTATGATAACTTAAGTGCGTCATTCTAGTAGGTAGGTTGCTAATTAATTTTAGTTTTAGTTTTGCCTATCCAATGTATTTAAGTAATACGACTAAAACTAATTTTCAATAATATATCAATATATTGACTGGCCTCATAGCTCATTTGGTTAGTAACCCTTCCTTCTGCGCTGTAGGTCGTGGGTTCGATCCCCACTCAGGACAAACATTTATGTGACATTTGTAACATTGATGTTTGTTCTGTGTCTGGGTGTTAATATGTATTATTTATGTATATGTATATTATTATGTATATGTATGTATTTACAAAAGAAAAGTGTATTAGTATTATATCAGTTGTCTGGTTCCCATGATACAAGCTATGCTTAGCTTACTTTGGGGCTAGATGGCGCTGTGTGAAATGTCCACCATTATTATTATTGTTATTATTATATTCGCGTAGTTTTGTTTTAAATACATTGAATGACACTTATGTATTAAAGTATATACTTATTGACTTTGGCGACAAAAATATGTATGATGCCAGTGCTTGCCAAGCGACATGCTGCTGATAACAGGAGATCATTTAAAATCACGCCAGTATGGGAAAATGAAAGGTATCCAATAATGTTGTACAATGGGTATTCTCACGGCGCGGCGCTGCGCGGGCGCATCGCACTTTGCCGAATCGCGTGATAGCGTTATGAGGCCTCCCTTTCTTCCCATGGGAACTCCATGGGATCGGTGAACAATTTGCGATGAGCATGCCTCCGCTAAATAACGGTTTGTTACAAATAAAATAAAAGAATTATTTATTAAAGATTTATATATTTAGAATGTGGCATATATTTATACACTTTACTTATACGATCCTTAATGGCTTTGCGTGAATTGTTTGCTATCAAAGTGGAAGTGTGGAAGTGCTGCTAAGACTTTTTGGCAGTTTTGGCTAAAACACGGCTGTGTGCATGATATCCACATTTTCACGGAGTCATGGACGCATACGATACGATTTGGGTTTTGTCTTACCTAACAAGGGAAGGGACCCTAGTCGTATTTCTGTTATGGTCAGATGTTACTTGACACCAGGTGGGCCATCTGCTCGTTCGGATAAAAACAAAACAACTTTATGTTAACACTCAAATTAACCCATCATTGCTTACCGCTATGATGAAAATGGATTCTTTGTGATTCTTTCGATCTTTGATTATTCGATTGTGTAAATTACAAAGCTCTAACGACACTTGTTTCTAGACATTCATTATTATCACCTAGTTGTAAATTCCCATTAGATAATTTAGTATCGACACAGTATCAACGATGTATATTATTTACTCTGTTTGTTCAATGGAAACGAGATGAATAGAATCATTAGACGACTCATACTGCCATTCAGCGAAACGTCAATAGAGACAGACAGGTAAATACTATTAAGAGTCAATGGGGCAATCACTTTACTACTGTACAGTGTTGTGTGTTGCTTGTTACAGTTTTATATGTTGAGAAATTACAATAATATATAATAAATAAATAATGGTGGACATTGTCACACAGCGTCATCTAGCCCCAAAGTAAGCTAAGCATAGTTTGTATCATGGCAACCAAACAACTGATATAATACTTATATACTTTTTCTTTTGTAAATACATACATATAATACATATGGACACCCATATATAGATAGAATATGGTTTTATTTGTGAAAGTTAGGCAAACAAGCAAACGGCCCACCTGGTGTTAAGTGGTTCCGTGGCTTATTGATATTTGCATCCTCTGGTGTGCCAATGCGTTGTCTACCCTGTATGAACCTCTTCACATTTCTCTTAGAATGGCCAAAGTGAAAAGTATATTATAGTAAGCGTAAAGCATAGCAAGACCATGTATCTATATACTTTTTATTTGCGACTTTTACACAAAATGCAAATAGTTATCGTCAAGCAAGATATAATAATAATTAATATATATAAAAAGCTCTCATATATTTAAAAAAGTTTTGTTTGTTCATTCAAGGGATCACACCACACACACATACACACATACAGTATAAGAAGAATACATTAGAAACCACAATATAATTGATATTACGCCTTCTTCTTCTTCGAGTCACCGGTTCTGTCGAACCAGTGTGGTGAAAGGATTGTAAGTGCGCCTCAAAGAGGCACCTTTTGGGCACTCGACACATGTCTTCGAATTTTTAGTTCTAGGACATGTCGGTTTCCTCACGATGTTTTCCTTCACCGTTTTGAGAACGTGGTATTGCGCACATAAATCTTTCAATCGAAAAACTCATAGATGCACGTCGGTTTGAACCGGCGACCTCCGGATTGAAACTCGGGGGTCAGTACCGCTAGACCACCACGCTCTCATATTATGCCTGATATAATATTAATTGTATTTTACATTAAGTGAATATATTATGCTTAATTTTTAATAAAAAGAAAGAGAGCGCTAAAAATATAATTAAAGCAATTTAGCGTATAATTCATTCATAAATATCGATCATTTACTTACGCAAAATGCATAACGGACGGATAAGAATACCTAATGGAACTCGTAACTTTGCGTATTGTATGGCGGCGAATACACGTTATCCGTTCGTTTAATGAACGAATACCAATCTCGTTAATTTAGAAAAAAATGCATTTATATGAAAATAAGAAATCGGCAAAATATTAAAATGCCATTAACGGATTTATTCACGCCATTCAACGCGTCGGCGTCGCGTCGGCGTCGATTGGTAGTGCAATAAAAAAGCTCTTCCAGATATGGGTAATGGAGTTCGGACTCGTAAGTTTGATAATTTGTGGATTTTATGGTACAAATACGAATGTTCTTTGTTCGTCCTGTATGGAAACATGGTCATCAGGGTGGTAGAATACACGTAGTCACATATACAAACATTTCTGTGATGGAGACCCAAAAATCTATAAAATAAATATTGGTGGACATTTCACACATCACCACCTAGCCACAACTAAGCATAGCTATACTATGGCATCCAGATGACAAATAGAGTACCTTTACCTGATAGAATACCTTACACTTTTTGTAAATACATACTTAAATATAAATACATATCAACACCCAGACACCGACTAGACACCTGTGTTCGTCACACAAATGTTTGTACTGTGTGGGAATCGAACCCAGGACCTGCACCGCAGAGTCACTACCAACTGAACTGTGAGGTCAGTCATCTTACAAATGTCACAAAACATTGTTAGACATTAATAAATGAAAACATATCTTGTATCTTGTGGATTTAGGTTCGCGTTCTTGATTTATCGTAGGTTGGAGTTTATCTGTAACTGGACGTGGCGCCACCGGCGCGGCGCGCCCTGCCCGCTCTAATCATTACGTCCACTTATACTATACTATATACACAGTCAGCTGTATGATATCCAATATAAATGTATCCATATTTAAACCTTTTAAATTATTATGGGTGTCAATATGTATTATATGTATGTATTTACAAAAAAGTGTATATGTATTCTATCAGTTGTCTGGTTCCCACAGTACAAGCTGTCAAATAAAAAAATAGTCATAGTAAGTTCTGCATCCGGTAGAGTAGGTGTAGTGTAGTGTAGTGTGGGTACAACGTCCGACTGTACCAGTGTACTACTGTATTGTGTAGTGTAGTATGTAGTGTAGTGTAGTGTAGTGTAGTGTAGTGTGTCGTGTATTGTGTAGTGTAGTGCAGTGTGCAGTGTAGTGTAGTGTAGTGTAGTGTAGTGTAGTGTAGTGCAGTGCAGTGTAGTGTAGTGTAGTGTAGTGTGGTGTAGTGTAGTGTAGTGTAGTGTAGTGTAGTGTAGTGTAAAGTGTGGCACACGAATGACCGGCAGCGTCTCGAAATAGCCACGCTAATGTTACTACATACCGCGAATCCTGCGCCAGCGCCAGATACAACCATTGCTGACAATTGTAGAGACGCGAGTAAATCAACTCGCACAGAGCACGCCAATAAATACAATACCTACCGACATATTCATCTCACTGACTGGCCTCACAGCTCAGTTTGTAGTAACCCTGTTTTCTGCGCTGCAGATCGTGGGTTGGATTCCCATCCATGCCAAACATTTTTGTGAAGAACATATAGATGTATGATATGTAGGTGTTATAGGTATGTATTTAAAAAACGTATATAAGTATTATATCAGTTGCCTAGTTCCTATGATACAAGATATTTACTTAGTTTACTTACTTTGGGGCTAGATGGCGCTGTGTGAAATGTCCACCAATATTTAATTATTATTTATACCTCAATAGATGCATTACACGTTGGATGTTACTCGCTTTATACTAGCAAACAAATTAGCGTAATTATCTTGACAGTGGCAGCAAAAAAACAAACTTACATACTTCAAATAATGTTGGATGAGACCGGCAGCCCCGCGCCACCGCCCCGCGCCGCGCCGCCCCGCGCCGCGCCGCCCCGCAGGACCACTCAAGGATAATGACCTGCGCGTATTGTATGAGCTTCGGCGTCGGCGCGTGCGCACCGTACTCTCTTCATAATAGCTTTACCGTATACACACAGTACCTACCATAATATAACTATAGATAGGTACGCAGTCACACAATATTATGCAGACAACGCAATGCAACTTGAGCTATCTCGTTGGTGGAGAGAACTTGAGTCCTATTGCTGTTGTCTACGGGCGGGCGGCGCGGCGGTTGCTACTTAACATCAGGTGGGCCGTCAGCTCGTTACGTCACTAATATCACAAAGTATTTCGTCGGAAGATTTATCATCATTACCATTGGCCTTTTCATATATTATTTTAAGTTGTTCACAATTATATCGTGTCAAGTGCGAGACTCAAGTTTGGACAAATGTACATTTAAGTTTAATAAATCTCTATATGTACTTTCTATCGGAAATTGAGAGCGTGGTGGTCTAGCGGTACGGACCCCCGAGTTTCAATCCGGAGGTCGCCGGTTCAAACCGACGTGCACCTATGAGTTTTTCGATTGAAAGATTTATGTGCGCAATACCGCGTTCTCAAAACGGTGAAGGAAAACATCGTGAGGAAACCGACATGTCCTAGAACTAAAAATTCGAAGACATGTGTCGAGTGCACGAAAGGTGCCTCTTTGAGGCGCACTTACAATCCTTTCACCACTGGTTCGACAGAACCGGTGACTCGAAGAAGAAGGATCGGAAACATGAATAACTGTATGAATATTTACTTGATACTGATGCAAATAAAATATAATATCAAATGATCCAAACACTTACCTATAAAACTGTTTGTTTGTAAGTACATTCTCATAAATTATCATCTCACAAAAACCGATTTGTGATGGAACTTTCTAGTTTGAAATCTTAAATTAGACTTAAAACCATGAGTATCTTGATAATACGATGACGGATGTCGGAGATAGGTATAACTGCGGGAAAAGCTACTTACTTCATATAATTATACAGGGTGTCCGGTAATGAATGGATAACCTCGAAATGGGTCTTAGTAGAACTATTGGACATTCGGAAAAAAATAACAAATAAAAAAACCAAGTATTATAAAAAAAAAAAACATCGATATTATTTAAAAAAGACATATCTTTGATACTACTTGGTTTTTTTTTTTATTTGAAATTTTTTTCCGATTGCCCAATAGTTCTACTAAGACCTATTTCAAGGTTATTCATTCATTACCGGACACCCTGTATATAACACAGTTTTTAGATGTAACCTTTGTCGCTGCGACAATGGTGTCGCTGTCGTAGTTAGGTAAATGTTATCGTCAATATCCCAAAATAACTGTCTCGCAACAGCTTGTTATTCCGAGAGAGATATGAATGGCGAATTCCTCTGCCCACTTACTGGCCTGAATGATTTCGACATTCTTGGCTCGGCTCCAGCGATTTCAGAAAAATATAGCGAGCATCCCTAATCTCTGAAACGTGAAGTGTACGGAGTGTAAGGAGTGCGGAGTTTGTCTGCGGGAAATAATGAGAAAGTACCAAAAATAAAATGCCACGTATTTTTTTCCCTTTTTCATGTTAGTAGTAAATCAGATAGATCGATGTATTGGATTGGGGTTAATAGGTACACACAAATATAAGTCAGAGGCACAAGAACGTTTTTGTATAAATGTATTTCCAGTATAATCAAAAAGACTTAACAAATAAGGGTTGATGTACTATTTTATTTTTGTATTGATGTGAAACATCTATAGCCGCACGTTAAACCGATTTCTGGCGTGGCGACGCGTCGCCACGGCATGCGTTGCATATTACTTTTACAAAATACTGTCGATGTTTCACATCTGCCAGGCGTCCCGTGACGGCTCACATTTATTTTATTTTATTGTATCTAGTATACAAAGCCCACAGCCCTGAACACAAACTATTTCACGTTAAATTATCTTACAGCCAATAAAGGATTAACAGTCGAGTTCACCAAAGAGATAAAAAATGAAACTTTATACACAATTTTGAATTAAATATAAATTATGGTTACTTAAATACAGCTATAGCGTGCCACGTGTTCTGAGCAGGTATGTATTATCTACTAGTGTGGTCACTGCTTCTGCCGAATCACTAGTCTGAGACGCAGTCTACAGAACTAATGTAATTTTTATTATTTCCCACTTTACTTGTTCCTACGTGAACAAGCACTTACTCTGGAAGACTTACTAACCGAGACAAAATCACCAAATCCTATTTTTCAAAATAATGGTAACACATGAAAAATGTCTGTGTCTGTGTCTCGTAAAATAAACTAAAGTTGCTGGGTTTCATTATTTATTTATTTAATATTACGCTAACGTAATATTTTATTTATAACTAGCTGTGCCCGCGACTTCGTTCGCGTGGAATAGTGACTTTCCGGGCAGCATATTTTGAATAACTGAATCCTTATGGCAGCGGCGCGGCTCTCAGCGCGCTTTATATAGCCACGGACGCTCAGGCGCGAGGCGTGTAGTACGTACTCTGTACGTTAAAAATGTTCGCCGTGATTCTTTAAATTGACATAACTTTTTTATTTATGAACCGATTGACATGAAATAAACACTAAATGTTAAGTGAAGCTTACTACAATATATTAGTGAAAACCGTATCTAAATCGAATAAGCCGTTTCTGATATTAGCGTGCACAAACACACAGACAAACAGACAAACAGCCAAAAAAAATATTAATTACAATTTCGGGTTCGGCATCGATATAATAACAACCCCTACTACTTCTTTTTTATATATTTCCATTGTACAGACACCACTTTTCTACAATTTTATTATATGTATAGATTTGTCCGATATTTAAGTTTCATTTCCATGTAAGTTACACAATAATGGCCCACCTGATTTGATCTGAGTCAAATCATTTGGGTTTTTCCTTGATGTCAGATGATACCCGACATATTAATACAATTAAAATGGCTCCCAAAATGAGAAATGAGTAATTTGTTGTGCCATTTTGTTTCCTTAAGGAGCCACTCGCCCCAAACAATATATTTTAAATATTTTGTGATTTAAGGAAATAAGCCTAAGTATTAATTTATTAATACTAATTTATTAATTATTAATTATTAGTATTATTGTATATCCGACTAGCTTAAGTTATGTAATATAACGAAATGGTAAAATAAAAATTAAAAAAAAAAACTATAAACTATTTGAGTAGCCTTCATTATTCCACGTTCACGAGAGCAGCGCTGCGACAGAGATTGTTCACGAGACTGTGGCTGTGGCTGTGGCTGTGGCGGGTGCATTCCGAGACGGAACCACTTTTTGCTCGTGTCTCGACGAAAAACGACCAATTAGAGCTTTTAAGGTGGAATCACCATCCGCCGCGTGTTATTGTACTGTGTAGTAACCTGCATTCCTCACCTTGCACACAGGAACACCAGCGTACCCTCATGCAGACACAGTCTCACTGATATCATGATTAAAGAGCAGTAGAACTCTCGCCAAGTTCGTCCGGGGAAGTACTGCCACCATGCCCATTTCTGCCGTCAAGCAGTAACGCGTTCGCGTTACTGTGTTCCGGTTTGAAAGGTGTGGTTGCCGGTGAAATTACAGTCACAAGAGACATTCCACCTACACGTCTCACAGTTACGGGCGCATACGATGCGACTTGGGTCTTGTCGTACTTAGTAAGTCCTCCCTTACGTAACTGCCTCACAAAAAAAAACTATGTTTGTTATTACTTACAATACACTTACTTATTTGAGGCTATGGCGGCTCAGTTGATAGTGGGATCGGCTTACGTTCCGTAGGTAGTGGACTCGAATCGTCCAATCAACTCGAACTCTATTTCCGATGTAGGAAAAGGTGAGGAAACCATAGAATGTTGGTAGCGCAAATGCCCGGCTGCCTACTTCTACCCTTAAGTTGAAAATCTACTGAAATTAATGAAAAAGGACTCATTAGAGAGTTCCCAATCCAGGCATTACGAGGTTAAGTGATATGCAGTTAAACCCAAAATCTATCTCGGAAGAAAATGCAATGGCGAAAGGCCATATATAAAATGAACTAGGAGTTTTAATATTTTATAGTATATATCCATTATTTACTTAATTATTCAATCCTTTGAGTTCTTAGTTTGACGTCAACTTCCGGAAATCTATTAGATATATATATATAGAACCACCCGTGAAAAATCCGTTTATTTGCAGTTGCAATCTTTGCTTGATAATAAATAGGTAAATAAAAGGAAAACTAAAAGTAGTCCCGTGCGGTCAAGTGTCAAAACTACAACTCATCTGAGAAAATCTCTCATTCGCTGCACGAAATACGCCGCCGCGCCGCGCCGCGCCGCGCGTGGAGATGAAAACTACATCGTAAACATTTGATATTTCCGTGTGCAAAGTCCATTTAAAATCAATGATGAAAATAACAGGTGAAGAGCTGCTATGTGATGTTCCACGAATTCTAAAAAGACTCCGCTATCAGAAGTGACAGCGGAGTCCTCTTCATATTCCTGGAATCTGGGAACTGGAACAAAGGTATCATAAATTATGCGTTCATTATCTAACTTCCCATTGATACGGTAATGCTCCCGGCGCCGGCAACTGTTGTTCACAATCTTGCATGTGTGTACAGGTGTAGCTGCTTGTACTACTACTACTAATACTACTACTACTACTACTACTACTACTACTACTACTACTAGTACTACTACTAGTGTAGCACTACCTAGCGGATAGATATCATTCCATTTACGTTAGAATGTTTTAGCACTAGCAAAATATCGCTGGTACTTCAATAGGCAGAAACTCTAAACTAATATCTTGTTTACTCTATGTTAACGTCATATTTGACTGGTTGACTGGTAGAAAATGCATTTGCATTAAGTCCGCCTTTTGTTTTTCTGTGTGCAATAAAGTATGAAATAAATAAATAAATAAAATATTTTAATCGACTTGGTTACTTATCACGATTAAACTTGTCTTTGAATGTCTCGCAGACGCAACGATTATCAAATATCTAGTTTGACATAATAATTTGTCTCTTTTCTTTTGCTAGGGAGTGAAAGAGGCTTGAACTAATAATTCGTTTTATTTGGCTGCCTAAAGAAGCAACACCATTGTAAAATTATTTGTTAATAACTTAACTGCATAATATGACAATTATTTTCAAATTAAAAAGGTTGGATTGATATTTTATCTTATACGAATAAATTTTCCCATTGTACCCCTTCCCAACTAAAAACTTTCTTAGGTACGCAATTTAAAGGTGCAAATTATACTGTTTAATTAGGCCAGGTCATTTGTGTTATTGTGTTATAATGTGTTGAATGTCTATGGATCTATGTGGTCTGAAATAAATGATTTATTATTATATTATTATTATTTGAAATTTCAAAAAATAACGACGCAACATATATCGTCCATAAAATCAATTAACTCAGCCGAGATCAAAACGATATAAGTGAAAAGCATGTTATCTGTCCACGAGTCTATCTATTAGTGATAGTGATTTTTTTCGAAATCATGGTATCTTATAATAAGAACGAAGATAACACAGTTATCGCATTTTGAGAAATAAAAATGATCCTTTCTCTCAATAACTGGCCGCAACCTGTATACAACGCAACGTTGCTGCAAGAGAAAGAAAGCAACGCCGTTATCCGTTATCCGTTAGAAATAAATGTCGTTGATGTGACGGAACACACAACCTCCAGTACTCGTCTATTCTGTGGCCTTATAAATAACATATATAATAATATAAGCTTACATTAAGATATATAGTCGAAACTTGACTGATAACTTATTCTACTTCTTATTATTTGTATTTTACATTAATTTTAATATTATGCAAAGTATAGGTTATTAATGTTTGTTTCTTTTTTATAGGTAGGTATATTAATTATGCAATATATTTAATATATTCTGTTCTATGTAAAGTAAAGACCGCCTCAGCGGTAAAAGCTTTGCCTACTATTCCAACTATGTGGCATCTTACTCATCATTAGTGTTGTTGCTCGTCAATGCTCGTCATGTTTGTCCTGGGTGGGAATCGAATCCACGACCTACAGCTCAGAAGGCGCAGTTACTATCAACTGAGCTGTGAGGCCAGTAAATGTTATGTCTATGTTACATTGACTACCTCCTTTAGTTCCACATACACTACTTATTAAATATAAAATCAGGCTTTTCCTGCAAACAAGGAAGCTAGGCCCGCAACGATACTTATTTCCCTAGTTTAAGGAAACATAGACAAAATAGCCGGGACTGTTTTCCCACAAACATCATACAATATCCGATAGGCAGGAAAAAATATCATCCCAACGAAATAACCCAAATATGACAAGTAAACCTGTTATATATAATCTGTCTGTAGTAAACTGATCATAAATATTATTAAACATTATATATTTACGTCTGTACGTACGCAAAACATAAACAAAACATTAGCTTACCACAGGTTACTATTACGCGACAACGCAACGGGGCAGTAAACACAGACGGCAATAAACAAGGCATTCTAATTTTGGGATCCTTTTATTAGTCAGGCGTTTAATCTCGAGGCCTACGCCGGACAATGTATCGAAAACATAAAAAAAGATAAGTTTTTATGAGTGTACGTGCCCTCAGAACTCCGACGCCAATAAAACTGATCAGAGGGAACGAATTTTGGAGGCATAATAATTGATAACGCTAAGGAAGGTATGAACCGTAAGCTGATGTAGGTGAGGACAGGTAAATGCCCCTTGCCGTGTTCATTTTTGAATTTCTAATTACAGTGAAGCCGGTACAGATATAAATGAATGATTATATAATATACTAGCTGCGCCCCACGGTGTTACCTGCGGTGAATAAGTAATTCCACGGGAACACTCCATTTTTCCGGGATCAAAGTAGCCTATGTGTTAATCCAAATATCATAGTTATCAAATTTCATTCCAATCCATTCGGCTGTTTGAGCGTGTAAGAGTAACAAACATCCATACAAACTTTCACGTTTATAATATTAGTAGGATAGGATAAACTACAAGTGGCATAGGCAGTTTTACGTCACGCAGCAATGCGCTTGCATACTATGTTCCAATAGTTTTGGCGTGACAGAGTAATGTGAACATACATTCGCATATATAATACTGGTAAAGTCAAAAACGACGGATAATCACGCTGTCCAGTCTTCTTCTTCTTCTTCGAGTCACCGGTTCTGTCGAACCAGTGTGTGAAAGGATTGTAAGTGCGCCTCAAAGAGGCTCCTTTCGTGCACTCGACACATGTCTTCGAATTTTCAGTTCTAGGACATGTCGGTTTCCTCACGATGTTTTCCTTCACCGTTTTGAGAACGTGGTATTGCACACATAAATCTTTCAATCGAAAAACTCATAGGTGCACATCGGGATTTGTACCTGTCCAGTATTATCCCTCTACGAAACGAACGCAGCCACAAAAAGCTGACTCGCAACCTACCATCAACATTATTTAAATGTTTTTCTTCGACGGCAAAGTGGTGTTGAATTACTGTCTCGGAATGTTTAGTAGGCAGCAGCAGCAGCAGCAGCCAGCACCGGCAGGGGTACGCACCACGCCGCGCCGCCGCCACGCCGCCGCCACGCCGCCGCCGCGACCTGATTCAAGAACGTGTGTTTAGAACCTGCGACCCACGGAATACTAACAAGTGGCGTGGCGTGGATAGCTTGTATAATGTATAATGGACTTTTGAACTAGTATGTTTGATTATGCATTTTTGATAACGATAGATCGAAATTTTTTACTTACAATAATATTAATTGGTGGATATTTCACACATCGCCGCGCCTCGCCGTCTAGCCCCAAACTAAGCATAGCTTGTACTACGGGAACCAGGCAACTGATAGAATACATCTATACTTTTTTGTAAACACACATATATACATAGTAACACCCAGATACAGAACAAACATCAATGCTCGTCACACAAATGTTTGTCCTGGGTGGGAATCGAACCCATGACCTACAGCTCAGAAGGCAGAGTTACTAGTGTTACTAGCAACTGAGTTGTGAGGCCTGTCATCACTTAGCCGATAACGTTTTAAGTTATCGGCTTAACTTATTTTCTCCAATATTAGTAGTTTTACAACGGGAAATTTTGTGTTCTATTCAGAGCCAAATATAAATTTGTTTCCTCTACCATACATAAAATACTATTCCAAAAGAAAGGGGCAATTTTATTCAATACATTTTATTTGGCTGTCATGTTATTATACTCTACTAACGCGGTTAATATTTTGCTGAATCGCTGCTTGTTGCACATAAAAACATCGGAATATCCGAAACTTGAATGCTATCAATGCTCTGGATCTGGACTTATTCCCCTCCCCATAAGTGTTGTTAATAAAAAACATGCTGGCACCAACTTGACTTTGTGTTTGTTACTAAAACTGTTAATTTTTAAATGTCAGTTAATAATCTTCTAAATTACTTAATAATTTATTTATCATTTTATCTTATTCATCAATCCTTGACGAAATTACTCAAAAAGACCAATTATCCAGACAAAAATAATGTAATCGTAACCGATACTGTGAACCAATGTACCTGCTGCGGAATTCCAATTTGGGGAAGACCCTCTCTACCCGAACGTTGAAAAAATGTTACCTGCTGGCGTCACTCGAACCTGTTACAAATACTACGTCCACGATTGGGTGACAAAACAAAAAAAAGGTGAAAAAAATTATTCTAAAGTAGTGGCGCTTATATCTGAGCGCTTTGAATATAATAACGCATTACTTTGCGTTGAATGCCACCTCGAGTGTCCATTATATAGAATGTACCTGCGCTGCGTGACATTCCCACTACCCAGTACCGAGTGAGCTTTTTAAATACTTACAGCGTTGTGTGTACCTTACTTACGTATTATTTAGAACATTAAGTGTTTTTATAATAACATCACACACGGGGGGGGGGGGGGGGGGGATTCAAGTTACTGTGTTGTACTACTTACACTTGTATGTTGAAGCAAATTACATCGAATTGAATTTACGATATATATTGTGACGGTTCGCCGCTCTTTGACCATTTGGGTTGCGCTGACCCATAAAGAGAAATAAAATTCCTGAACAGGGAAAAGTAAACAATGATTATAATGACCCCAGCGATGACGATTCATAATAAAGGGTCAATGGGCTGGCCCTTACGATCTCACCTTAAATATTGCACATATCTCAAAAGCCGCTGAATCATCCATCTTCCAGAATTAAATTCAGAGAAATTGTAAAAAATAAACGCGTTCTAAAATCGAGTTTCCCAGCAACATCCATTAGTCGCATCCACAAAGCACAATAGACATATTGGGCCCATGTGTGCCAAACCCTTCACGGTCCATTGTGTTGATTTTGTGTCCAAATTAAAGATTTTACCGAAAACCTGTCAAAGGACTCCACGACTTTTGCAGTTCATCAAAAATAGATTTATCCTGAAGAGTCCCGGTCGCGGTCGGGTCCTGTCTTGGTCCTAACCTGCTGTTCCTTTGTTGGAACGATACAAAGAAAACTTCGTGTTTTTTCTACACCATTGTTGATTTTGACTGAATTATTGTTTTTAACCATGTTTTTATGGAGTTTTCGAGTGGTCTAAGAAAAGATCCCTTTTAAAATTAACATTTGTATTGTCTGTCTCAAATACGATACTGCTCTTGTCCATCTTTTTTTTCTGCTAGTTAATATTGCATTATTTGCTGAGTACCTAGGCTGCGTGACGTGAGTTTGCGCTGTATTTGTGTCAACTTAAATATCTTTTAATTGGTTTGAGGATCACTCATTTAAACTAATATTCAAAAATCCACACAAACTAAATGTATCGAACTAAAACAGTTTTTTATTATACAGCGGTTGACCAACCTAAAAAAAATATATTTTCACCAGTGTATTGGATCCTGAAAGTTAGATCTCGAATATTTTCCTGGTGGAGGGACACAAAGTTATATAAGAATACATGAAAAGAAGAATTTTAAACAACACAAGGCATGGTTTGTGTGGATCATATGTATTTACCAGCTATCTATCTACTTAACCATGTTTGTTCATCTAAGCATTTACTTACCATACTGTCAAAATCATCATAGGATTTACGCAAAGTAAGGTTCTCAAAACGATACAATTCTAAATGGTGTAAACATGTACTGAAAATAACTTTTTTTTAGTTAGTACTTGTTTATGTATTTCCAGACATACATTTTGTATTGAAACTTTAAGGAAACAACTGAATATGTTATTAATTTTAATAAAATACTTCATACATAGTGACTATGTGACTATGCCCATAAGATTTGAGCATAGACCTGAATGTCAATTGTTATAAATTTTATACTATTTTTATACTTGCTCAAATTTATTTCCAAATTTCTACATAGGTGTCTTTTTGCATATATCAACATAAAATACATATCATTCCCAAAAACTAAAAGTGTGTTAAAAATGAGTTCGATTGGTTACAAATTGAGTATAATATACAACTTAAACGTAACATATACTGCTATTAGCTATATATTTCACTTTTTTTATTGGGGTAAACTAACAGTAACACAGTAGTAGGTAAGAACATAAAGATAAATATTTAGATAAATTATTGACTGTGTGTGGAACCCACAACGACTACCACATATTACTTATGATATTATTAAAGGAATATATTTATTCATTTAAAAACATGTAAAGTTTTCGTTTTTGTGTCAATTCAACGAAGTTATTAAATATATTAGCAATACCTAGTCAATTTAAATTTGTGAAAGTCCAACTTTAATTTATTTTCAAAATGAAAAATATTTATTTAAATTCCTACAAACCTAGTTATTATTCCTTAAAAATTAGATGGAGTGTATCTACTTTAGCAGTTATAAAACAGTGATTAATATAAAGCAACTGGTGTCTCCCTCTATCCCAAACACAATGAAACACTGCGTCTGCGCTGCGGGTAAGTCATGTGTCAGTGTTCCCAACACAGCACCACCTTCCCAAGATGTCGCCATCTGTTGGAGTTTGTGCTGCCCTCTGTCCTACAAGTAATGAACTGTTACGCTAGGCTGGGTACCGCAAAGTAGCCTGCTTGAGTAGTATAAGTACAACAAGTATGCCACAGATGACTCTGTAAGCTAATATAATCAATTTAATAAAAGTTCTTTAGCGATGTTTTGCCGATTCATGACAAAACTGGGTATTTTTTAATTGAATATAATTGGGTAATTTCAGACTAGGGTAATATTTTTTTAATATTTGAGCAAGTAGAATAAGCTGACGGGACTTTGATGGAAAGTGGTCACCGTCCATAGACATCTACAAATTCTACAATACCAAAGACAATGCTGACGACTGTCGGCCCTTATAAAATGTGATTAATCTACCTTTTTTTTATAAAATGATTAGTTACGGAGCACAGATTATCTACATAAGTAACAAATTAAGAACCGATTACTTACGAGAATTTCGAATGTCTGACAGATATGTCAATTGCAACAATGAAAACGAAAAACATAATGTTACCAATACCTGAACTATAAGAGAGTTTCAGTGATTTGGTTAGAGACAAAATTCCTTAATTCTAGCCTACATAATGCAAAGACATACAAATTGGAACAAAATATCTTTACAATAATGTCTGATATCTTTCAAAAAAGCTGTTACACGTCCCGAAGCTCCGGTTACAAGTACCGCACCCTCTCCACGAACACAGGCGAAAGGAAACGACGGGACACCACCGAAGATAACACATTCGACAAGAAACTAAACGAACTCCAACGTGAAATAGCCTCCAGAGTAGACAATCAAATCAAATTGACGCAGAATTCGCGAAACGCAATACAAGAAAAGTTCAGCAAGATACATGAAAAAATAAACTCGATGCTGGAGCTCCAAAAAACGGTGAAGGGTTTACGCAACGATTTGCAAGCAGCTGAGGGTTCCCTAGCCGAAATGCTGGATAAGGTTTATAGAATGGAAGCCGCGGCAGGTACCGAAGCTACCAGTTGGAACTCCAGAAAAAGCTCGTTCCGTTCTGAGCCTATATCTGAAGAGAAAGAGATATTTAGCTCGGCAACTACACGTATCTGAATAGATTTACAATCGATTCATTTTAGAATTTCAAAACAAGGGGGTTGGTAAATAAAGTTAGATTAATCTCGACTTGTTTTATTTATTTATATACTTGCAGCTTGCAGCTGTAACGTCGTTTTTACTCTCACATTTATTTTGGTAAGTATAATGTTGTAGCGAAATTACAATTTAATTATAAATTACATACAATGAAGGTAATATTAAGAATACATTCAAAGCTACTTTGAAAACACTCATTTAATAAATAAATAAATATTGATGGACATTTCACGCAGCGTCATCTAGCCCCAAAGTAAGCTAACCATAGCTTGTATCATGGGAACCAGACAACTGATATAATACTTATATACATTTTTTTTATATTGAATACTTATCAACACCCAGACAGAAAAAACATCTATGTTCATCACACAAATGTTTGTCCTGGGTGGGAATCGAACCCACAGCGCAGATGGCAGGGTTACTACCAACTGAGCTGTGACGCCAGTCAAATGAAGGTATTTTAATATTATAAAACATGTATTGGAATCTGAGAGCACCTCTTTTAAAAGATTTCCAGTGATCATTATAAAGTATTTTTAACCAATTCATTCCATTTCTCGAACCACATTCAATATGGCACATAAAAAAGAGAGTAAATACATTGAACACCGTTTTCATATTAAGTTAGAGTCTAGAGGATGCTATATTATACAAAATTCGTTCTATGAACTCGCGTTCAGTAAGTGTAACCTACGTTATGAACTAAGATATAATATGTAAGTGCTTACTTGTAATAGGACTAGGTATTCAAGATCCTTTAACGAATATTAACACACATATTAAAGTTTTTCTAAACGCATATAATTATCTAGATTTATGTTTTGCTATTAAATGCAACAAAAATAACCTAGGCATAAATACACTGGCGTTTTGCATCAGTGCCTTTTAAAATGGTGTAGTCATGCAAATTGTTAAACAATTTGATATGTAAAACGATTTTCTTTTTTATTCAATCGTCTACACCCTCAGAATTACCTACTACTAATATTTTAGCTAACACTTCCAACAAAGATGTAAAGGATTATCACATGATGAGATAAGAGCAGAATAACAAGCATAAACTATTCACAATAATTTTCAGCACACGCTTGTTTACATCCTTTGGCTAATACTAAGTATATCAATCAACATAGCTGCCAGATTAAACTTGCTAAAACCACATAAATACAATAATTGTATACTACATGATTTATATATAGACTTACTTCAGTTATATACTTATTTTTCTTAGATAGTGTCCTTAAAAAAATGACTTCGGTCTTTCTTTCATTGCACTCCACTAAACTGTTTAGTGACTCGTCCGTCATACAAAACGCTGTCTCTGTCAAAATGTTAAGTTCGAGTTCAGTCGAATAAACAAAGCAACGCTCTCAGGAGACCGTCGCCGAAGCATGTGCAGCATCCCTCCTTCGGCGGCTCCTCGGCCGCGAAACTCGGCTCCTTGAGGCGCTTGGGCTTGCGCCCGCAAAGTTTACTCGGCACCGGGTCGGGGTCGGGCGGCGCCGACCGCTCGCTCAGGTTGACCGGCAGCGCTGCCGGGCGAGTGGGACGCGGCCTCGCCCAGTGCCGGAGCAGGTTCTCCTGCGCCGAGCCCACCGGCACCGGCGCCGACAGCTTCCGCGCTCGCGCGATCACCAGCGCGCGCTCCATCGGCTCCAGCAGCTCGAACGCCAGCGCGCGGTCCAGCTCCGCGCCCGGGGACAGCAGCAGGTAGCGCGGACAGTAGGAGAGGTCGCCGAGCGCCGCCCGCTTGTTCGCCGACGTGGGCTCCTTCCCGTAGCGCTGGCAGAGCGCGGTGGCCCACCGCGCCAGCGCCTCGATGAGCACCGTCTCGCTGGAGAGCCGCAGCGTGTCCCGCCTCACGAGGAGCGCGACGTCCTCGTAGGCGAGCTCCTCGAAGCGGTCGTCCGTGAGCGCGGCGTCCGCGTCTTCGTCGAGCACGAGCAGTACGTTGTGCGCGAGCGAGTCGCACCAGCGCGAGCACTGCGCGAGCAGCCGCGACGCGTGGTCTTCCCGGAACATGGGGAGCGGCGGCGCGGAGGCGGCGCCCGGCAACCGCGCGCACAGGTACCGCAGATCGCGCAGTACCTCGAGCGCGACGCCCGCCTCGAGTATCTCGTCGAGCCGCCGCGCGCACCGCTCCGCCAGCTGCGGACACAGGAACTTGTAGGCGGCGTCGAGCGCGCACCGCGCCGTCACCGGCGAGTGAAGGTGCGTCGGCTCGCAGTACAGGTAGCGCAGCAGCTGCTCGAACCCCCTGCGGTCGACGTGCTCCACGAGGATCGTGTCGCCCTTGTTGTGGGCGAGCAGCGCGGCGAACGCGGGCCCCGTGCCGGCGAGCACGCGCCGGTGCCCGGGGAACCGCCACCGGTCCTCGCCGAGCCCCGCCACGAACACCACGTCGCTGCGCAGCTCCTTGTTGTAGAGGCCGGTGAGCGTGCCGTCCGGCGGCGGCGGCGGCGGCTCCAGCAGATAGTCCGCGCATACGTTTTGGGGTTCCTCCTCTTCTTCTTCCACGAAGTCGTCCTGCTCCTCCTCGGACGGGGTCGGTGTGTCGGGGGTGCAGGCCGGGTTCGTAACTACCGTCATCTTGATATTGTATTGTCACCTGAAATTAAAACCAAAAATGATATTTATATGTTAGTAAATATTACGCGATTTCACAGATAGGACAGGAAACTTGAGAGGTGTAACTGAGCTTTCACTTTCAATTGTAATAGGGTATTATAAGCTATTGTTCGATACGCAGTGTCTTTTAATGCCCCTTAGGAACCACATCATTTTTAGCGTCGTGTTAATTCCTTGAGGTTTCCTTGTGGTTAGACGCTAACGAATCATGTTAGCACCCGTTATTATATCCTGTGAGCGTATGAGCACCATATAAAGAATCATTATTACCACTGTTTGTGTTACATATCATCGTAAGTGTTAAACGCACCAAGGGCACTTGATTGTGCGTTTATTTTTTCTTAGTTTAGTGTTTATTCAAAAGAATAACTTCATTGTCAGATTCTATTAGTTTATCTGCTAAGAAAGTAAACATCATAAAAAAGAATAACGGAATAATGAAACGCCATAACGTTTATGCACCTAAGTTCCGGACGTTTCACTTGTTGCAGTATCCAGGCGTACGCATATTGATTTTTTTCTCCATAGACTGTATTGTATACCTTGTCGTACTATACATAGATGTTAGTACCTAGCAGCATTGCTACAACCGTCTAGAATTTTATAAACCCGCTTAGATTCGGTTGCTGTGAAATGTATGTACCTCCATTATTGACTGGCCTCATAGCTCAGTTGGTTAGTAACCCTACCTTCTGCGCTGTAGGTCGTGGCTTCGATCCCCAATCAGAACAAACATTTTATGTGACATTTGTAACATTGATGTTTGTTCTGTGTCTGGGTGTTAATATGTATTATATGTATGTATTTAGAAAAAAAAAGTATATAAGTATTATATTAGTTGTCTGGTTCCCATGACACAAGCTATGCTTAGCTTACTTTGGGCCTAGATGACGCTGTGTGAAATGTCCACCATTATTTATTAGTTTCTTACTTGCCAAATGACCTTTCCTGAATCGAAAATCTTTATGTAATCGATAACTTAATTTCTGTATAGTAACTTAATGTCTCGGTTCAACAGAATAGGTCAAACATTATATGTAGAGCACTCAAAGTTACTACAATTAACAACCAGCAGAATAGTTTAAAAATTTGACGTGGCTATATAAATGTATATGTTTAAATGCTCTCAGAGTAAGTGTAATCATCAAGAAGGCAGGATGAGAAACAGACGAGTTGTGCGAAAATGTGAATCAACAATCAAATGCGTCACATTGTTTCTGGATAAACATAAATAATCTCGCGAAATTGACGTACCGCCCTCTCCACTAACTATAAATAAACTGGAACTTGAAACATGAGCCTGAACCAATCCTTTGTTGTCTAAATGATACGACAAGACCCTAGTCGCATCATATGCGCCCGTAACTCTGACACGTGTACGTGGAATGTCTCATGTACCCGTAATTTCACCGGCAACCACAACTTTCAAACCGGAACACTGCTTGGCAGCAGAAACGGGCATGGTGGCAGTACTTCCCCGGACGAACTAAGGCTCAGGTGTTCCGTCTCACCCGAACATATACGATGAACTGTGGAATGCATTTAACCAGTCACATCGATGTCTGCCGTAAACCAAAATATTTGACTTGACTGGCCTAATAGCTCAGTTGGTTAGTAACCCTACCTTCTGCGCTGTAGGTCGTGAGCTCGATCCCCACTCAGGACAAACATTTGTGTGACATTTGTAACATTGATGTTTGTTCTGTGTCTGGGTGTTAATATGTATTATATGTATGTATTTACAAAAGAAAAGTATTATAAGTATGTATATCAGTTGTCTGGTTCCCATGATACAAGTTATGCTTAGCTTACTTTGGGGCTAGATGGCGCTGTGTGAAATGTCCACCATTATTTATTATTATTTCCTTCTCAGTTATAAAGCGTCAAGGTAAACCTCCAAGCTGCCATCGGTGTATGAGCAGCAAGGGCGTAACTATATAGCACATATTTGCACGTCGGTATGTCCTTACCATAAGGCATAGTGGATGAAGCCGTTATTTCTTTACAAATCAAGGAAGTGCACATGCATAATTCTCCGCGACGAACGGTTTACGTGAGCCTATATTTTTAATCCCAATCAAAGAAAATGACCGCGGGCCGCGTTCCGCTGATATTGCGCAAACGCAAAACTAAAACTTAACTATGTCTGTCAACTGGCTTATGCGTTCTGGAACATAGAAACTGCTATAATTTATTAAGAAAATAAAAGCTTGTCAAAAGCTTATAATTGCAAAAGTTTTGAGAATTCCCAAGTGCATTCGGGAAATACAATATCAAGACAAAGAACACTTTTCGGCAAATTTCAGAAAAGTTAAATTACTAGCAAACCGAAAAAACCAACTTCGACGCCACAAAACTAGAATGATTCCTCGTGATGTCCCACTTGCATGACATATTTTTACTTTATAATAAAATAACTTATGATTTAACCAACACAACACTACAGAACAGATTTTGATGGTATTTCTACGCGGCCAATCTGTATATCCTTTCAAATAAAACAGAAAATCTCCAAATCAGTTTATAAATAACGGAGATGTGACATAACAAACATGAAAATACAGTCGAATTGAGAACCTTCTTTTTCTGAAACCGGTTAAAAATTTACAAGCTTTTCTTCTACATGCACATGTACTCTGTTGCATGTAAAATGGATACCGTAGAGACATTCGGATTCATCCGGATGGCCGACGATGACCCACATACATACATACATTCGCATAGCTCGGCTGGAATTGCCTTATATTTAGAGACAGGCCGGTGCAATGTTACGAAAGCATGTGTATTTGGTTCCCAAATGAATATTGTATGAAATCCACATGATTTCATTACTCGTTTGACAATGGAAAGCTATTAGACTGTTGCTGAGCAGTAGAACTCTCGCCAAGTTCGGGGAAGTACTGCCACCATGCGTATTTCTGCCGCCAAGCAGTAACGCGTTCGCATTACTGTGTTCCGGTTTAAAAGATGTGGTTGCCGGTGAATTACAGGCACATGGGACATTCACCTACACGTCTCAGAGTTACGGGCGCATACGATGCGACTTGGGTCTTGTCGTACCTAGTAAGGGAGGACCCAAGTCGCATCGGTTATTATGGGCCGAGGTTACCACTTAATATCAGGTGGGCCGTCGGCTCGTTCAGTAACTGCATCACATAAAAAAAACCCAGACACAGATCAAACACCTATGTTCGTCACACAAATGTTTATCTTGGGTGGGAATCGAACCCACAGCGCAGAAGGCAGGGTTACTACCAACTGAGCTGTGAGGCCATCATATTACTTCCAACTTCAAAGTATAACGTAGGCAGACAAGACACGGTCCGATAATGCCCTCCGGCAGTCAAGCATGGATCCTATTGCCCAACTTATGATCGAATAGTGATAACTAGTGAGCGGTCACCTTGCGCAGAATCAAGGCACATTCAATTACAGCCATTATATCATCCAACTTTACTTGTTAATCTTCCAGTTACGTTCCAATCAACTCTAACATATCAGAAGCAAGAGTTCCCATTATTCAAATGAGGGCTGACACGATTTTGGGAACAAAATATATTTCGCACTATCTTTGAGTTTCGTCCATTATGGTTTTGAGATTGTCTGCTAAACTTGTGATGTTTTTCGGCCTTCTATTTCACTGTAGCTTCAGTTTTAGTAATACTGATTTGTGTTTCGTCGTTAACTAGTTTGTGTGGCACGGGTACCGACTGAGCTACGAGTAACATGGTCCCTTGATGACAATAGTTGCCAGTGTTTTTTATTTCAACAAAACTTATCGTCACATGTAGGAACAGCTGAAACCGTGGTGTGTAAAATCAAAATGTGTTTAGCAACAGGGTCAGAAATAGAACGGGGCAGCTGCGACCACAACATGCGGAAATTGATGTGCAATGAAACAACAGGACTCATACAACTTCTGAATGTGCCTCAATACTAACATTTAAAATTATTGTACTACTCATATGTTTCTTGAGATTTACGATATTCAGAGAAATGTAAGTAAATACTGGTGGACATTTTCACCCAACGCCATCTAGCCTTAAAGTAAGCTAAGCATAGCTTGTATCATGGGAACCAGACAACTGATATAATACTTATTTTTTTTTTTGTAAATACATTACAACCCCGACACAGAACAAACATCTACCTATACTCGTCACACTAATATTTGTCATTGGGATCAAACCCCCGACCTACAGCTACAGCTCTGAAGGCAGGGTTGATTATTAAATCTTTTTAATTAATACAGTTGAAAGATAAAATGAAAATGTGAAAAATTCGTTTGCTTTCACGTGTAAATACTGAATTAGGTTGCCATTTTGAAATAAAATATGCTAGTCAAGTGATTGCGGCAAATATTTGCCATGATAATAACTAATAAGTCCCTATCCGTTACCAAGGGCATAATAACAAAGGATTATGAAGGATTGTCTGTAGGTCATCGCAGATAAAACATGTTAAATATTAAATAAGACCAGATTAGGTAGCTGTTATTCAGTTTGTACAGTGATTATCATAGTTCAGTACAAATAGGATACCGTCGTAGCTTAATCAAACACACTTTCAAATCTGTACAAATATTCACTTTACTGGTTTCGTAATTTTCAAAGGCGGCATTATTAGAATCATGAGTTTTACATATACATGCGTCTAAATGAAGAATTGTGAGCTAAACATGGAAAGTCTACAAGCCAAAACGGTGGACACACTGTGAATTTATACTAATATATAACGCTAAGCATTTAGATTTATATATGCATTTAGAGAAAAAAAAAACTTTTTTTTTTCATTTATATAAGTATGTAATTGTTGTATAGTGAGAGAATAAAATAATTCCTTTCTTTCTATTTATTTATACGTTTAGATACGATAAAACATTTCAAAATTTCATATTGACGACAAAAGAACCGAAAGAAGACCGAAAGTGTTTCAGCGAATTTTATTTATTGACATTCGCATATGACTAAATATTTTCAGGGTGGTAGTAGATTTTAAGCTAGCCAGCCTGGCGTTTGCCCTACCAATATGCCTTGACTTCCTCACGAAGCTCAAGCTTATAGGTAGGATTCGAACCCGAGTCCTACAGATCGTAAGCCGACGTTACTATTAACTGTGCTATCATCGTACATCGCCATATCCGATATTTGGTATTTGTGAGTATTTTCAACTCGGCCGGATATCAACGGGAGCGCAAGGTAGGGCGGGCGCGGTTCGGGCGGCCCCAGCGCCGGCGAGCCGCCCTACATTCATAATTGGGTCAAGAGTAACCGTGAATACTGAAATCGCTACATCACTACGATGGAATTTTTGGGGGGCCCACGTTGCTCGCGTCCGTATTGATTACCCTCTGATTACTATAAAAAAAAAGTATTTATTTAAACTCAAGTGATCTGCATATATGTAATGTCAATGTGTCAGACATTACTCATCGCTACCGAATCGTTACCATGGGACTTATTCAGATCGTGTTGATCTGATTCTGGGCGTCGTTACATTTTACGATTACTTGGGGTTATTTTACGATTTGCCTTGTATCAAAAAAACCGGCGCAGAAGGAATATAAAATGAGAAGGTGAATCATCTCTAATTGTAGATTACAATCTATGAGACCATGGATTCACAGATGCCTATATAGTTGAACTGTGTATTGGTAAGTCTAAGGTATGGGTCCTCCGTGTAACATCGTGTTACGACCTATTCTTCTATTATATTCGAGTCACTTCATTCATTCTCTCGAATCAGTGTGGTGAAAGGATTTTAAATGCGCCTCAAAGAGGCTCCTTTCGTGCACTAGACACATGTCTTCGAATTTTTTAGTTTTAGGTCATGTCGGTTTCCTCACGAGGTTTTCCTTCACCGTTTTGAGAACGTTATTGCCCTTTTTGCGCACGTAAATCTGTTCAGTATGTTTTGAAGGAGTAACAAACATCTATGCAAACATTTTTGTATATATAATATTATTGTGATTGTTAAATATCATATTGCAGTTTTTAGGATGTTATTTAAAAACCGTAAATATTTGTTTTATTCGTTTAGGTACGCTCACGCACCAACAAGTTTATCAAAGGGTTGTTGTTTCGATGCCTGCTCCGTATAAACTTCAAAGAGCTCTACTTCTTTTGGAAATTTTTGGGTTTCATGCTCGGAGTAGGTACGTGGAAGTACATAAATTATTCTGTGCCCGAAGCCTTTCATTGTATATATAGGTAAGTCCGCTTTGATTTTTATCACAAAACATCAAACATATAAATCGCGGATTAAAACTAAATGGTAAAGATACATACAGACTTTCTCAAACTCAGGCAATTAATAATAGTGCGCAGCAGGTTTCCGGTAGAGAAATGTTTAAACTTACCTACTTTAAAGAAGATATGCACTTTAAGCTCCATGAATCAAACGGCAGACACTTCAGAACTGAACCCAAATGAAACTTGTCCCACCTTTTTAACCCGTAGCTTATTCACTCAAGGTTTCACGTGATGGAAAATTTTCATAGAGGAATTAGTGCATATTGGGATAAAACTTACCATTTCATTGCCCGTTAAATTCCATTAGTTTGTAGAGGATGACGTATACTGTAGGTAAGTTAAGTTTGCTTGACTGACGTAACGGATCAAACCAACAGCTTATATGAGTCATCTAAGTATAGGATACCTAATGACATAGGCAGAAACATGCAGCGAATGAACTTAGGAACGCTCTTGTGAAAGAGATAGAGCGCGGTGTTACAGACCCCGAGTCTCAATCCGGAGGTCGCTCGTTCAAATCCCGACATGCACAATGATACTAGTATATTACCGCTTGATATATTTAGGTTTGTGCGCAATACCACGTTCTCAAAACGGAAAAGAAACTGACATATCCTAGAATCAAAAATTTGAAGACATGTGTCAAGTGCACGAAAGGAGGTGCACTTAAATTCCTTTCACTACGACTAGTACTAATACTAGAACTAGTAGTACAGAAAACAATTTAAGTTTTACACGATTCTGTGGATTTTCCGTTATTTTTTGTGCTTGTTGGGTAACAAAATAAATGATTCATTTTATCTAAGTAGATACTTATGAATAATACAAAATCAGCAAAGTTTCTATCAACTTAGAAAGCTTGTAAACTTAAAGTATACTATGTAAGCAATCAAAATATATCTAGCTAATGAAATTGTAAATAAGTAAAAGACGATAAATAAACACATCAAACTCAAGTTTACCTAAATAATAACAGACTAAGTTTTCACTTCATATTTCTTTTTAAGATTATAGAGCCTACCAGTTTTAGTATTAAAGTCATTATTAATCATCTTCGGCCTTGTCCACACATATACATAAGTCTCTCTCCCAGTACAGTACAGTACAGTACTGCTCATCCCATCGGAGTTTTGTATAAACTCGTAGTTAACAAGCTTTAGCATGGAAATAGTTATCCAAAAACTTGCAGCCGAGCGATTACATGTGGCCCAATCCTAAGTTAAGCTTCATTGAGCCCGGTCGTCCGGTCACCATTGTTTTTATGACTGATTCATTCTAAACTAAGTTAATTAATTCAGTTTAATTCAATCGGTATTATATATTATTTCACACAGTGCCATCTAACACCAAACTAAGCATAGCTTGTACTGTGGGAACCAGATAACTGATAGAATACAGGTTAAATATTCATATTTATATGTACTTTGTTTGTATACCTACCTGTTTTATGAGAGAAAATAAATTTGATTTGATTTGAGTACATATATACTTTTTTGTATACATACATTAAATACGTATTAACACCGAGACACAGAAAAAAGAACAATTTTCGTCACAAAAATGTTTGTCCTGGGTGAGGAGGGGAACCCACGACCCGATCCCACGACCCACAGCGCTAGGCAGAGTTACTACTGAGCTGCGAGGCCATACCTTTATATGTTAACGACAGAGCTCATAGCAACTTTATCAATTGCAAAGTCTTATTTCAATTGCAAATATATATAATATTGGTTATCAAGTAGTAGTATAATGGAAACTGATTACTAGGTTCATAATGAATGCTAATAGTTAGAATATTAATGTAGCGAGTTTATCACGTTGTTCGTGTCTGGAAACGAAACAGAAGGAACTAAGTTTTTCTTTTGTAAGGAACGAGTAAACCACAAAACACTACACTTGTATAGTTTCTTAATTGCTCCACACAATTTAAGTTAGAGAGGGTGGTGGCCCGGTGGTACTAACTCAAGAGTTTCAATCCGGAGGTCGCCGGTTAAAGTCCAGACGTGCACCAATGAAATTTTCGCTTGAAACATTTATGTGCGCAATTCTTAAACCACGTTCTCAAAACGGATTTTAAGAGAAAATAAACTCAAAATTGACGTGTCAAGTGGACGACACGAGCATCTTTGCACTTAGTTAAAAGTGGTTATTTTAATGTTACAAACAGATACTCGACACTCCAATTTTATTTATTTGTATAGATCCCTGTGCGACCTTATTATGTATAAAAGGACACATTACGGTCGTATTATAATCACAATCCTAAACCTAAAAAACCAAATGATTCATTTACATCTCAGTTATTTTAAAACCACACTTATACGATTTATTTAGCTTTGCGTCACTATTTCAGTTAAGAGTTAGTACACACTGAGTTAGCCGCGAAAATTACATTTATACGGTAAAATCATATGACATGACGAATCCTAGAGAATTGATATTTTGGGGATGGCTTACAGCAAAAGAAAGTATAGGTACTAAGAAAGTAATTTAGTTAATTTGTACACTGACGAGGACTAATATTAAGTTTTAGTATGAAACGAAAAATGCTGTTTCACTTACTGTTTGGAGTAGATAGTAGAAATTTAACATAAATATTCTCTTAGTTATCACACGGTTTTAGTACTTCAAATAATCAATAAGAAAAACATTTAGGTGAATTTTCCCTCTCAAAAGTAAAGGTTATAAGATGTGGTTGCCGGTGAAATTACAGGCACATGAGACATTCCACCTTCACGTCTCACATCTACGGGCGCATACGATGCGACTTGAGTCTTGTCATACCTAGTATGGGAGGACCCAAGTCGCTTCGGTTGTTATGGGCTGAGGTTACCACTTAACACCAGGTGGGCCGTCGACTCGTTCCGTAAATGTATAACATAAAAATATGTAAATAAATATATGTAATATATGTACTCACATGACTTTAGGTTATTCGTATATGTATCTTGACCAAATGTACTGTAAATGTAGAGCAGGAAAGATGAAACAAAGTGTACTACTGTATGAGTTTACTCAGAAGATATTTATTGCCCAGGTTGGTACTCGGCCTTAATTGTCTATTCAATTTCAATTGACTCCTTTATTCAAATCCAGTAACCGCTTTTTCACGCTTAATTGCCTTCAAGTGAATGAACCGATTAATTTGAAATTTAACAGGTATGACTTTGATGACGATACAAGAATATATAATCTATATATTCCATCTGAGGGAGTAGAGTAGAGTAGAGTAGAGTAGGAACGACCTTATCGGTACTTCTCAACGTTTCCTAGTAAATTGATCGAGTTTCGTTTGTACAATCGATTATGATTCGATTTTTCTTTATAACAACAATTTACAAAGAAATCTTTACATAATATTTAAAAACTAAAATGAAACCAATTGAGCTATGTAAAGACCGTTTCAACTGATCTATAGATATCGGATAATGGCGTTCTAAATAGATATTTATTATTAGTATGACTACAATCTTGGAAGCTTTGCGAGCGTGGTAGGTCAGTGGTACAGAGCCCAAGTTTCAATCCGGAATTCGCTGGTTCGAATCCTGACATTATTGATGCATTTTTCGCAATGTGTGTGAAAAATATATGTCCTGAAAGGACTACTGTGGAGCATTAAGATCTCATGGCTGATGGGACGAAATTTAAGGGTGTTCGATTATTGTATCGACTTATTAAACCACAATGTAAAAAGTGACCCACTGAAACTCAGCTTAACCCTCCGATAGGAAAGGGTGAATCAAGCGAAATTAAATTTATCAATACTATTATTTATCAATAACAAAAATTAAATTCATTAAATTTATCAGTCAATAAGGCATCATAAAATCGTTAGTATACTACATTTTTGTTTTAGTTAGTAAAGCAATCGCAGTAGGTATAAACTACTATTAGTCGGGTGACTAGTTCTCTAGAACCAGTGTGGTGGATTTAAGTGCGCCTCAAAGGGGCTCCTTTTATGGTAGGTAGTAATTTTATATATTCTCGCGTTTCTGAGTTTCTTCCGTTGAATCATAAAAATTCAAAGAACTCATTATTTGTAAGGCATGAGTAGCGTGCGAGTGATTTTGGATACCCGCCAAAAAACATATCTAGAATATTAACTTGTGCAGGATAAAAACAAGGCATGATTAGGTATATCCATGGCTAATTAAAAAATGCGCTTATCTTTTCCTGTTTGTTCTTCCTGTTTTAAAACTGAGTGATATCATCAAGCTTTTAGGTTAAATAAAAATTTTAAAACAACATTTGTTATATTAATTTCACAATGGTGGGAAATATTCATTATTTGGCACAATCAAAGTCAAAAATAAATTTAAATATATGATTAACATATCAGAAGTTAGTACCTGTTTTGATATATAAGTAGGTTTATAATTTGACCCACTAGTGAATACGTGTTTCAAATGATTGATAAAAATATGTGATAAAACGAAGAGACATTTTATAATACCACTGTTGTGGTAGTGACAGCGCTGCTTTAGTAAGTTTTCTTTCAAGTGAAACGTTCTGGAATAGAAACAATGTGCAATAACATTATTTCGTTTAAAAAAAATTACACGTAGTCATATTTTTTAAAGTTACGGAACGAGCAGAAGGCCATCTGGTGTTAAGTGATAACCTCTGCCAAAGTTAAACACGCAATATGACTTGGGTCCTCCCTTACAAGACCCAAGTCGCATTGCATGCACCCGTAACTGAGTGGAATGTCGCGTGCGCCTGTAATTTCACTATCGAACCAGTGTGGTGAAAGGATTGTAAGTGCGCCTCAAAGAGGCTCCTTCGTGAACTTGACACATTTCTTCGAATTTTTAATTCTAGGACATGTCGGTTTCCTCACGATGTTTTCCTGCACCGTTTTGAGAACGTGGTATTGCGCACATAAATCTTTCAATTGAAAAACGCATAGGTGCACGTAGGGATTTGAACCGGCGACCTCCGGATTGCAACTCGGGCGTCAGTACCGCTAGACCACCACGCACATTTGTACCTATTTCTACTGATACTAAAATAAAAGTAATAAATGGATGCTTTATTAATAAATTATGAATAGTGTCCAGTATTTTCCAATGTCCACATTATAGGCGTGGCGTCGCGTCGTCCTAGCATATTTTCAGCTGATTCTTCAGTAATCACGTAGTCACGAGTAAAGCCGGATGACTTTTGAACTAGGGGATTTTGAATTAGGGGTTTCTTGTCTGTTCTCCCCATGGAGGGTCGGATAGGGTTTGAACAGGCATCAAACTTATCAATAAGTACGCGTGACCTTATGTTTTGAATATTGACGTTTCAAAGCCATTTCTTTGTGAATTCTATGGAAATAAAGTTTTTGAGTTTGACTTTGAACTGCGACTAAGCTCGGCGGCTGTGTTTAGTATGCTCCAAGTGTAAGGTAATCAAATATGTTGTTTTGGGTTCGTGTGAGGAGCACGCGTGGGCCAATCCTCCTCCCATGTACGATACTCGCTTCTAGAGGTGTATGAACACAGTGTTTGGGTGTCCATTTATCATTCTCTTCTGGTATCTATGACTCATAGCTTTGGGAATAGCTTTCGGGCAGATGCCAATAATGCCTAGAATACCTACAGAAAAAAGCGTAGTCGCTTTACAGCACAGAACATAACGTGATAAAATTTAATTTCTATAATTTGGTATACAAAAGACTATCGATAATTATAAATTAAATAAGTAAACATACAATTTAAAATATAACTACTTAATAAATTATCATGTTAGAGATAAATAAAAAGAGGATGCGATTATATCTGCCATTTTTCGTTGCATTTTGCATAATTTTGTCTGCAACGAAGGTCAAGTTATTATAAACTACACTTATGTAATATGACCGTCTGCTCTATGTATTGTTTAATTAGGTGTTTTGCATTTACCGGCTAAATACATATTAATAAATTAAATAAATTTCCCATTCATGTGTCGATATATCGTTCGTTCACTCAGCTACGTATAAGACGTGATAACGAAATATTAGTTTAGGATCGAAAAGTGATATAGTTTTAATTCCAAATAGCACACTGGTTTATTCAAATAAATGATAAAATCACCACAAATTGTTTATCCTAATTTTCTATTGTCTAATGGTTACTTTACTATCTATAACTAATATTTACAAATTCTTAAAATGTATCTTGGTATGTACTCACATTACACCTGTAGCTATCTACAACTATTTGTAGTCCTTTGTTACACTGGTCAAAACAGATACTAAGTACCTGTTGTAACTTACCCCCGGTTTTATGTATTATTTTTTATAGCCCAGTCACGGTAAACTGAACACTGCACCGTACCTACTTAGCCATAGCTACCTGAACGTAAATTTTCTATGCATCTGTATGGCTGTGCGTGTATCGGCCTAATCAAATATACTACAACACATATTCAGAAATTACCTTTAATTGCGATCTGTTTGTTCACATCTCAATCCAGAATGTCACTTCACAAATCCACTGTTTCCTTTCACTGGGTGATGACGTGAATTTCAGTCGTGACGGACGGGTTGTGTCGGCGCGCGCCGCCGCCGCCCGCCCTACGCACTGTACACAGCCGCTAATATTAGCCGTTTCAGAGACGCGCTGACGGCGAGCCTCCGACGCGAAATGATTGCGCTCTGAAATTTGCCTCGTGCGGGGCTTTGAAACGACGCGCATGCGCGGTACACAAACAAACAAACAAACACTTTATCAACCTCGTGCTGTGCTGTGCTGGTGGGTAGGGTAGGGTAGGGTAGGGTAGGGTAGCTATGGCAGTATTGATGAAACCTCCGTCTGTGTTTGTAGATGGTGTGCAGCCGTCGTTGTGGGTTGACTTCAGTTGATCAGTATTATTCAAATGACTGATCGAATCTGTATCTAAGCTAGATTATCTTAGTTTAATGGGTTTACATTGAAAATATGATCAAAAACTGTCTCACGTGAGTAATATGCAACTGGCGAAAAAAAATTGAGGTCCTTTTTTTTCAAATTACGATAGGCTAACATTTGACCGCAATCTGACCTGATGTTAAGTGACGATGCGGTCTACGATGTAGCATGCGCGCCTAGAAGAAACCTATTCACTCTCCTCTTGAAGACTTCCAGATTATAGTTCTCGGGAAATACAGACACAGGCAAGGAGTTCTACTCTTGGGCTGTCCGCTTTATGAAAGTGGAAGCAAAACTCTTCACGTACGGATGTGAGGTAATTTGACCAAGAAGGGGTGACGTGATGCTGTACGTCTGGTTCTATAGACAAAGTATATATTTTTTTATAAATATTGTATTAATACCCTTTTTGATGATTCTTTTTCTTTGAAAGGTAAAGCAAATACGCATAGTTTTCTTATTCTTTTACTTTGAATAGATATTGGGCAGTTTTTGTGTGGGAACAAAATAGGTAACCGCTACATTATTTCCCGTAGAGATAGATTACTATTTATGAATAAATAAATAAATTTAAGTACTTGTTTTGCAGATATACATATATACATACATAATATTAACAATCCAATATACACCTATATTATACAGATTAGTATGATATTCACGGATTTTTGCCTACTAATTAGAACTACTTATAGTAGGTACCTACTTATTATTAGGTATACATACGTACGTACATCCTTTTGAGTGCCTTTATTTATAATACGTATCTACACAAAATTATCAGCTCATGAATAAATACGGCAATTCATTTGAATAAATACATTAAAATAACAGCTTGACTCTGGCAAACTTCAAATTTAACTTTTGGCTGCACTCTATACATAGATACTCCTGTGATACAAACCATGTAGTGAGTCAACCTAGAGGAGACAAAAGAGAGAGAGAGAGAGAACCTTGTTCCCTCCAACCCTCATTAGAGGATCTAGATAGATAGATAGATACCTCTTTATTGTACTAAAAGCTTAAAACAGAAAACATTACAAAGGATAAATGATAAGTGCAACAGTGGGCGGCCTTACCGTTAAGAGCGATCTCTTAACTCTTAAAATAGGTAGTTTGTATCATGGGAACCAGACAACTAATATAATACTTAAATACTTATTTGTAATACATACAAGTACCTATCGTGCACAAAGCTGTGCATAAAGGTCATAGCAAATAGAACTAAAACGCGCCTTATTCCAATCTCAAACGCACACTGTACTATGTAATAATAAACATAAATTATTAGGTTAACAAATGGTAGTTTTTTTGATCGACACAAGAGCTGTAAGTGAACACAGAACAGCCATCAATTATCAACTTTAAACCATAGCGTCAAGGTTCGATTGGGCAAAGGTAACAATAATTAGTTAACTTTAACTGGTGCAAGTCCTCAGAGGTTGTACGCTCGTGCAATTATGTGGTTTGTGGTGGTTGTTGAAGGTTCAGATTACAATGACAAGTTAAATTGTGGCACGTGCGTACGAATGAGTCACAGGCATTCTAAACAGCAGTAATGACACGAACATTGTTCGGCTCGAAGCCGGGCTCACGCAGCCACTGTGCGGGCAGCTAGCTCATTACACACATTGCTAACTTAACTATACGCGTCTGAACTGTTTACCATCAGAGGATAACCTGACTGACATAAAACATACATACACATTTTGTTTGTTTTTATACAGCGTAAGCGCACATTAAAATAGTAATTAATAAAATTGAACTCCCAGTAAACTATAAACAAAAAACTTTGAAAATGTGGTATTAAGGAAACCGTTTCACTCAGTTACATGGAGTAGGCAATATGGAGAAAAATGTATAATCAGGTCCTCTATTTCAACTTAGAAAGTACGGTACCTTAAAATTATGAAACTATTAGCAAATCGTTGAAGAGTAATGAAAATACGAAATATATATCGTCATTTATTAATCAAGATATTATTATATTCCAAGTGTCTGAACAATTCAGATATTAAAAAAGGTACTACAAATTAAAGTATGTTTAACAGGACATTTCAACGGTCGAAACCTTGGCAGGTGATAAAACATGTCGTCAGATTTGCTAAGACTCTAGGTTCTAGTAATATGAAGGTAGTTAAGTACTGATAGCGTCTACGCAACTGCGCTGGAAAAAGTAGGCCATATAAACCCGAGTCCAGACCACCCTGCCCCGGTATACATTTATATATTAAATAAAATGTATACTATATATATTGATATAGTACTAGCTGCGCCCCGCAGTGCTACCCGCAGTGAATAAATCATACAACGGGAACACTGCACTTTTCCGGAATCAAAGTAATATATTTTTAAAACAAAGTAATATATTTTTGCCATCATGCCCAGTTCTGCCGCCAAACAGTAACGCATTCGCGTTACTGTGTTCCGGTTTGAAAGGTGTCGTTGCCGGTGAAATTACAGGCACATGAGACATTTCATCTACACGTCTCACAGTGACGGGTGCATACGATGCGATTTTGGTCTTGTCGTACCAAGTAGGAGAGGACCCAAGTCGCATCGGTTGTTATGGGCAGAGGTTACTACTTAACAACAGGTGAGCCATCAGCTCGTTCCGTAACTTTTTAACATACAAAAATGTGTTAATCCAGGATATAGCTATTTTGGTACCAAATTTCATCCAAATCCATTCAGCCGTTGTTGCGTGAAAACAACATCCATACATCCTCATAAACTTTCAGGTTTATAATATTAGTAGGTTATATATAAATTGTGTTAGTGATTAGAAGTGATCCAGCTGTTTAAAATGTAAACGTGACTTCTCGTTCTCAAGTTTCCAATACAGAAACTCATTAACTTGTGTTATTTACAGAAATGTATTAGAAAGATTTGTTACAAGTAATTTGACCACGATCAGTTTCCGAGTTCCGTTCTTCGCGTAAAGGTTGTTCCGGATTGAAAGGGATGCTTATTATTAAGGTCAGTCAAACACAGTAGGTAGGTAGTAGGTACACAGTAGACTTATGCCAAGTTCGCACGGGGATGTTTTTTTTTATGTGATTTTTGTAACGGAAAAAGCTAACAGTCCACCTGATGTTAAGTGGTAACCGCCGCCCATGGACAATAGCAATACAACTCAACTTCTCTCCACCTAAGTACGAGATGACTCAAGTCGCATTGCGTTGCGTCCCCTAGGTACCCTCTCAAGCCACATTTTCTTTTATTTATACCTAATTTTATTTGTAATATAACACAAAATAAATATTTTTCTTTCTTTCTCTTGCCGGTATCTATTCCATAAATGATTGAAGAATACGCACGCATCCGGGCACACGTTGAGAAGTTAAAGTTTTTTTGTTACATGGTCAGCTTACATCATAATTAAAAAGTATGAAAATTTCAGTGGAAAAAAAAAGGTTCCACGTCTTAAGTAAATAATATTTACAAAATAGGATGGCTTCAATTGAGCCAAATTTAAATACCTTTTCCACCGATACATAGCTAACTAATCCAATTCACAATCATATTTAATTTTGCCCAAAACATGTTCCATTGCCTGGATGGATGGAAACATTCTAGAAATACGTCTTTGACGTTCATTATCACATTTAACTAAATAATTTCTAAATATTCTGGCGGTTGTTCCTGGCGTAAGATACAGTCTCACTCGTCTTTTACAATTAATATCTAGGCTATCTATATCAATAAAACTAAAAGAACTTAAAATGTAACAATTAGTGAGGCCGCGCTACGCCATTATTATCTCAACTAACACGTTCCATCAGTCGGTACATCATTTCCAAAGTCTCCGAGAGCCCAGATCACATAAGTTTCATTATTAATATCACGGTGACTCGTCGTCTGTGTCTGCCTCAAGATAGTTACGAAGTAAACGTACCTACCGGACTTTACACCCTCCAAAATACAAATTTCCTTTAAGTACCCCAGGCAGTTTGCAGGCAACCGAGGCAGACGTCTAGACTAGACTCCGACAGACTCGATCATAAAATTTGTTTGAAAGCTAAATTTCTAATGCAGATAAATACTTAATGCCTTACTTTAATTACACTACTCGCGATACCAATTCAATATACGGTATTCATTATAAAAAAAGAATAGTTGTATTTAACACTATGTCAAAATATATAACGCGTAGGAACAATGTACTTAGGTATATAAAAACTAAAAATATAATGAAAGACAATTATGAAAAAAAAGACACCACCAAATTGTCACAACCATTAAATTTACGAAATAAAATATGAAGAGAGATGTTTTTTCCATTTTGTTATTATATCTTTGGCATTATCTATTTACTATTCCCTATTACACAGGACCACGTTCTCAAAACGGTGAAGGAAAACATCATGAGGAAACCGACATGTCCTAGAACTGAAAATTCGAAGATATGTGTCAAGTACACAAAAGGAGCCTCTTTGAGGCGCACTTATCTTTTCACCACACTGATTCGAGAGAACCAGTGACTCGAATAGATACATAGATAGTTTACACAGGACCAGATATCCGAACAAACCATTTACCCTCTAAATTTAAAATGTAAAGCCCTCTTTCGATAAATATTTTATTCATATGTAACATTTTTCTTCTCGCTTTCGTGCAATCGTTGGGAGTGATTTCGTGAAAAGGGACGGAAGTATTTAACAGAAAGTCCGGGAACACGATCGAGAAGGAGTGGTATAGTCCGGCAAGGCGGCAAGTATAACATGGCGCAGCTGTGCGCCCTGTGCTCAATACCAGCGTCGCCACTGTACAGAACATGACACTAAATTTGGGAAAATATGTGAAATTTGATTTCATCAATTGCTAAAATAATGTTTTACATTGTAATTTTTCAGTACTTTTCGGTCTATACCAATATACGAATAGTCATAGAAGATAAGTACGTAGGTAGGTGCAAGTACAATTATTACTTGTACATACTTATTTTAATAACATATAATTACTTCTACTACCGTAACATATTATAAAACATAAACTACTATAGCATGCCCCATCCCATTTCTTGAGTACAAAACGAATACATTTTTACCACTGCTTCTCTAGTACTACTTTTTATCACTTTAGGCATAATAACATTATCAGTAAATTTTACAAAATATACGCAACGAAGTCTACAATGAAATGAACTCTCAAGTGTCAAAGTGAATTTTTAAATCAAGATGGCCGGTTTAGTTCCTAAAAACGCCACCAACTTATACTTCAGGCACAGCTTTTTTTTTTTTTAATTTTTAAAAATAAACTTTGGAAATTGCTGTCTGTCAGCGAAGTTGACAAATTGACAGTGACAATCACAGATTATAGACTAATCTAGCGTGGTCGCTCGTAGTCCATTTTGAACTTGAGTTTTAAGCATACATACATAACGGGTATATTTATTTTATCGCCCTCTACTAATAATTGTTCCGAATGCGCCTACTCCATCTTATGCACAAAATTCAGACCACTTCAGATATGGGAGTGGAACGCATCGCGCTATCTCTTTGAGTCAGTCACAGTCAGTCAACCAAGCCTTTTCTTTTTATTGCATAGTTCATGCATGCGCAATAATAAGAAAGAAAACAGCGAAATATTTAAAAGTATCGTCAACAAAAGCCTGGATAGTTGTGAGTGATTATAAGTATGTGAATTTATTTAGCGTATGAATAAAGTTATTACTTTATTTTGTGTTACAGTGAAAAGATGTCGTCTTACTTGGAAAGACAGAAGAGTCTCTTCAATCATCTCAAAGACGCTGAGGAACAGTACAGTTATTCTAAATCAAATAAAATAGTTGATCCGCCGAACTATGGTGAAGTCGACAGACACACATACAAGAAACTGAAGAAGGAAATGAAGCAGTTTAGGGGTAAGGAGAGCATATTCAAAAGGCCCGAAGCTAATATGCGGGATTGTTTACGTCCCAAACGACTCCCAGATTACATAAAAAATCCCAAAAAATGGGTGTACTATTCACTTGAAGATGTCACACCTGAACAGATGTCGGAGAAAACAAACACAGCGACCGCTCTAGCGTTAATGCAAAAGTTAGAGGAACAAGAAGCGGCAAACACAGAAATGGATGTTGACTCAGACGATGTTGTTTTTAAGAAGCCTATTTTTCAAGTCTCGTCTACTGTTAAAAAGGCTGTCTTCGTTCCAGATGAAAAGGTTGTATTCAAAAGTAATAAAGTTATCATGCCCGAGTATGTGGTTGGCATGACAAAGAAGAAAGAGACAACCAACAAAAAACCATTGGTAAAAAATCCTGACGATGTTATGAAGTGTTCACTGGTACTGAATCACCTTTATGAAGATAATGATGAGGAATAGTTTTAATTTAGTTTCTTATTTAGTAATTTAATTAATAAAGATAACAGCTAGGATATATCTTATACATTTTATTCTAACACATATATACATGTTGGTATGTTTTGTTTTCATTTTGCAAAATTGCAATTGAACACTTGTAACAAAATTATGTACAGTTTTTCTACATAATGAAAAAAAAATGGAACCTGTAAGTTTGGAATTCATTTTGTTTGACTAGGTTAATTACATTCTGGTGGTCAGACATAAACCATTGAGCTGACCCATCCATTATATTTATTGCACTTTTAATATAAAATAGATTTTTGTCAACCATTTTTTTTTAATGTAATACAGAACGAGCTGACGGCCCACCTGGTGTTAAGTGGTAACCTCAGCCCATAACAAGCGATGGCGGCTTGGGTCCTCTACTAGGTACGACAAGACCTAAGTCGCATCGTATGCGCCCGTAACTCTGAGACGTGTAGGTGGAATGTCTCGTGTGCCTGTAATTTCACCGGCAACCACACCTTTCAAACCGGAACACAGTAACGCGAAAGCGTTACTGCTTGGCGGCAGAAATGGGCATGGTGGCAGTACTTTCCCGGACGAACTTGGCGAGAGTAAAATAAATATTGGAGGACATTTCAGACACAATCTAAGCTCAAATCAAGAACAGCTTGTACCATGGGAACCAGATGACTGAAGGAATATATTAAAATTATAAACTATACTATTATTGGAAAACAGCACCCAGACACAACCAACAACAGTAGGCCGAGTTACAACGACTACCAACTGAAGTGTGAGGCCAGACCACAGTAAACCACATAGATAAATCTGAGTTTTATTAAGGCAATACTCCATATTGGCATCATTATTCTTCCCATTCATTCCTAGAAACAATATCTATTTTTTGTCAATTTGTTCACAGAGGTGGTGGGTACATAGCCTTCAACCTTCAATGAATTCAAAACACCAAATATATTAAAATAAATGCTTTATTTACATAGTTGATATAATTGCAGATTCTGAATTGATTTCCATATTAACATTATCAGTGTTGTCGTCGTCTCCAAAAGAGCTGAGGTCCCTCGACATGGAGTATGCGTCTTCACCGTCAGCGTAATATTTAGGCTCAATTTCCAATATCTTGAAACCGAGGGAGTTGGTGTATAGGTTTAGTGCAGCTCTGTTGCTTTTTCTCACATGAAGTGATACATATTTGGCCTGGAAATAGAACATAGTGATTCTCCACAGCCCTTCAACTGTACACAGTAGTAATGATATCATAAAGGACCCATAGAAATATAACCTTAAAACGAAAATACATGCAATATATATATATATACATAATCATATATACTAGCTGTTGCCCGTGACTTCGTCCGCGTGGAATTCGGTTTTATCACTCACCCCTGTTTTACCCCTCGGAAAAGTAGCCTAAGTTACTCCTTGTTACATCAGCTATCTGCCAGTGAAAGTCCCGTCAAAATCGGTCCAGCCATTTCAGAGATTAGCCGGAACAAACAAACAGACAGACAACAATTGTAAAAAAATGTTGTTTTGGTATATGTATTGTGTATACATCCATATGCACTTGGTAAAAAGCGGTTATTTTAATATTACAAACAGACATTGCAATTTTATTTTTTTACACAATTCTTCCTGGGCACAGATCTTCATGAAGGTAGTCTACCACAAAGGAATTAAAATTCACTTTCTCTGGACTTCAAGACCATTACATTAAATACTGAAAAACTGTCAGTAGCTATAAAATTAAATAAGATAATAAATAATAAGTTACTTGAAAGCATTCAACCATAGCGAGTGATGCTTGATTCATGAGTTTCTGTGCTAGTCCTAGTCGTCTGTGTGAGCGCTTAACAGCAAGGGAGGTGATGTGACCGTGGCGGTTGTCTTCACCGTCTTCTTCCATTTTAGCGAGCACATAGCCTGGTAAAGTGAAATACGATAATACTTTTAGTATGAATAAGTAAATTAAAAAAAGAACAATGGGAGTCATAATTACGGTTTAAAATGCAAGTATAAATGAAAAATAGATCTCTGTAATGTAAAGATTACTTACACCAATGTAATAGGAATACTCAAGTACTTAGTATGGCCGTTAACTGGCCTTATAGCTCAGTTGGTTAGTAACCCTACCTTCTGCGCTGTAGGTTGTGGGTTCGATCCCCACTCAGGACAAACATTTATGTAACATTGATGTTTGTTCTGTGTCTGGGTGTTAATATGTATTATATGTGTGTATTTACAAAAGAAAAGTATATAAGTATTATATTAGTTGTCTGGTTCCCATGATACAAGCTATGCTTAGCTTACTTTGGGGCTGGATGGCGCTGTGTGAAATGTCCACCATTATTTATTTATTTATGTAACTTAATAATGTAATATATTCAATTCACATTTGTCATCTTACCAACTATGTGGCCCTTTTCATCTTCAGCGACATAGCTCAACTGAGGCCACGAGAGTCCGTGGTAGAAGTAATACTTCATTTGGTAGTTCTCTGGCAAACACAGCAGGTTGCAGTGTTGCATGTTCATCAGATCGCTGGGTCGTGCGCAACGTATATTCATTATGATCTGAAACATTAATGCAGCGGCTTAGAAACATTTAGATAACCAGTGTAATCCAACATATAACATTCAAAATTCACATTAGTATGTGAAGACCTACATTTTTTTACAATAATAAAGTACAATTTTATATGTACTATCAAAGTTTGAATTATGATTATTTATTTATTTTTCACTCAGGTATTAATTCTTATTGACAGCCCTTTAATTATTTTCATTATTTTCAGTTAGGTATTCATTCTCATGGACAACCCTATCGTAATGGCTCTTGTAAGCCAAGGCCTCCCCCGCTCCTTCCACTTTCCTCTATCTTTAGCTATTGTTATTGAAACCACCAGTCTGGACAACAATACCTTAAGATAACAAAACTCACAAGTAAAATTTGTGTATCATATTTGTAGTAAGCATAACCAACATGCACTTAATTCCTGTCATTTGAACATGCCCTAGGAAACAATACAATACCTATACAAAACAGCCAATACAGGTAATACAATTTGATTTTAGGTGCATTTATATAAAGTGAATACAACATTTAATTAGTAGTATGTTTCACACAAAGCTATATAAACCTTGACCCTATAATTGATTGTAGGGCATGAGTGTATTATCTAGAATAGATTATAGTATTTGTATATCGGGAAAACAATTAAATAATTGCATCTCTGTATCCTGTATCTAAAAGGCAACAAAAATTCTTCACTTAAATTATGTTATGTACACATATTATTGTCATATGTATCAGAATGGTCTTTTTGTTATTCTATTTTAGTTTAATTGTGTAATATATATGATGTTTGTATGCTTAAATAAATAAATAAATACATCCAAAATCGGTACATACCTTGTTTTTGGTTTCCTACTCTCTTCGAAGTTTCCTGCTCTGTCTTGGTTGTCTTATCTCCGATGCCGGTGGGGTATCTGACATTCCACCCAAAAGTTCCCGAACGAAACGGAATTTGGACAGGCAGCACTTCCAAACAATATACCAACCTATACAAAGAAAACAATCAAATCTCATTTATCAATAATACTGTCACAGATACATTTATAACTTCAATTTACAACTTACTGGACTACTTACAAAATAACACAAAGACAAAAACTAAAAATACGCTACATACGAATGTTAAAATAGCTAAAATCACTTCCTTCATATCTCATAAACTTAGGTTAATATGAACACGAGGTAATTATGCATCCACTTTACCGAAACAAATATCTTTATAACAATAATCAGTATAAGCGTGTCAGGTATTTTATGAGAGCGATATCGAAAGCTCGCGATACTTTACAGCGCCATTTTGATTTAGTTTATTTACGATTTACGATAGATATTTATATATAATGGCAAATAAGTAGGCTAAATGCGTGCCTTTGATAATCGTTCATAAATTAAGATAAATTTAAGCAAATTTTACATACAATTTGACTTCGTTTCCTGCAAAATACGTTAATCTTTTTAGGTAACCTCACTTTTTTGACAATGACAACTCTAGACAAGACCCTCTGAAATGCATGATGGAGTCAAGGTAATAAAATGAATGACACTGACAAATAACTTTCTCAGCTGGTTGTGTGTAAACGGTCCACACGTCCAATATGTACCGAACCGCTTGGGGTTAGGTATTGTCAATGTCAGCATTCATCTTTACTTGTCAGTCAACTGACACATGTTACCTTGTCATGGACTGTTTATTTATTGTTGGTTCCTTTGAAATCCAAAATTTTACTTTTTTATGATATAATATAGTGATAAATATTCTTTATAGGGCGGACGTTTGATTAACAATTTTAAGACCGCGTCTACATTGATAATGTGATTGTAAAACAATCTCCAGAGACATGGATCAAAGCAACCAAGAATCTGGTTCTCTATTCAGGTAATTTGTTCATTCACTCTCTATGTAAGAAAACAATAGAGATAATGCTATGCCCAGCTACACAAATGTTAGCTGGGTACCAAAATAACTAGCTCAATATTAATGCTTCCAATTCTTACAAGATCTTTAGCATATATTTAGGAAAAAAACTGTTTTTGTAATGCTTTATTTCTAATATTTAAATATTCATTGACACAAAATACTCATGAAAATGTTTTCTTTGCAGATTCAAAAGTCCAACTTTTCGTGATACAGAAACAATGTTGCTTTTGAAAATAATTGATAAATACAAAAATCCATTACTGTACAAATCAACTGTGGTCTCGGTTACAAGCATAAAAGATAAAGTATGGGCACAAGTTACTAGAGAATTTAACAGATCCAATGTTGGTATAGAGAGAACTTGCGATGTTCTAAAAACTAAGTGGGAAAACTTAAAACGATTGGCTAGGAAACATTCTAAAAATGAATATTGTGACCAGTCTTACAAAGAAATTGAGAACACAGTGATTAGATTATGTACAGCAGATATTGGACCTTTAGTTGACCCACAACTTGATGATGGATGTCCTGGTAAGACATCTAATGCTAATCAGAAATGAATTATGTTTTATTTCTCAGCGCCTTGTTTTTCTTTATAACTTGATTTCATGCTAAAGATGCAATTTAGATTGACATTTCTAGCCTTGGCCCATTTCACCTAATCATTCAGTAATTCTGTTATGAAGGATTTTTTTTCTACTACATATTTTTATAGCTATGTTTTGGTTTTTGAATATATTGGTATATGACTCCCCAAATTTCCTTAAAATTGCTCTAGATTAAATGCTTTCGGGAGGCAATAGGCAAACTCAAATAAACATATAACAATACACCAAAAAAACCAAAGGAAAATATAGCAGCATGGTATAAGTTCTTTGAACACAAGCACTTTTTTTTTGTAATCCTGTATACAGTTATATTTTTCAAAATTCTATTTCCTTTGACAAATGGGCCTAGTTATGCAGAAAGCAGGCATGTGGCATTTCTTAATATATACTAATTTCGACATGACGGATTTTTTGCAAAGACAGCATAATTATCTCTATTTTTCACTGAGATATGAGCCAATACAATATATGAAAATATGAATCAATACATAACCGAAGTGCAGCCATCGACAGAAAAATGCTAATTCCGTTTGTACTTTTCTCCACATGGCTGCTTTCTGCATAACACGGTCCAATGTTCTTATCAAGAACGAAAAAAGAGCAAACAAAAATTCTTAGGACCCTCGAAGATTCTGTAGAAATGCTGGTCAACCAACTGGTTTGATTGACATTGACAGTTGAATGCGAGACGTCACTGCAAATTAAAATGCCATTGTCAGTCAATCGAGGCTGTTGTTGTGTCATTTTCTTCATGTTTATTTTGTATTTTCAATAAAACATTGATTTTGCTTGCACGTATTTCTAAAAATGTTCAGTGACGTAAAACGTAGTCGTAGTCCTAACTGGCAGCTTCCCGAAAGAGCGTTACTCCTAGACTTAATAGAAAAACACTACAGAGTGATCGAAAACAAAAAGATAGACGGCGCCACGAATAGGAGGAAAATTGCTGAATGGGAACTTATGGCGCGCAAATTCAACGCTCAAGTATCGCAAATTACGAACATCAAAAGAGCCGCAGTGCATCTGCGGCACCAATGGGAGGCTCTGAAAAAAGCTGCTAAAAAGGATGAGAAAGCCTTTCAAGAAACAGGTCAGAAATAAACAGCTATATGCTATATAATATGCACAAATAAATAGGCACGTATTCTGTTCCTCTGTCAGCTGTTACCTTGTCATATAAAATGGAAGTGTCGTCTACTGCGAGGAGCAGGACCCTCAATGCTGTTGAAGACATATTTAAGAAGTAAATAATGCTAACAGCCCAATTTCACTGTGCCTGGATAACTGACTGGATTAATTATATTTATGAACTTAGTTATGATGAATGGAGTTGATTCTCATATCATAATACTCATTTCAGTAGCAGTAAAACATATGCCAACTTTGCCCAGGGAAGTAATGCCACCATACCCATTTCTGTGACAAGTAGTAATGCATTTGTGTCACTGTGTTCCAGTTTGAATGGTGTGGTTCTCGGTGAAATTACAGGCACTTGAGACATTACGCCTTCAGATCTCAAAGTTACAAGCACATACACTATGCCTTGGATCTTGTTTTACCTAAGTAGGGGAGGACCCAAATTGTATTGCTTGTTATGGGGTAGAACTTATCACTTAACACCAGGTAGGCCACCTGCTCGTTCTAATACTTTATTATGTAAAAAATCTAATATTGTTTAATTGGAATCACTGAATATAAAACTTAATTAAAAAAATATTTGAATTTAACTATCACTGACTAAACACACAGTGAACAATCATATCTAAAAATGAAAAAGATAAATAATGATGGTCATAGTGTATTTATAAATAATGATATTTATAAATAATGATGGTCTTTGGATAATGATGGTCAAAGGAGTGTAATGATTGGAATAAAAAAAGTTAAAGGCGAAAATGTTCAGTGTATTGTTTTTTGTCAGGTGGAGCAAACCCAAATGCAATTAACCCTTTACATGACAGGATCATTGCGGTCATGATGAAAAGTCCAAATGACTCGATGGGTGACCTACCCCCCGTGCCAGATGATGATGACGATGATGATTTTCTGCAACCATCAAGCAGTCAAGGTTTATATATTGAGAACCTTGTTTAGAAATATTAATTAGTGGGTCATTTAAATTGGTCATTGTGTTTGACAGGTAGTTTTGAATTTGGTCAAAAGTGACATAAAAATAAGCACAGCAATAGCTAACGTACATTTTTTCAAGTAGGGCCTTAATTTTATTGTGAAATGGTTATGCCGGTGTAAATGACCAAGTCTAATATAAGGTTAAAATTCCGTTTATGCACAATTTGGTTCACTTTTGTTGCATTTTTTATTCATATCTACAGGATGCTGTAGCCCTTGTACTAAAACGTCTTAGAATAAAAACATAATCCAATCTCCAAACCTCCATAATGAAATATTTCTAGATTTAACTAAAAACTCTAAGTTCTAAATAATTCTAGATTCTAAATAATTTTGTTCATTAATATTCATGTAATTTGGCTTCCCATCTCAAAAACTCAGATTATTGTCTGCAACTATTAATTATTATACTTTATAGGAATTTGTAAATAATATTTAATTTGTACAGAGTTAGTTGAAATGGGTTTTAAGGTAGTATATCTATTTTAATATATCTTGTCAAGTGATTTATCAGTACGTCATGCAATGTATTCCTTGTTAATTTCAGCTGACAATAATTAATATGATTTACAGATGGCAAAGATGACAAATGTTATGAAGGCAAGGAGGAAAAAAATTGGGACTGCAATGGGGAGATGGAGGCTTCAGGTGAGAACTGATAAGAGTAAAGCTAAGCTATTTAGTCGTAGGCAGGGCTATTGAGCTCACAGCTTATTTGTAACATATTGTAACACATTATTTGTAACACATTATTGTAACTCTGCCTTTTGCCCTGTAGGTTGTGGGTTCAGTCTCAACCTGGACAAACATTTCTGTGATACACATAGATATTTTTCTGTGTCGGGGTATTAATTGAACACGTAGTTAACAAAATAAAATGCAGAGACCTCACTGCTGAGTTGGTTGTAATGCTGCCTTCTGTGCTGGTTCTTGATTCGACTCCCATCCAGTACAAACGTGTGTGGGATGAAATACATGTTTGTTCTATTGCTCAGTGTTAAAATTACCTATTATAATGTATGTATTTACAAAAAGTATATAAGTGTTATATTAATTTTCGTATAGAACAAGCTATGCTTAGTTTTGGACTGGAAGGTGCTGTGTGAAATGTCCATATAATTTGTTTATTATTTGGTTTTTATTACTTATTATTTTTAATTTTACAGATGGTGATAATGAGAAATCGAAGTAAGTTATAATAAAAACCTATGGACCTTCTAAAAACTATATTTTCCCCAAACAAAGTCAAAGTCAGAACTTTTTCCATAGAACTCATAAAGAAATGGGTTGGAAACTTCCCCGGACGAACTTTGTTTTAGTTCTACTGCTACTCGTACTCCACTACTTAAAAGTTATAAATCATATAATAAATAAATAGCTTGTGTGTGTTTGTGTGTGACAGATATGTGAGGACATTCTCGGCGCGCGATTGTAGAGTGTTGTTGCACTGCGTGAGGCAAGAGAAACACGCTCTATTTGCGAATACATCCTCCCTCAGGAAACAGAAAGCCTGGCACTCGGTATGTATACACTGGCCTCACACCTCGGTCGCTCTGCGGGCCTGCCTCCTGCGCTGTAGGTCGCGGGTTCGATTCCCACCCTGGATATACATTTGTGTGACAAACATGGATGTATGTTCGGTATTCATATTTATTTGTTTAGAAAAACTGACTGGCCTCATAGCTCAGTTGGTTAGTAACCCTACCTTTTGCGCTGTAGGTCGTGGGTTCGATCCCCACTCAGGAAAAACATTTATGTGACATTTGTAACATTGATGTGTGTTCTGTGTTAATATGTATTATATGTATGTATTTACAAAAGAAATGTTTATAAGTATTACAGTCGTCCATGATACAAGCTAGGCTTAGCTTAATTTGGGGCTAGATGGCGCTGTGTGAATGTCCACCATTATACATAATACATAATATATATTGGTTTCAGATAGCGCGCGCATTTAACCGGCAAAGTCAACCCAGCAGGTCGGCTCAGGAATTGAAGAGGAAATTCCAGAATTTGAAATGTATGGCCGCCAGGATCAGCCGGAGATGCCGTGTCAGCAAGCGCAGACACGACGACATCAGTGAGGATGCCGCACATGGAATACACAACGTACATACATTAACAATAATAACCATAAACATACTGTTGTGTTGTGTTATTAAGTACTTAGATAGATATATATAGAGAAATGCTTTATTGCACAAGGTAAAACAAGTACATGGGCGAACTTAATGATTTGATACAAAAAATATACTATAGTTATACCAGTCATCTGCTACCCTTAGTAGTACTGTGCTCGATTTGGGGCTTTGTAAATACATACATATAATACATATTAACACCCAGCAAATTACAAACATAACGTTCGTCAGGCAATGTTGTTGGGAATTAGATTTTTGCACTAAAGGAGCCTCATTGAGGCGCACTTTAATCCATTCGCCACACTGGTTGGACACGATTAGCAGTAGAAGTGGTTTTTCCAGAAAATAAAAACGGAACCCAAATGTGACGGCGCTGATGATTTTGACTTTGACAATGATGAGGAGGATGGTGCGGGCGCTGATGAGATGGAGACCCCTCCCAACCCTCACGTGGACGGCGGCGGCGGCGGCGGCGTCAGGGGGGATCCGGGGCCGGGTATGACATTATGATAATACCTACTAGGTACTCTGCTCAGCTACACAGCTAAATCTAGATTTTGCAATACTCATCCTTCCTTATTGTTAAATGTACCATTGTGTTCGTTCCAAATAAACTATTGATGTGAAACATCTATAGCCGCACGTAAAACCGATTTCTGGCTTGGCGACGCGTCGCCACGGCATGAGCGCTGATTGGTCCGTTCAAGGTTACGACAAATCATAAACATTATTAGTGATGGGGTACTTAGTTTCTTACAAAATAATGTCGATGTTTCACATCTGCCAGGCGTCCCGTGAAGGCTCACTTTTTTTTTGTATATATTTTTTGTACTATGAACTTACATAATAATATTGGTGGACAATTCACACAGCGCCATCTAGCCCCAAACTAAACATAGCTTGTACTATGCGAACCCGAAAACTGAATACATATATTTTTTTTTGTAAATACATACTTATAAACCCAGATAGAACAATATCTATGTTCGTCACACAAATGTTTGTTCTGGTGGGAGTCGATCCCACTACCTACAGTGCAGAAGGTTGAGTTACCACAGAGCTGAGCTGTGAGGCCTGCCATGAAACGAAATATATGCCTGGCGTTATTTGTTTTTATGTGAGTAACTTATGAAACGAGAAGTTGGCCCTCTTGGTTGTAAGTGGTGACCTCAGCCAGAATTAGCAAGTCTTTAATCACATAATATTGTAAAGATATACTTTATTTTTAGGTTCAAATAATGAGACAGCGAGTCAAGTTGATAAACTCAAGATGGATTTGTTGAACTACGAATTGGAAACGGCAAAGGTAAGGCATAAGGTCACAGCGCGTCGCGCACAACTGACGTCCACTGGTATAGTGGCGGAAACCAGCCCGCTCAACACGTAACACATCTCAACTTGTGTGCTAGTTTCAATCTAGAGGTCGCTGGTTCAAATCCAGACCTGTACCAATTCCCCATAACGGTGAGGGAAATCGTGAGTAAACTGGTATGTCCTAAAACCAAAAATTGAAAGACCTCTTTCAAGCGCACGAAAGAAGCCTCTTTAAGGCGCACTTTAATACTTTGGAGTCCAAATTATCTGAAATTCCAGACTTCTTCATCGTCAGCAAATATTTCCATTTTCTTAACTTCTTTTTACTTTTGAAAAGTCTCGGAAGTCCTACAGCTTTAGTTTTTGTGTGTAGTCTAATTAAAGGTAACGCATTGACTGGCCTCACAGCTCAATTGGTAGGAGCCCTGCCTTCTATGCTGTAGGTCGTGGGTTCGATTCCCACCCAGGACGAACATTTGTATGACGTATGTTTGTTCTGTGTCTGGATGTGAATATGTATTATAAATGTGTGATTACTTGACAGTTGCAAAGAAAAAGGCTAGAGGACGCAATCCAAGCGGACAAGGCAGAGCGGGAGGTGCGGTCCGCTGTTAACTGGATGCGCGCGCGCGCCGCGAGGCTGGAAGTTGCGGCCGCGGAGTCGAACCTGCCCGCGCTGCACCCCGCTCTCGTCTGCACGCCCGAGGAAACCCGGGCGCAACACTATCTCACCGTATACAACCACCGTGCTACTTGAATACGGTAAGCGATTACCTAACCAAGTCACGACGCAAGCCTCACAGCTCAGTTGGTTACTGACTTCGGTGCTGTAGGTCGTGGGTTCGATTCCCACCCAGGGCAAATATTTCTATGACAAGCGTTGGTGTTCTTTCAGTCACCTGGTTCCCACAGTACAAGCTATGCTTAGCTTGGGGCTGGATGGCGATGTGTGAAATGTCCACCAATATGTTTATTTATATTTACATATTTACTTTATTAGTATATTACGAGTATTAATATTGCCTAAAAGTAGCGCGGGTTCAGTGCCCGACCGGGCCGGGCCGGGGGCCGGCGCATACCTTTGTGTGACTGGTCACAATACATGACCACAGTTAAAATATATTATCGGACTTTAGATTTATTTGTTTTTTTTTTTAAATATTTTTATCTCATTTGTTTTAGGTAAATAAATAAATACGTGGACCTCTTTTCAAAGATATAAGTTACTATGAGTTGTGACCTGTAGTTATGAGTAACGATAATTTTAACCATTAGCCAAATGGTTAGCGTCTGTGATGAATGAACACCCGTGTGATTGTAATGTAATATTATACAGTTTAAAAGGAGTATCGTTCAAAATAATATGTCTATTGTATGTGTTGAAATAAAAACAACATTACGATACCAAACATTTGTATATATTATTTGATTGCGTTTCACAAGATTATTAAATTATATTACATTATTAAAATTACATTACAATATGCATTTGTACAATTTCATCTATACCTAGCTAAACCTACAACATCTATAAAATATACACCATGCTTTATACACTCTGATACTGTATGTCACTCACTCTAGTGACGGCATAGTTGTACGAATATCCATTTACTGACTGCAAACCAATAGAAAACACCCTTTAGTTGATATCAAAACGGGACAATTGTAAATTATGTACGAATTTGAATAAGTTTACGGTTTATGAGACGGAATATTTTTCTAACCGAAAGTTCTGTAGGAGGTAATCTCCGAAATTACGGATCCTGAAAATGTATAAATGTAGCTTCATTATGTTTGAGTGCTGTATTTATTATATATTTTATTTTTATACTGAAAATATGAGTTATAGCCGTAGTTAAAGTATCCCTTAAAGTAACTAAACATGTTCCTAATTCTACGCTGATATAATTATGGTTAGCAGTCAGTTTTGCGAGTCCAATAACATCGGAGGAGCAATTTCGGAGATTACCTCCACATACATACAAACTAACAAAGTTTACCTGTTTGTAATATTAGTGCCGAAACCAGTCGCGATCAGTGATTTGCGACAGAGAGGTAGTCATTTTATTTCGCTGTCGCAAACCGGAAACCTTTCAATCAGCGATTGTAGATTCCAGTAGGAGTTAACGTTAGTGGATGGTCCCCCTTTAGTTCCGAAGGATGACGTCATTGCTTCGTTAAATATACAGCTTTTTTTTTACAATTTAAAAGAGTTAATTTCGTAGCGGGCCTTTCGTTTCTTTTGAACTCAAAATTTCGCATGCTTTTTAGAAGCAAATATATGTTAATAATATTTGACAAGCTCGAGTAGTATATTATATTGAGCTCCAAATGATTAAAATTGAGCATGAACACGACTTATGAACAAATAAATAGCTTGACAAATGATATGATTCACAACGATTTATGAGAAGAAATCTTAATTTAGTCCTTTTCGAAAGGAATAACAAATACGTAAGTACTATGATGGTCGCATTCGTCTCTCTCTCTCTTTCTCTCCCCCTCTCTCGCTCGTTCGTCTTAAGTGTCTTCGTTAATGACACGTTAAATGCAATTAAGTACCTAATTATAGCATCGCCACGTAAACAACATTCCACCGTGAAATTGTGTGTAAACATTAAATCATTGAATTGCATTCAGCGCTGGCGACACCAAAGCGCACAACTGTGTAAGCCGGTGCCGGTGCCGGTGCCGGTGCCGGTGCCGGTGCCGGTGCCGGTGCCGGTGCCGGTGCCGGTGCCGGTGCCGGTGCCTGGGTACAGATGATGCAGATTGCCGGATCGACGCTCATTTAGCCAGCTTTATTAATCGCGTGTATGTGGCAACACTTGTATTATGAATGTTGACTCGGTTTGTATCGTGCTTCCAAGGCGGACTACACACATCGGTGAAATCGGCAATCACACAGAACACCACATCACACGACACGCACTACAACTATGCAAAAATGCATAAAACATGGACGGACAACTCAACTCTACGGCAATATGAGCATCCAGCTTTGCGGCGATCCCTTCAAATAAAACGTCCTAGCAGCCTTCGCGATCACTTACGATAAATAGAAACTATCAATTTCATGTTGGCAGTCTATTCTAACGGAAGATATCTTTGGTTGTGTCGGCGGCGGCATCGCGGCGCGTCCAGCTCGGACGCGAGGCTACATCTGGAGCGTGGCGAGGGAGGAGCCGCTGTGGGGGGTCGGGGGACTGGGGGTCAGGGGGCTGGGGGGCAGGGGACTGGGGGGCACCGCCGTGGCGGGGGTGTCCGGCGCGGGGGGCGGGGGGTCGGCCGCCCTCACCAGCACCGTTCGGAGTTGGTGCGCGCGCGCCGCCAGCGTGGTGGCCGCGTCGGCCATCAGGGCGACTGCGCCCGCGCACGGGTACTGCTGCGCGGCCGCTCTCGTGCGCGCGACCGTCGCGGCGAGCGCGTCCGACAGCGCGTCCGAGCACCGGAGCGCGCACGACTTCAGACCGCCGTGGTGGGCGCTCCTGCAACACACACACACACACACACATATATATATTGGTGGACATTTCACACAGCGCCATCTAGCCCCAAAGTAAGCTAAGCATAGCTTGTATCATGGGAGCCAGACAACTGATATACATACTTATATACTTTTTGTAAATACATATATATACATCCAGGCACAGAACAATATCTATGTTCGTCACACAAATGACTGTCCTGGGTGGGAATCGAACCCACGACCTACAATGCAGAAGGCAGGGTCACTACCGACTGAGCTGTGAGGCCTGTCGTGTAATCTAGAGTGTAGAATATACAAGGTTATTTATGGAGACAGATCATCCAAATCTAATGCGGTTGCAGCGTACAACTTTTATCCACTCAACCTTTCTACCAACGATCAACCAAACAAACATTCAAGAGCTATAAAAATAATATTATGTAAAAAGACACAGTAGTGTAGTTTCGCCCATACTGAGGTGCTTTCGTTAACAAACGTTTTGTAGCTTCAAAGGTTTGTTGGAAGAAAACTTTTTAGGGTTAAGCTCGCCTTTATACATATTTTTTTTAAATATGTTTATTTATGTATATTTTTCTGTGTACAATAAAGAATAAAGAAAGGTGCGAGAGTATAGTCGCATCACCATGAGTCGGGCGCCCTGAACATGTAATGTCTCGGGTCAATAATTTCACCGACACCACAGCACAGCCTACCAAATCGGTGTACGTACATACGGAGACGGCCTGTGGAGACACTACGTCTAAGGATTAATCTCCGTATCATCATTTCAAAGCCACGAAGAGTATGAAATTTCCCAATGTTTTTCGGAAACATACAAGACAAGATTTTAACCAAAAATACATTACTACTAATATAAATGTGAAAGTTTGGATGGATGGATGTTAATCACGCCCGAACAGCTAAACCGATCCGAATGAAATTCGGCACAGAGATAGATTATAGTCTGGAATAGCATATAGGCTACTTGTTATCCTGGAAATATGTACGGTTCCCGCGGGATGAATTATTCACCGGGAGCAGCAAGTATGTAATGTTCTCTTTTCGTGTCTCGCGCATGATAATACCAAAGCTTTTGCAGCTAACCCGAGGGTTGTCAACTTTTGGAATCAATAAGTTATATAAGGCACAGGTAGTCCGATAGTGTAGGAGATAGTGTGAGGACATGTACATGACAGACAGTTACCTGTGTACCGTGTCGCCGAGGTGCACGATCCTGTGCGCGCTCAGCACGACGAACTTGCCGTGCGCGAGGAACACGTCCGGCGGCTGGCCCAACTGTATGGTCCGCAGGAAGGCGTCCACCGCGGCGGCGAGGTGCGCGCCGTACGTCGCCGCGTGCGCCGCGTAGAACCCCGCCAGCTCCCGGTCGTCCGCCGGCACCCGGCTCGCCGCCGCCGCCGCCGCACCCGTCACCACCGCGCTCATCTGCACACGCCGCAACAACATACTGCTTGGCGGCAGAACTCCCCCGGACGAAAACAAGTTCTGCCGCCTAACATCGGCTAGTCTTACCGACGTTTATAATAATAACAATAATATTGGTGGTGGACATTTCACCCAACGCCATCTAGCCCCAAAGTAAGCTACCCATAGCTTGTATCATGGGAACCAGACGACTGATACAATACTTATATAATTTTTTTGATAAATACATACATATTAACACCGAGACACAGAACAATCATCTATATTCGTGGCACAAATATTTGTCCTGGGTGGGAACCGAACCCACTACCTACAGCGCAGAAGGCAGAGTTACTACCAACTGAGCTGTGAGGCCAGTCAAGAAATAGTTGAAGGAACTGTAGTGTAAGTAGACTCTACTCTACTAGAGTAGAAGTGGAGTGGAGTGGAGTGGAGTGATAAAGTCACCTCTCCCGCATGGTCGGCGTCTCTGACTAGCGCGTCGAAGGAAGCCCTGAGTTTATCTGGCAGCGCGGCTCGGATCTCCGCGTTCCGCCGGCCGACCGCCGTCCGCGACTCCAGTCGCACGTACTCGTACTCCTCTGTCCACTCGTGCTCCGGAACTGCCGGGGACCGCCTGAACGACACATCAAACATACATTGTACACCGCAAACACGCGCATTGTACACCGCAAACAATATCAAACAAAATTGTGGTTACACTGAGTTCTCTTGTACCTCATTGCGATCTCTTTGGATTCTCCTTTTCCAAACAATATTTGTACACAGAGCAACTGCTATAATTTTTCGTATAGTGTATTATATATATAGCGCAGTAAAAAATAGAATGGCACAAACTCACTGAGCACGAAAAATGATGTGGGGGTTATCAAAAGAAACTATGAAAAACCAGAAAGTATAAGAAAATATCTTTAACCAAATATTGATATACTTTGCATCATAAAATGCTGGTTGGTCACAAAACACTCACCTGAAGAGAAGCGACGCGTTCCCATTGATAAAGGAAGCCGCTCTCCTGACATCCTCAGTCAAGGACCTCGCACACGACACCAGCTGGTCCAGCGCATCCAGGGTCCCGTCGGTCGGTTCCCTGTCCCGCTCCAGGCGCTCCGGCGCCCAGTCGCCCGCGTCCAGCGCGCTCGTCGCCTCGTGGGTTAATCTCTCGGCGTCTTTCAGAGCTTTCACTAGGGGACGTAGCTTTACTGCTATACCTGGCATGGAAAAGAAGCTTTGGTCAAATTAAAAGCTAACTTTATGTCAAGCAAATTATTATTATTAGCGTAGATCGGTATCAAGCGTCAACTACTATTCATCTTTGACGATATTTAGCTGGCATCATAAAAATTTTGATTGGAATCCTAACGCCCGTAGTAACCTAGGACGGACCTCAAATCTGGACCCCGCTACACACACCTTCACGGACACATTCAGTGTTAGTGTGCAGGCCAAGAATGTTCTCTGTATGTGCTGTTACTGACCTTTATCCTGTGCGTCATGAGCGTTAGCTAAGGTGGCGTCCGCGAACACGGCCAGGTCGTGCAAGGCGGCTCGCAACCTCGCGCCCGCCACGCGAACATCTAACACTTTGGCCCGCAACGCGCCGCGCCGCCGCCAGCCCGGCGTCACGTATGACAGTAACCGCGACACTGCTGCTGATGCTTCTTCCTGCCGGGGTTAACACAATAATATACTTGAAAACCCACATGTGTCTAAACATAAATCATATCTTCGATTCCATTTCAAGATACCTCTGAACAATCATAGAAAAAAACCTGGTGGCTGAAAGGACAGTCACCAACTTTCTATCCAAGGTTTTTTGGACTGAGTACGTAATACCATATTCTGAAAGCATAACGGGAAATCGACACGACCTAGGTCCTAGGACGTGGCAGGTAGATAGATTTCGTTGGTTCCCAGTTTTATAATGGGAACATCAGGCTCTTATAGTTTAGTCAAGTTAAGCCTAGGACTTTTTGTTCATATTCAACGGCAGGACGAGACGTGGATACGCAGAAACTTGAACAAACAAACCTGCAATCTATCCAATGCTTCTAAAGCGGCGTCACACGGCAGCGGTAACGCGCGGGATCTAGGTACATCGTACGTGCTGGATCCCGACGCAGCCGAATGCGCTGAGCTTCCGGAGTTCGCCGAAGCGCTCGACGTCGCCGACGCTAACGATCCTGTGCCACTGCAAGCGCTGTCTGCGCTGGCGGGCCGAGGCGCACGGGGCGCGTCGTACCACTCGCCTAGAGGTCGAGGGCAGTCGTACGTGCCGAGTCGCTGGACCGGCATCGGTGCCCGGGGGACATCGTAGTGAGAGCACTCTTCTATCTGAAATTACATCTCATTTGAACGCTGGATTGTGAATTGTAAAGAGCGTTAACAAAATAGCAGAATGGTAGCAATAGTACGTTGTACTTCCAGTTTGATAAATAGTTTCTGGACATAACCACACATTATGCTAAAGTGTTGGCCAGATAAGCGGAAGTATCTTTCCAGAAGCCTTATTGACTTTATGCCATTTCTGCAACTCAATTTAACCTTGATTCAACGAATGACTCACGTAGAAACAGTAGGTGTTTGATTTAGGAGCGCGGAAACCACTGACTCACTTTTGTGAAAGACTGTTGTGTAGGTAGAGGTTGGTGGGCGACCGGCGGTGCTGGGGTACGCGCGCGCCGCCGCTGCATGCCATTACTCCCATCGAACACTCCCGCTACTATCCTCAGACGATTTCCGGGACATATCCCCTGTAAATAACAAACTGCTTTCAACGAAAAAAACTTTGCAGGAATATAGATAGTCGTACTGCTTGAAAGGGAAAACTACTTTTATCCTCATATGTAGAGTTTAACTAAGGAAAAGACCTCGTCAATGTCATAGTACTAAGGTCGGTTTCAGCGAACACTCTAGATGGCAATTGGTAATGGCGGATATTTTCAGAAATTACTTAAAACCCATGAGCGTTTCGCAGTTCAGCGTATAGGTAGGTAGTACAATTTAAAGTGGATGTCACACATGGTGAACTTTGGCCTTAAAGCTCACACGGCTAGACTGGTCAATCACCTACAAAAATTTTCCTCATTAACATGACTAATTGAAATGATGTCTGAATCCATGGCTAGGTGAGTATGTACGGGAGACGCGTCACTAACGAGATAAGTAAATGACGCGATCCATTAAAACATTATTGTGAATTATGTAGGTACGTACGTCACTGACTTGTTTTGGGATAACAATCGCCTAATATTGTAATACCTGGATACCTGGATCTGTCCTATAGAACCCCGCCTGTGTAAGTGCATTGAACGTGAGGGTGGAGCAATAACAGCATGAGCAGGACAATTATTATGATGCATAATTGTTTCAGTATGTTTCTAATTTGTACAATGTTTGCTAATTAGTTGCCATCCAATTACGAGAAGTAAGTTAAGTACGTAACCCTATTTAGCCCTTTTATTATATACCCCTTAGTCAAATACCTCCCAACCGACTAGAATTGGTGTGATTAATCTGAAGAACGGTATTTCCACAGTCTCTGAGACACACACACATACACATAAAATATCATAATCATACTAGTCATTTATTGTATTTTCATTTTCGTTTTATGTTCCTCATTTTCAATGTCTTGTATTCTTTGCCTGTACTGTCACGAATAAATATATATTTCTTTCTTTCTTCTTCCTTAACTTCTTCTTTTTTAACACAGTTACTAATTAGGGCGGGAGGTAAAGATATTATTTATGTTTAAAAGTGCGTCTACCCACAATGCGTATTCTGTTAATATAATTGTGATAGACTTATGAATGTTATTATTTCGTACCTATATCTAGTTATAATGATAATAATAATAATAATAAATTATTCATATATTTCAGGCTACTTAATATTAAATACATTAGCCCATATAAATAGATACCTTAGTGACTAACATACTTAAAATAACTTAAGACTGCAGCATAGTTATAATTACCACGTAAGTTTTGAAATAAAAATTCTTATTCTATTCTTATTCTTTCTTACTTAAGTGGTAGTGGATGTTGTAGTGGATATGTATGTAGGTACCTGTCTGCCTCTGAGTGAGCAGAGCCACCAGCCCTCGCTGCCGGGCGTGTTGTGCTCCAGCACGGTGAGCAGGTCGCCGCGCCGGAACGCCAGCTCCTCCGGTGACTCCGCTATGTTGTAGTGGATATGTATGTAGGTACCTGTCTGCCTCTGAGTGAGCAGAGCCACCAGCCCTCGCTGCCGGGCGTGTTGTGCTCCAGCACGGTGAGCAGGTCGCCGCGCCGGAACGCCAGCTCCTCCGGTGACTCCGCTATGTTGTAGTGGATATGTATGTAGGTACCTGTCTGCCTCTGAGTGAGCAGAGCCACCAGCCCTCGCTGCCGGGCGTGTTGTGCTCCAGCACGGTGAGCAGGTCGCCGCGCCGGAACGCCAGCTCCTCCGGTGACTCCGCTATGTTGTAGTGGATATGTATGTAGGTACCTGTCTGCCTCTGAGTGAGCAGAGCCACCAGCCCTCGCTGCCGGCCGTGTTGTGCTCCAGCACGGTGAGCAGGTCGCCGCGCCGGAACGCCAGCTCCTCCGGTGACTCCGCTATGTTGTAGTGGATATGTATGTAGGTACCTGTCTGCCTCTGAGTGAGCAGAGCCACCAGCCCTCGCTGCCGGGCGTGTTGTGCTCCAGCACGGTGAGCAGGTCGCCGCGCCGGAACGCCAGCTCCTCCGGTGACTCCGCTATGTTGTAGTGGATATGTATGTAGGTACCTGTCTGCCTCTGAGTGAGCAGAGCCACCAGCCCTCGCTGCCGGCCGTGTTGTGCTCCAGCACGGTGAGCAGGTCGCCGCGCCGGAACGCCAGCTCCTCCGGTGACTCCGCTATGTTGTAGTGGATATGTATGTAGGTACCTGTCTGCCTCTGAGTGAGCAGAGCCACCAGCCCTCGCTGCCGGGCGTGTTGTGCTCCAGCACGGTGAGCAGGTCGCCGCGCCGGAACGCCAGCTCCTCCGGTGACTCCGCTATGTTGTAGTGGATATGTATGTAGGTACCTGTCTGCCTCTGAGTGAGCAGAGCCACCAGCCCTCGCTGCCGGCCGTGTTGTGCTCCAGCACGGTGAGCAGGTCGCCGCGCCGGAACGCCAGCTCCTCCGGTGACTCCGCTATGTTGTAGTGGATATGTATGTAGGTACCTGTCTGCCTCTGAGTGAGCAGAGCCACCAGCCCTCGCTGCCGGCCGTGTTGTGCTCCAGCACGGTGAGCAGGTCGCCGCGCCGGAACGCCAGCTCCTCCGGTGACTCCGCTATGTTGTAGTGGATATGTATGTAGGTACCTGTCTGCCTCTGAGTGAGCAGAGCCACCAGCCCTCGCTGCCGGGCGTGTTGTGCTCCAGCACGGTGAGCAGGTCGCCGCGCCGGAACGCCAGCTCCTCCGGTGACTCCGCTATGTTGTAGTGGATATGTATGTAGGTACCTGTCTGCCTCTGAGTGAGCAGAGCCACCAGCCCTCGCTGCCGGCCGTGTTGTGCTCCAGCACGGTGAGCAGGTCGCCGCGCCGGAACGCCAGCTCCTCCGGTGACTCCGCTATGTTGTAGTGGATATGTATGTAGGTACCTGTCTGCCTCTGAGTGAGCAGAGCCACCAGCCCTCGCTGCCGGGCGTGTTGTGCTCCAGCACGGTGAGCAGGTCGCCGCGCCGGAACGCCATCTCCTCCGGTGACTCCGCTATGTTGTAGTGGATATGTATGTAGGTACCTGTCTACCTCTGAGTGAGCAGAGCCACCAGCCCTCGCTGCCGGGCGTGTTGTGCTCCAGCACGGTGAGCAGGTTGCCGCGCCGGAACGCCAGCTCCTCCGGTGACTCCGCTATGTTGTAGTGGATATGTATGTAGGTACCTGTCTGCCTCTGAGTGAGCAGAGCCACCAGCCCTCGCTGCCGGGCGTGTTGTGCTCCAGCACGGTGAGCAGGTCGCCGCGCCGGAACGCCAGCTCCTCCGGTGACTCCGCTATGTTGTAGTGGATATGTATGTAGGTACCTGTCTGCCTCTGAGTGAGCAGAGCCACCAGCCCTCGCTGCCGGCCGTGTTGTGCTCCAGCACGGTGAGCAGGTCGCCGCGCCGGAACGCCAGCTCCTCCGGTGACTCCGCTATGTTGTAGTGGATATGTATGTAGGTACCTGTCTGCCTCTGAGTGAGCAGAGCCACCAGCCCTCGCTGCCGGCCGTGTTGTGCTCCAGCACGGTGAGCAGGTCGCCGCGCCGGAACGCCAGCTCCTCCGGTGACTCCGCTATGTTGTAGTGGATATGTATGTAGGTACCTGTCTGCCTCTGAGTGAGCAGAGCCACCAGCCCTCGCTGCCGGCCGTGTTGTGCTCCAGCACGGTGAGCAGGTCGCCGCGCCGGAACGCCAGCTCCTCCGGTGACTCCGCTATGTTGTAGTGGATATGTATGTAGGTACCTGTCTGCCTCTGAGTGAGCAGAGCCACCAGCCCTCGCTGCCGGCCGTGTTGTGCTCCAGCACGGTGAGCAGGTCGCCGCGCCGGAACGCCAGCTCCTCCGGTGACTCCGCTATGTTGTAGTGGATATGTATGTAGGTACCTGTCTGCCTCTGAGTGAGCAGAGCCACCAGCCCTCGCTGCCGGGCGTGTTGTGCTCCAGCACGGTGAGCAGGTCGCCGCGCCGGAACGCCAGCTCCTCCGGTGACTCCGCTATGTTGTAGTGGATATGTATGTAGGTACCTGTCTGCCTCTGAGTGAGCAGAGCCACCAGCCCTCGCTGCCGGGCGTGTTGTGCTCCAGCACGGTGAGCAGGTCGCCGCGCCGGAACGCCAGCTCCTCCGGTGACTCCGCTATGTTGTAGTGGATATGTATGTAGGTACCTGTCTGCCTCTGAGTGAGCAGAGCCACCAGCCCTCGCTGCCGGCCGTGTTGTGCTCCAGCACGGTGAGCAGGTCGCCGCGCCGGAACGCCAGCTCCTCCGGTGACTCCGCTATGTTGTAGTGGATATGTATGTAGGTACCTGTCTGCCTCTGAGTGAGCAGAGCCACCAGCCCTCGCTGCCGGCCGTGTTGTGCTCCAGCACGGTGAGCAGGTCGCCGCGCCGGAACGCCAGCTCCTCCGGTGACTCCGCTATGTTGTAGTGGATATGTATGTAGGTACCTGTCTGCCTCTGAGTGAGCAGAGCCACCAGCCCTCGCTGCCGGGCGTGTTGTGCTCCAGCACGGTGAGCAGGTCGCCGCGCCGGAACGCCAGCTCCTCCGGTGACTCCGCTATGTTGTAGTGGATATGTATGTAGGTACCTGTCTGCCTCTGAGTGAGCAGAGCCACCAGCCCTCGCTGCCGGCCGTGTTGTGCTCCAGCACGGTGAGCAGGTCGCCGCGCCGGAACGCCAGCTCCTCCGGTGACTCCGCTATGTTGTAGTGGATATGTATGTAGGTACCTGTCTGCCTCTGAGTGAGCAGAGCCACCAGCCCTCGCTGCCGGGCCGTGTTGTGCTCCAGCACGGTGAGCAGGTCGCCGCGCCGGAACGCCAGCTCCTCCGGTGACTCCGCTATGTTGTAGTGGATATGTATGTAGGTACCTGTCTGCCTCTGAGTGAGCAGAGCCACCAGCCCTCGCTGCCGGGCGTGTTGTGCTCCAGCACGGTGAGCAGGTCGCCGCGCCGGAACGCCAGCTCCTCCGGTGACTCCGCTATGTTGTAGTGGATATGTATGTAGGTACCTGTCTGCCTCTGAGTGAGCAGAGCCACCAGCCCTCGCTGCCGGGCGTGTTGTGCTCCAGCACGGTGAGCAGGTCGCCGCGCCGGAACGCCATCTCCTCCGTGACTCCGCTATGTTGTAGTGGATATGTATGTAGGTACCTGTCTACCTCTGAGTGAGCAGAGCCACCAGCCCTCGCTGCCGGGCGTGTTGTGCTCCAGCACGGTGAGCAGGTCGCCGCGCCGGAACGCCAGCTCCTCCGGTGACTCCGCTATGTTGTAGTGGATATGTATGTAGGTACCTGTCTGCCTCTGAGTGAGCAGAGCCACCAGCCCTCGCTGCCGGGCGTGTTGTGCTCCAGCACGGTGAGCAGGTCGCCGCGCCGGAACGCCAGCTCCTCCGGTGACTCCGCTATGTTGTAGTGGATATGTATGTAGGTACCTGTCTGCCTCTGAGTGAGCAGAGCCACCAGCCCTCGCTGCCGGGCGTGTTGTGCTCCAGCACGGTGAGCAGGTCGCCGCGCCGGAACGCCAGCTCCTCCGGTGACTCCGCTATGTTGTAGTGGATATGTATGTAGGTACCTGTCTGCCTCTGAGTGAGCAGAGCCACCAGCCCTCGCTGCCGGCCGTGTTGTGCTCCAGCACGGTGAGCAGGTCGCCGCGCCGGAACGCCAGCTCCTCCGGTGACTCCGCTATGTTGTAGTGGATATGTATGTAGGTACCTGTCTGCCTCTGAGTGAGCAGAGCCACCAGCCCTCGCTGCCGGGCGTGTTGTGCTCCAGCACGGTGAGCAGGTCGCCGCGCCGGAACGCCAGCTCCTCCGGTGACTCCGCTATGTTGTAGTGGATATGTATGTAGGTACCTGTCTGCCTCTGAGTGAGCAGAGCCACCAGCCCTCGCTGCCGGCCGTGTTGTGCTCCAGCACGGTGAGCAGGTCGCCGCGCCGGAACGCCAGCTCCTCCGGTGACTCCGCTATGTTGTAGTGGATATGTATGTAGGTACCTGTCTGCCTCTGAGTGAGCAGAGCCACCAGCCCTCGCTGCCGGGCGTGTTGTGCTCCAGCACGGTGAGCAGGTCGCCGCGCCGGAACGCCAGCTCCTCCGGTGACTCCGCTATGTTGTAGTGGATATGTATGTAGGTACCTGTCTGCCTCTGAGTGAGCAGAGCCACCAGCCCTCGCTGCCGGCCGTGTTGTGCTCCAGCACGGTGAGCAGGTCGCCGCGCCGGAACGCCAGCTCCTCCGGTGACTCCGCTATGTTGTAGTGGATATGTATGTAGGTACCTGTCTGCCTCTGAGTGAGCAGAGCCACCAGCCCTCGCTGCCGGGCGTGTTGTGCTCCAGCACGGTGAGCAGGTCGCCGCGCCGGAACGCCAGCTCCTCCGGTGACTCCCGCTATGTTGTAGTGGATATGTATGTAGGTACCTGTCTGCCTCTGAGTGAGCAGAGCCACCAGCCCTCGCTGCCGGCCGTGTTGTGCTCCAGCACGGTGAGCAGGTCGCCGCGCCGGAACGCCAGCTCCTCCGGTGACTCCGCTATGTTGTAGTGGATATGTATGTAGGTACCTGTCTGCCTCTGAGTGAGCAGAGCCACCAGCCCTCGCTGCCGCCGTGTTGTGCTCCAGCACGGTGAGCAGGTCGCCGCGCCGGAACGCCAGCTCCTCCGGTGACTCCGCTATGTTGTAGTGGATATGTATGTAGGTACCTGTCTGCCTCTGAGTGAGCAGAGCCCACCAGCCCTCGCTGCCGGGCGTGTTGTGCTCCAGCACGGTGAGCAGGTCGCCGCGCCGGAACGCCAGCTCCTCCGGTGACTCCGCTATGTTGTAGTGGATATGTATGTAGGTACCTGTCTGCCTCTGAGTGAGCAGAGCCACCAGCCCTCGCTGCCGGGCCGTGTTGTGCTCCAGCACGGTGAGCAGGTCGCCGCGCCGGAACGCCAGCTCCTCCGGTGACTCCGCTATGTTGTAGTGGATATGTATGTAGGTACCTGTCTGCCTCTGAGTGAGCAGAGCCACCAGCCCTCGCTGCCGGCGTGTTGTGCTCCAGCACGGTGAGCAGGTCGCCGCGCCGGAACGCCAGCTCCTCCGGTGACTCCGCTATGTTGTAGTGGATATGTATGTAGGTACCTGTCTAGCCTCTGAGTGAGCAGAGCCACCAGCCCTCGCTGCCGGGCGTGTTGTGCTCCAGCACGGTGAGCAGGTCGCCGCGCCGGAACGCCAGCTCCTCCGGTGACTCCGCTATGTTGTAGTGGATATGTATGTAGGTACCTGTCTGCCTCTGAGTGAGCAGAGCCACCAGCCCTCGCTGCCGGGCGTGTTGTGCTCCAGCACGGTGAGCAGGTCGCCGCGCCGGAACGCCAGCTCCTCCGGTGACTCCGCTATGTTGTAGTGGATATGTATGTAGGTACCTGTCTGCCTCTGAGTGAGCAGAGCCACCAGCCCTCGCTGCCGGCCGTGTTGTGCTCCAGCACGGTGAGCAGGTCGCCGCGCCGGAACGCCAGCTCCTCCGGTGACTCCGCTATGTTGTAGTGGATATGTATGTAGGTACCTGTCTGCCTCTGAGTGAGCAGAGCCACCAGCCCTCGCTGCCGGCCGTGTTGTGCTCCAGCACGGTGAGCAGGTCGCCGCGCCGGAACGCCAGCTCCTCCGGTGACTCCGCTATGTTGTAGTGGATATGTATGTAGGTACCTGTCTGCCTCTGAGTGAGCAGAGCCACCAGCCCTCGCTGCCGGCCGTGTTGTGCTCCAGCACGGTGAGCAGGTCGCCGCGCCGGAACGCCAGCTCCTCCGGTGACTCCGCTATGTTGTAGTGGATATGTATGTAGGTACCTGTCTGCCTCTGAGTGAGCAGAGCCACCAGCCCTCGCTGCCGGCCGTGTTGTGCTCCAGCACGGTGAGCAGGTCGCCGCGCCGGAACGCCAGCTCCTCCGGTGACTCCCGCTATGTTGTAGTGGATATGTATGTAGGTACCTGTCTGCCTCTGAGTGAGCAGAGCCACCAGCCCTCGCTGCCGGGCGTGTTGTGCTCCAGCACGGTGAGCAGGTCGCCGCGCCGGAACGCCAGCTCCTCCGGTGACTCCGCTATGTTGTAGTGGATATGTATGTAGGTACCTGTCTGCCTCTGAGTGAGCAGAGCCACCAGCCCTCGCTGCCGGGCGTGTTGTGCTCCAGCACGGTGAGCAGGTCGCCGCGCCGGAACGCCAGCTCCTCCGGTGACTCCGCTATGTTGTAGTGGATATGTATGTAGGTACCTGTCTGCCTCTGAGTGAGCAGAGCCACCAGCCCTCGCTGCCGGCCGTGTTGTGCTCCAGCACGGTGAGCAGGTCGCCGCGCCGGAACGCCAGCTCCTCCGGTGACTCCGCTATGTTGTAGTGGATATGTATGTAGGTACCTGTCTGCCTCTGAGTGAGCAGAGCCACCAGCCCTCGCTGCCGGCCGTGTTGTGCTCCAGCACGGTGAGCAGGTCGCCGCGCCGGAACGCCAGCTCCTCCGGTGACTCCGCTATGTTGTAGTGGATATGTATGTAGGTACCTGTCTGCCTCTGAGTGAGCAGAGCCACCAGCCCTCGCTGCCGGGCGTGTTGTGCTCCAGCACGGTGAGCAGGTCGCCGCGCCGGAACGCCAGCTCCTCCGGTGACTCCGCTATGTTGTAGTGGATATGTATGTAGGTACCTGTCTGCCTCTGAGTGAGCAGAGCCACCAGCCCTCGCTGCCGGCCGTGTTGTGCTCCAGCACGGTGAGCAGGTCGCCGCGCCGGAACGCCAGCTCCTCCGGTGACTCCGCTATGTTGTAGTGGATATGTATGTAGGTACCTGTCTGCCTCTGAGTGAGCAGAGCCACCAGCCCTCGCTGCCGGCCGTGTTGTGCTCCAGCACGGTGAGCAGGTCGCCGCGCCGGAACGCCAGCTCCTCCGGTGACTCCGCTATGTTGTAGTGGATATGTATGTAGGTACCTGTCTGCCTCTGAGTGAGCAGAGCCACCAGCCCTCGCTGCCGGGCGTGTTGTGCTCCAGCACGGTGAGCAGGTCGCCGCGCCGGAACGCCAGCTCCTCCGGTGACTCCGCTATGTTGTAGTGGATATGTATGTAGGTACCTGTCTGCCTCTGAGTGAGCAGAGCCACCAGCCCTCGCTGCCGGGCGTGTTGTGCTCCAGCACGGTGAGCAGGTCGCCGCGCCGGAACGCCATCTCCTCCGGTGACTCCGCTATGTTGTAGTGGATATGTATGTAGGTACCTGTCTACCTCTGAGTGAGCAGAGCCACCAGCCCTCGCTGCCGGGCGTGTTGTGCTCCAGCACGGTGAGCAGGTCGCCGCGCCGGAACGCCAGCTCCTCCGGTGACTCCGCTATGTTGTAGTGGATATGTATGTAGGTACCTGTCTGCCTCTGAGTGAGCAGAGCCACCAGCCCTCGCTGCCGGGCGTGTTGTGCTCCAGCACGGTGAGCAGGTCGCCGCGCCGGAACGCCAGCTCCTCCGGTGACTCCGCTATGTTGTAGTGGATATGTATGTAGGTACCTGTCTGCCTCTGAGTGAGCAGAGCCACCAGCCCTCGCTGCCGGGCGTGTTGTGCTCCAGCACGGTGAGCAGGTCGCCGCGCCGGAACGCCAGCTCCTCCGGTGACTCCGCTATGTTGTAGTGGATATGTATGTAGGTACCTGTCTGCCTCTGAGTGAGCAGAGCCACCAGCCCTCGCTGCCGGCCGTGTTGTGCTCCAGCACGGTGAGCAGGTCGCCGCGCCGGAACGCCAGCTCCTCCGGTGACTCCGCTATGTTGTAGTGGATATGTATGTAGGTACCTGTCTGCCTCTGAGTGAGCAGAGCCACCAGCCCTCGCTGCCGGCCGTGTTGTGCTCCAGCACGGTGAGCAGGTCGCCGCGCCGGAACGCCAGCTCCTCCGGTGACTCCGCTATGTTGTAGTGGATATGTATGTAGGTACCTGTCTGCCTCTGAGTGAGCAGAGCCACCAGCCCTCGCTGCCGGCCGTGTTGTGCTCCAGCACGGTGAGCAGGTCGCCGCGCCGGAACGCCAGCTCCTCCGGTGACTCCGCTATGTTGTAGTGGATATGTATGTAGGTACCTGTCTGCCTCTGAGTGAGCAGAGCCACCAGCCCTCGCTGCCGGGCGTGTTGTGCTCCAGCACGGTGAGCAGGTCGCCGCGCCGGAACGCCAGCTCCTCCGGTGACTCCGCTATGTTGTAGTGGATATGTATGTAGGTACCTGTCTGCCTCTGAGTGAGCAGAGCCACCAGCCCTCGCTGCCGGGCGTGTTGTGCTCCAGCACGGTGAGCAGGTCGCCGCGCCGGAACGCCAGCTCCTCCGGTGACTCCGCTATGTTGTAGTGGATATGTATGTAGGTACCTGTCTGCCTCTGAGTGAGCAGAGCCACCAGCCCTCGCTGCCGGCCGTGTTGTGCTCCAGCACGGTGAGCAGGTCGCCGCGCCGGAACGCCAGCTCCTCCGGTGACTCCGCTATGTTGTAGTGGATATGTATGTAGGTACCTGTCTGCCTCTGAGTGAGCAGAGCCACCAGCCCTCGCTGCCGGCCGTGTTGTGCTCCAGCACGGTGAGCAGGTCGCCGCGCCGGAACGCCAGCTCCTCCGGTGACTCCGCTATGTTGTAGTGGATATGTATGTAGGTACCTGTCTGCCTCTGAGTGAGCAGAGCCACCAGCCCTCGCTGCCGGGCGTGTTGTGCTCCAGCACGGTGAGCAGGTCGCCGCGCCGGAACGCCAGCTCCTCCGGTGACTCCGCTATGTTGTAGTGGATATGTATGTAGGTACCTGTCTGCCTCTGAGTGAGCAGAGCCACCAGCCCTCGCTGCCGGGCGTGTTGTGCTCCAGCACGGTGAGCAGGTCGCCGCGCCGGAACGCCAGCTCCTCCGGTGACTCCGCTATGTTGTAGTGGATATGTATGTAGGTACCTGTCTGCCTCTGAGTGAGCAGAGCCACCAGCCCTCGCTGCCGGCCGTGTTGTGCTCCAGCACGGTGAGCAGGTCGCCGCGCCGGAACGCCAGCTCCTCCGGTGACTCCGCTATGTTGTAGTGGATATGTATGTAGGTACCTGTCTGCCTCTGAGTGAGCAGAGCCACCAGCCCTCGCTGCCGGCCGTGTTGTGCTCCAGCACGGTGAGCAGGTCGCCGCGCCGGAACGCCAGCTCCTCCGGTGACTCCGCTATGTTGTAGTGGATATGTATGTAGGTACCTGTCTGCCTCTGAGTGAGCAGAGCCACCAGCCCTCGCTGCCGGCCGTGTTGTGCTCCAGCACGGTGAGCAGGTCGCCGCGCCGGAACGCCAGCTCCTCCGGTGACTCCGCTATGTTGTAGTGGATATGTATGTAGGTACCTGTCTGCCTCTGAGTGAGCAGAGCCACCAGCCCTCGCTGCCGGCCGTGTTGTGCTCCAGCACGGTGAGCAGGTCGCCGCGCCGGAACGCCAGCTCCTCCGGTGACTCCGCTATGTTGTAGTGGATATGTATGTATGTAGGCTTGAGCGCCTCCAAAATTTGTGTATTAGATTTATATTTGGCCTTAGAAAGTATGACCATGTCTCAGAATATCGAAATAAGCTCAAGTGGTTGCCTATTCGTCTTCGCAGGAATACTCATATTCTCTCTCTCTTGTACAATATTCTATTTCACCCTTCTACACCTCTCTACCTCAAAGAGCGCTTTGTATTTCTCCATCTTTCCCATTCAATTTCATTACGCTCCACCGAGAATATCCAACTTAAAACTCCAGTGCACTCTTCTACCCTTTATGCGAAATCCTTCACTGTACAAGCTGTCCAACTATGGAATTCTTTACCTGTGGATATCAGACGTGCTAAATCTCTTACAATTTTTAAAAGCCTCGTGCGAAATCACTTTTTATCATTGTTGTAAAATTGTTATTAGTTAACTTGTGTAGATTACACATTATGTGCTATATTTATATGTATGTATATTATGTATTATTATATATATGTATTACTTATTTAGTATATATATTTATAGATAGAATAGTATTTATGTATATGTATACCATTATTAGGTATATAATTATAATGCGCCACCGTCTATATCGTACCCACAATTCTGTTCCATACAAAGGTTGCCTGGAAGAGATTGCTCATTGCAATAAGGCCGCCCATTGTTATTCCGCATTTAGTGTACACATAAAATTGTTTTATTTTATAAGTATTCATTTGTGGTTTGGCAATAAAGAGTTTTTGTATTGTATTGTATTGTATTGTAGGTACCTGTCTGCCTCTGAGTGAGCAGAGCCACCAGCCCTCGCTGCCGGCCGTGTTGTGCTCCAGCACGGTGAGCAGGTTTTTTTTTTTTTTTTTTTTTTTAATTTATTTATCATATAAAAAATTTACAAACAAGTAATATAACAATAGCATAATTAACCACTAAGGTTGAGGACAATGCTATAAAGAGTCTTAATTTAACCAACTACTATAAATATAATACAAAATAAATTTTTAAACACACATATTAATAGGGAGATAGCCTTAAAGAAATATTACTTAATAAATAATATTTTAGTTTCTGCTTAAGGTTGTTTTGCGTTATGCCATCAATTAACTCCGAGGGTAGTGCATTAAACAACCTCGGAACTAAGTATCGAGAAGTTCTCTCGCCGTACGCGTTGTTTGCGCGCGACGTGCAGAACCGGTTTCGAGCGACTGCCCGGGTATATACAGGGTGTTTAATTTTTTCCTTAAGTGATTCGTCAAAGAAGTTTTCTTTAAGAATGTTGAAATAAAATTGCGTTCCTACTGGCAGTCTTTTACAATGTTTAAATAAACCAGTATCGTCTTTATCAAATTGTTGTTTAATTTTAGGTGACACAATATTTTTCAGTATTTTCAATTGTAAGCTGTATATTTGTCTGAGGTAAGTAGTGTAAGTGCGTCCATAGCTGCTTAGGCCATATTGAATATATGATTCAGCCAGTGAGTTATATAATAGTAGTTTGACCTTGAACGGAATACGATCTTTAAGAACTATCATGTTCGCCAAAAATTGCCTAAGTTTAGTGCATACATGCTCAATGTGACTGGACCAGTTGAATTTGGAGTCAATAGATAAACCAAGGTAAGTGTGACTGGTTACCACATCTATAGAGGGGCAGAAACATGAGTTATTACTTAATGCATGCAAACAACTGTGATCATGAGCTATTAGTTTTTGTATCGGATAGATTTTTATGTAAGGTGATTTAATGATAAGTAATTTGGTTTTGATTGCATTTAGTACCAAGCCAGAATCGTGACACCATCGTGAAAGAGAGTTCAAATCTGTTTGCAATAGTTCGCATGCCTTTTTAGGGTCCTTGTCTACCGAAATGAGGCACGTATCATCCGCAAATTGATAACATGTGCAGTAGTCAATACATTTACTCATGTCATTCACATAAGATAAAAAATGAAGTGGGCCTAAGACGGAACCCTGAGCCGTGCCTTCTGTAACTGTTATAGGTTCACTGTACGCATTATCAACTTTAACGGTCGACGTTCTATTTCTTAGGTAGTTTTCACACCAGTTGAGCAGAGGGCCTCGTACACCACAGTTATCTAGTTTAGCTATTAGTTGATTATGCTGTAGGGTATCAAACGCCCGCGAAAAGTCTATGAACAACGCTAGGACATAATTTTTATTATTTAAATTTTCATTGACAAGATCGGTAAAACGCGACAAGAGGTCAGTTGTACCTTTGCCTTTTTGAAAACCAAACTGATTCCGGTACAGTACTTCGTGTTTGCTATAAAACGTATGAATTTGTTCACAAACATACTTTTCTACAATTTTGTCTATGGAAGAAAGCAGTGTGATTGGACGATAATTAGAGTAACTGTCTCGTTTACCTTTTTTATAGATAGGCCTGACACAGCCAGCTTTTAGTTCATCCGGATACAGACCAGATTTGACACTGCAATTTATTAAATCAGCAATGGAGGACGACAGATCTTTACTGATCATTTTTATATCAGTAACTTTAATGTTGTCTGGCCCTGGGGCTTTATTTGAATTTAATTTTTGAATTATTTTATTTATGTGATCACTTGAAGCTTTTCGAAAAACTATACTAGAATCAACCGGTTTGCAATAAGTCTTATGGTCTAATAGTTTAACGCTACAGTTAGGTATGATGTTTTTAGCTGCTCCGTCGAATTCAATCGCAAAGTTGTCCGCAACAGTTTTGGCCGTGAGCCCTTGAGCATCAAACGCTTTGAGTATTGCAGCATCAATAGATAAAGATAATCGTCCAAGCATTTGATTAACAATCTTGTATATTTTTTTTGTGTTTTTAAAATTATCATTTATTTGGTTGATATAATACTGATTTCTCTTATTTTCAATAACTTTATGTGTTTTATTACGTATTTTATTATATTCAAGTTTTAGCTTTGGATTGCCTAAATCATGCTTCCATAAGTTAAACATTAAATCACGTTTTTTACAAAGTCGAGATATATTGCCATCAATCCAAGGTGCTATGGATTGATTTGTAGATATTTTTCTTGTGTATTTATCGGTTTTAGAATATGACGCTTTTTTATTCGCGTTAAAAAAAGAGATTTTAATAAAGTTTTTAATATCCTCAGGGGAGTTCATGTCATTGGTGTTTGACCATTCCACTTGTTTTAATTCTTTATATAGAATATCGTAATTTATGAATTGTTTTGTAACACCCTGTATAGACTTGGGAGTCACCTCCTCGACGCACGCGAAGATTATCGCTCGGTGATCGGCTAGCACGACATCTAGCACAGCTGAGTAAGGGTGTGACGTGGGGAATCGCGCAAAAATGTGATCTATACATGATTTTGTGATAATTTGTTTGTTAATTTTATTGTTTAGCCTTGATTCAATTCTGGTGTAGTCCGTAATTCCACACGTCAAGCCGTGCTCGCTAAGTGCCTCTAAGTACATGTCTTTGTAAGATGAAATGGATTTTAGGTCAATGTTCGTGTCGCCGATCAGAAGAAGGTTTTGTTTCATGGTGAACTTTGAAATGTATCTACCTAGCTCCGTTACAAATATACTCTTATTTGATGATGGTGGTCTATAAACAGCACACACGACTACGTCTTGTTTTGAGTTCATTTTTAATGTTCCAGTAAGACTTTCGAATGTTGTAGTTTTTTGTTGAGTTAAGGTGAACTTTAAATGATTTCGCACGTAAATAATAATACCGCCTCCTTTTCTATTAGAACGTAGCTGTGAGTACATATTATATTCCGGTATATTAAACAAATTGACAATGTCGTCTGATATACTGGCTTCTGTAAGGACTATTACATCTAGAGGAAACTTACAGCCGTGGATCATTTGTAAAAGCTTTGTAAAATTTTTAATTGATGATCTTATGTTGATATGTATTGCAGATAAACTAATACGGCTTTTTAGTGGCAATTGGTGCAGAAAATCATTAAATGAGATGCAATTGAAAATTTCTTCTACTTTTGTACACATATTTTTATTTTATTTTATCGAAACAGACAAAAGCAACTATAAGACAAGAGGTTATTCAAATAGCTATTTCACAGCGGAGTGGAGAATGAGGGTAGTTTATCTATTTCATCGATGTCATGCAAGGAGCGCACATAATGTATTTTGCTTTTATTTGTTTTTCTCACACATATTTTGCCGTCCTTACACCAAATGAATTGAAATGATTTACTCAACTTGGTCTTAGCGTTATATAAAAGTGTTTTAACCTGTTTGGTTAGGGCTTCTCTAATGAAGACGCGGTTGTCGGTTTTCTCCTTGGGGACGTCCGGGATCAGCTGTCCTGCGGTGAGGCATTTCTCCTTACTGGCGTCTATCCACTGGCGGCGGGACACCATTGTCTTCATCTCCACGAGGATTGCTCCGGGTTTCTCCTTGGTTCCTGATAAGCGTTGTGAAGATTTTATGTCACCCAATTCCATACCTAATTTTGAAGCTACCGTTTGAAGCACTCGGTTCACATCGCTGGGGGAAACATCGGGCAAACCAGCTACTTCCAGGGAGGTTGCCAGAGCCTTCTGCTCAAAACTGTTCATACCTTGTTCTAAGACAGCCATTCTGAGTTCTAGGTTTTTGTTTTTGTTTACTAAATCTTGATTTTTGTGTTCAAGTGATTTTATAATATTGTCTTGATTCTTTATGGAATGCTCCATAGTAGTGATTTGTTCACTTAAGAACTCAAGTGAAGACTCCAAGCTTCTTAACTCTTCTCGGAATGTTTTCTTTAATTCGCGACTAATATCTTGCACCAGTTTTCGTGTATCAAATGATTGGGCTTGCATAGCAGTAACTGACTCGGATTCCTCATCATCACCGTCATCATCCGGGACCACGAATGTAGATCTGCGTGAGGCATTTTTCAAGCAATCCTCACAACTCCATTCGATACCTGAAGAGTTACGAAGAGTGTTCAGTTGCTTATTTGAAAGTTTGCAGCATGCAGGGTCAGCGTGGACGACCTTCTCACATCTACTACACTCTATTCCTGTTGCTTTTTTGGTTACATTTTTGTTACACTTCGCACATTTTTTAACAACCATTGCGGGTAAGAAGTCCGTACGTTAGCCGGTAATCGCACACAACCTTTCGCGTCCGCGTAGTGGTTAAGACTCGAGGTCGCCGCGCCGGAACGCCAGCTCCTCCGGTGACTCCGCTATGTTGTAGTGGATATGTATGTAGGTACCTGTCTGCCTCTGAGTGAGCAGAGCCACCAGCCCTCGCTGCCGGCCGTGTTGTGCTCCAGCACGGTGAGCAGGTCGCCGCGCCGGAACGCCAGCTCCTCCGGTGACTCCGCTATGTTGTAGTGGATATGTATGTAGGTACCTGTCTGCCTCTGAGTGAGCAGAGCCACCAGCCCTCGCTGCCGGCCGTGTTGTGCTCCAGCACGGTGAGCAGGTCGCCGCGCCGGAACGCCAGCTCCTCCGGTGACTCCGCTATGTTGTAGTGGATATGTATGTAGGTACCTGTCTGCCTCTGAGTGAGCAGAGCCACCAGCCCTCGCTGCCGGCCGTGTTGTGCTCCAGCACGGTGAGCAGGTCGCCGCGCCGGAACGCCAGCTCCTCCGGTGACTCCGCTATGTTGTAGTGGATATGTATGTAGGTACCTGTCTGCCTCTGAGTGAGCAGAGCCACCAGCCCTCGCTGCCGGCCGTGTTGTGCTCCAGCACGGTGAGCAGGTCGCCGCGCCGGAACGCCAGCTCCTCCGGTGACTCCGCTATGTTGTAGTGGATATGTATGTAGGTACCTGTCTGCCTCTGAGTGAGCAGAGCCACCAGCCCTCGCTGCCGGGCGTGTTGTGCTCCAGCACGGTGAGCAGGTCGCCGCGCCGGAACGCCAGCTCCTCCGGTGACTCCGCTATGTTGTCGTACAACGCTCGCGCCATGCACTGCAACAATCAATATACATCAAGTTACATTCATCAACCATTTGTAATATATATTGGTGGACGATTCACATCTAGCGCCAAACTAAGCATAGCTTGTACTATGGGAATCAGACAAATGATAATTATATATATAGATATTTTTGAAATACATATTCGAAAATATTTGAAACTATAATTAAAATGAGAATTGTTGAGTATTTCGAAGAAAACTATTTATTCAGCGCAGCTCAATTCGGTTTCGGATAAAATAAATCTACTGAAATGGCAATCAGAATTGTCTCTTACTTTGTACTAAGAGCATTGGATGAGTCGCAAAAGTGTGCAAGCATATTTTTATTTATTTATTTATTTAAGGCACACAATACACATTACAAGCAAACAATATAAATATTAATCTAGAATACAGTTTTGATCTGGCTTGGAACATAACAGATGTGCGCACTGCAAAAACCACATTTAACAGTGTTAAGCTAATACAAAAAAATTAAATGTTCGGGAACTTAATACTAAAAAGAATGAAGTACTTCCCAAGAATAAAAATACAAACAAAAGGAAAAAGGTCAAATAAAAACTAGACAAGAATAAAATAAAATAAAATTAAATAAAAACGAGTAATGATATAAAATCAAATGTAACATAAAAAAAGCCAAAATCTTAAACTATAATAGAAACTGCTTGATTATATTGGTTTAGGTTAGGAACTACAATGCTCATCATCTGAACTACCGTTGAAATGGAGGATGTCTTTCAGAGTTTTAACAAATTTATTTAGTACTGGATTAAAAATATCTAGTTCTATGTTCTTCTTTGTAAGCTCATTATACTGCCGAGACATTCTTGTTAAAGGGTTATAATAAGAAATATTGTTTTTATAAGTTAGTAAGGCAAAAATATTGGTTTGGTTCGATCTACGGGCACTAAATTTGATATTGAAAGAGATATGTGAAAGTAATTCCGGTGAATCAATGAGAGAATGTATAATCTTAAAAAGGTACACCAAATCGAAGTAGGTGCGGCGTGTCTCCAAAGACTGAACGTAAAATTTGTTTAACCTATCTTTATAACTGAGGTTAGAACGACCTGGCTGATGACGATAACTTAATAATCTGAGGCATTTCATTTGGATTCTTTCAATTGCCTCGATATGTACTTTGTAATTCGGAGACCATATTGGACTACCATATTCCAAAACACTTCGTACCAAGGCAAAGAAAAGGTATAAAAGACTATGAGGACTTTTGAAATCTTTTGTAGATCTCAAGACAAACCCCAGAAGTTGATTGGCCTTGGATGTAATCTGGTGATAATGTTCTCTGAATGAAAGTTTATCATCAAACAGAACGCCCAAGTCTTTAATAATGTAAGACCTATTTAGTGCATGGCCATCTATGGTATAAGTATTGATGATCTTATATTTTTTGTTGGTGAAAGATATTATGAAACATTTATTTATGTTTAAATACATTTGATTAATTTTACACCACTCAGACACAGTATTCAAATCTTTTTGTAAGGCTAGGCAATCGGTTTCTTTAGAAATTATGTTATAAATTTTTAAATCATCAGCGTATAAGAGACAGCTGCAAGATAAATTTTGAATTAAGTCATTGATGTAAATAATAAAGAAAAGAGGACCTAAGTGGGATCCTTGTGGGACTCCAGAAGAAACCACCACCGGAGGAGAAACAAAACCTTTCAATGCCACCAACTGATTTCTGTTGTCCAGGTACGAACATATCCAACGGTATAGACTCCCATGAATGCCATATCGGAAAAGCTTACGACAGAGTAGTCTATGACTTACCTTGTCAAAAGCCTTGGAAAAGTCTGTATAGATAGAGTCAACCTGACCACCAATTGCAAAAGCTTGACAAAGATAATTTTTATACTCCAAGAGGTTTGTTAAGGTTGATCGATTTTTAATAAAACCATGTTGTTTGTTTGAAAGGTTTGGCTTGACGTGGCTATAGAGATGACTGTATATTAAAGATTCAAATAATTTTGCAAAGCAGGATAGAATACTAATAGGTCTATAGTTTTCGCAATTGGATTTGTCCCCGCTTTTATATATAGGGATGATATGTGCAGTTTTCCACCGGTTAGGGAAAACGCCAGAGCAGAGAGACTTATTAAAGATAATACAAAGAGGACTAGAAAGTTCTTTTCCACATGATTTAATGAAACGTGGTGGGAGTTGATCTGGTCCAGGCCCTTTGTTTGTATCCAATCGTTTGATTTTATTTATTATATCGCTTTCTGTGATTGAAACATGTGTCAGTGAGCTTGAAATATTATTGTCAATGTCTACACCGCTATATTCTGAGGTACTCTGAGGATCAAGACAGGGGTCATTAACAAAAACTGAACCAAAGTAACGTGAAAAGAGTTCACTTATTGCTTGTCCGTTAGATGAAGAATCACTTCCGAATGTCATCGTTTGAGGCAAAGATACCTGACCTTTTCTATTGTTTACATACCTCCAAAATGATTTGGTATCGCCATCCAAAGACTCTTCAATAGATGAAATATATTTATTGTAGCATTCTTTACCTAGAGCCTTACACCTATCACGTAAAAGGGAAAAACTGTCATAATCACGAGGATTAGCAAATTTTTTAAATAGTTTATGATATTTATTTTTTTCAATAGTACAATTAATGAGAGGTTTGCTATACCAGATAGGGAAAGACATTGATTTAAGCGAGGTCAAAGGAGTATGTCTGCGAATTATTTCAAAAATGGTATCGTAAAAGATGTCAGTGCATTGATCAACATCAGATGAGGTCAAGATTTCGTTCCAATCAAGTGAACTTAATTCGCATTTGATTTTATCGAAATCACATTTTAAGAAGTTAAGCCGATTCGTGTTACGACGTTTGAGACTTTTGGAGACATATAGCAGTTGTAATTTTATGATGATTGCAGGGTGAGATTTGTCCAAACGACTCATTGCAGGTATTTCATCAACTGAAATATTTCCAAGATTTGAAAGTACTAAGTCCAGAATTCGATCTTTCTCATTTGTGATATAATTAAATTGTTTTAAATTACACAGACTCATTAGTTCCTCAAGTAAACGAAGTTTTTTACTACCTGAAGCTGCTTCATTCATATCAGATTTTGAAGAAGAACCAATACAAATAGTAGATTTGTAGTCAGGATGATTAAAGTCACCTATCAATAAAAAATTATCGTCGGGATAGTCATTTAAAATAATTTTTTGGCAATGAGCGTAGAATTTATCTAATTTATCATACTTTAAGTCAGGTGGTAAATAACAAACACAAATGTTAAGACGCGGAGAGTCATGTACTTCCGGTATAACACTTACCCAGACATCCTCCATAATACTATCCCATGATGCCTGGCGGATAACATGATATTTTTTTTGAATTGCCAATAAAACACCACCGCCCTCAGTTTTTTCAGAACAGGAATCTACACGATCCCTTCTGAAAACGATGTAACGGGAGTCAACAATTTCACCATCAAAAACAGATGCATTAAGATTGGTTTCTGTCAGGCATACAATGTCATAATTACAGTTCAATAAATTTAAATTAAACTTTAGCAATTTACTTCGTAATCTATTAACATTTTGATAATAAATTGAGACCATCCTATTTACTATCAACAGCAAAATAAAATAAGATGAAAATGAAAGCTACTTATGTGCTACCACTAAACTACCCACCTACCGGGTCCCTATTTAACAAGTAATACAATATTATGCAAAGCTCAGCAACTACTCGCTTCCTAGTTTATTCAATGCTTCGATATTTTTGATAAGAATAGCAGGAGATTTTTCATCCCTACGAATATAAATTTGTCCAAAACGCACCCAAACAAACTTGAAACGGTTTTCTTTACTGAATTTTCTTGTTAATCTGTGCAATTCCTTGGACTCGGGAGATAGATGCTCAGATAAGTAAATCCTTGAAGCAATGCCTTTGATACCAATGTGATTGGTTCCAAGCATTTCATTGGGGTTAGACTTGTTAAAACGAGTGACAGCAGAAATAATTTCATCTCGTAAACGCTGCGACGATAAAGAGACCAGTATGTTTCTCGGTCTTTTGGAGCCAGAATTCATTTTAGCGACCCGGCGACAAGCTCTTATATCAGAGTCAGATGTGGAGACCTTCAGGAAGTCACATAACTTTCTGAATAGTACTGCAAGGTTCTCGTTATTGTTCTCCGGTACTTCATGAAGTTCAATATTCTGATCGCGAGAGATCTTCTCTACAGTTTGAACACGATATTGAAGTTTGCTTAATTTCTCTTCCGTTTTCGTGAGCTGCGATTCAAGTAGCTTGATTTTATTGTCTTTATTCGTAATTTCAGATCGGATATTCTGTTGCTCCGCAGAGATAAAATCAGTTGTCAACGAAAAATCAACTTTGACCTTCTCAATGGTTCTTTCGACTTCAGCAGCCACCATTTTCTCCATATCCTTTTTGAGCGAATTACGTAGGTTAATCATAAATGAGGAATCTGGTGCAAGCTTAATGTCAAAAAGTCTGCCAATGCTTTCCATGGTAACCGGACCGTCCAGTATACTAGCGCCTGCAGAAGTGCTCATAGCAACTGTATCATCTGAGTCATTAAAGGTATGATTGAATGAAGAATTGTTTGTGTCATTCGGAGTGTAACGTTTACGAATCGGAGTATTATCGCTAACTCTGCGTTTGGTTACGTTCTCACATAATGGACAGCTTAGCGAGGCCAGCTGATCAGCCCTTAATTTTTCAGTAGATGAAGGCGTAATATTCAAACAATCATAACAATATTCCGAGGAACAAGTGTTGCACTTCATACAGTTATCTTTGCTTAAAGGAGAATTGCAGCCATGACACCGCATTGCACGTCTTTCCATTAGTAGTTAAAAACTTATTCATCGATCAAAATAGTACTGTGAACCACAAACAGATGCAACGTCTGAGCTTCGTCCGTAATAAGAAGCATATTGCAATTTCGGCCGATGCCTCACGCTTTCGTAGCTAAGGTGATCATGCGTCGGATACAGTGCACAGGCACGCGTAAGCGTCAGTACTCGCTGGGCACGACTGAGTGTTCAAAAACTTGTAGCATCATCAGGTTAGTCAATGCATTCACTGTGCAGAGCAGCGAGGAGGACGATGTTTTTATTTTTTATTAATGTTTATTTCTTGTTATCAAATTGACCGAAATTATGTTTGAGTTAGTTGGCAGCACTTTCTCACGTTTAGCCAAATCTTGCTGTAATGAGGTTGCAGCACTTTACCGATTATAGCCAAATTTTGTTAGGCGGAGTTGGCAACACTAAAATGAGTGTGACGCGTGTGACGGAACGTAGTTATTTTGCTGTGTTGGTAGCAATGGAACGCTGTCACCTGAAGTTGTGAATTTTGAGGTTATTTTGCTGTGTTGGTAGCAATGGAACGCTGTCACCTGAAGTTTTTGACTAATTTTGAGGTTATGTTGACGATGAATAATTTTCCACTTTATCCCTCAAATAACACTCGAGACACCAAGTTTATTATGTAATCACTCGTCTTTAGTCTTTGTGTAACAGTTCACTTCCACTTTTTGCAGGTTTAAGCTGTTATTACACGTTTTTTGAAAATTTCTTTGGAGCGCAATTTATATAGACTACACTGTCAAACTGACCGAACTCAATTTGTGACTTATCCAAAGCTTTTGATTGTCTTAATCATGATATCTTGCTGAAAAAGTTAGAATATTACGGATTTAACGGAAATGAATATAATGATGTCCTCTTATCTTTATAACAGGTCACAAAGAGTATACGTAAATGGTGCCACTTCAGATTTGGCCCCAATAAATACAGGAGTCCCACAAGGATCCATACTGGGACCGGTACTATTCCTAATCTATGTCAATGATCTAGCTAGCTGCGTTCCAGAATGGTCTTTAATAAATCTCTTTGCGGAAGATACTCATATTGGTATTAAAGACAGAACTCTAAACTGTTTAGATGACCGTATTAATAATACATTTAAAATGCTAAAAGAATGGTTTGAGGCAAATGGAATTGTCTTGAACGATGATAAAAGTGTTGTCATTAAATACCACAATAGAAAAACTAAAGAAGTTAAAAACACGATGGAACATGTTTTCTTAGGTTATACAGTTGATTACTCCCTAAGTCATGTCGCTCACATAAATAAAGTCTGCAAAAAACTGGCGAGTGCTAACTATGTCCTATTAAAACTTAAATCGATAGTTGATAAAAAAAAATGTGAGCCGTCACGGGACGCCTGGCAGATGTGGAACATCGACATTATTTTGTAAGAAACTAAGTACCCCATCACTAATAATGTTTATGATTTGTCGTAACCTTGAACGGACCAATCAGCGCTCATGCCGTGGCGACGCGTCGCCAAGCCAGAAATCGGTTTTACGTGCGGCTATAGATGTTTCACATCAAAACATTGTTATCTATTTACTATGCATGCGTGCATTCAATTATAAGTTATGCGTTAACTGTGTGGGGAAACGGTTCAAATATAAAGAAGTTTTGACAAACCAGAAGAGAGCACTACGTATAATATGTGGGCTAAATAAAAGAACTTCTAGAAGACTAGAAGAAATATTTTATTGGAAATAAAATAATGACAGTGATCTCAACTTATATTTATAAAAGCCTATTGGAAATACACGAATTTTGATTTATTTATTTCAAGATGTTGAATTAGTTGATGTTGTTATACTACTAAGTGTAAAATGTAAATTTATACCAGACTAGACTTATACAGACAGAAAAAACATGTACAGAACATATTCTGTTTGCATTTTTTATGAAATGAAAGCTTTTTCTCGTAATACCTACGACTACATCGCTTCGTTTGATCCACCAATGAGTTTTCGTTCTTGCACTGTAGATCCGTCAATCTCGTAGGCCGCGGATTTCATAGTGACATTGACAGATGCCGAGGATATGTTGGCTACGGGGATGCACAGAGCCGGGTCGTCTCACACCGATAACGCGAGAGTGACACGCTCTATTTGTGCTTAGGTTTCAGTACAAACAACGCCAACTTCGTCCGGGGAAGTACTGCCACCATACCCATTTCTGCCGCCATGCAGTAATGCATTCGCGTTACTTTGTTACGGTTTGAAAGGTGTGGTTGCCGACGAAATTACGGGCACGTGAAACATTCCACCTTCACGTTCCTGAGTTACGGGCGCATCCGATGCGACTTGGGTCTTGTAATATCTAAGTAGAGAGATCTAAGGGGAGAACCCAAGTCGCATTGCTTGTTGTGGACAGAGGTTACCACTTAACACCGGGTAGGTCATCTGCTTGACTCGTAAAAAAGTAAAAAAAGTAGATACAACTATACCTACTATTTATTTTGCATTTTTACAACGAGCTTACCGGGGTAGTAGTAGGTAGTACGAATAATATCCAATCCAATGAACAGTGAAATGTGAAAAATGTCGTCTAATTATGACATATCGTCTGATGTCACCTGAGGCCACATACCTACTCCATCTCTCAATTTACTAATTTTTTGCCAACCAAAAATACCAAAAACTTTTGTAGGTAAATAACAGAAAACAACGGCATAAAAAGCCTTAAAATCCCTTTACCTATGTTCTTTCTAGGGATTTAAGTTCGCCCAAGATAAATAGGTACAGCTTTATCTCCGTGGAGAATATGTTTAACACATTTGATACAAATTCACGAGATCGCTTAGTACAGTTATTGACTAAAGTTTATTATGACTAAACACTGACTGATGATCATTTAATTTTATATCATACTTAATCATTATTAAGTTGAGGAAGAGCGAAACCACCTAATACAAGTATTTGATATTTAAAAGGTGGTTTCTAAATTGTTGTTATTTTTAAATATTAAGCTGATGAAAATAAACATTTTGTATTGTATTTATTAAGAATTCATGAGACAGCGGTGTGTAAATATATAAAAATAACATAAAAGTAGCTTACCCATTGTTGCGTTCCCTTTCTTAATCTACTTTTACACGTCACTTTTAATTTGCACATTATCATTTGAATCACTTCGCAACTGTAAATGCTTTTCATTTCATTCAATTCAACATGGAATGGAAACCAAATTATTTGCGCATCCAACCCGACCAAAGAATCCCAACAAACTGAGTTAGTTAATATTGTTCAATTATAAACAAGTTAAATACAATAGACATTATAGTATTGTAACTATTAGTAGGGCCTCTCACACTTGGAACACTGGCTACACACAAATGAACTTGAGTGCGTTGAGTTAAGATTGCAATTGGCTTAAATCAATAACAGCATGCTGAGGGTGATAGCAGCAAGTCTGCCAAATGAATTTGAGCTGTCATACACAAACGCTAAGTTGAAATATGGATTGCGTGCTCCCCGCAGACTATCGCAAATTAACCATAATATTAAGCTTTAGTTCAAGTAACTATTATGACTTTAGTGGTAGGTACGTCAAATGATACATAGAAACTTAAACAGGGCGTGTAAGTTTAAAAATAACTTAAGGAAATGGCTAACTTCAAATGTATAGGTACCTACTACCTCACAGAGTACTTGATAAATAATTTCTCATAAATAAATTCTTTTTTTTAATTTGTATGTAGTTAATTTTATACTTTTTCTTGATATTTGACAATAAATCTGCACGAACTGTTCGAAACTCGTACAACATAGTTTTAAGATCCTTTTTGTACGACAGTTATACAATAAATATTTTCTGATTCTGATAAACTAAATGTGACTAATATAAATTGCCAAGAATATTTGATCAAGGTTTTTGTTTGCTAATTGTTTCTAGGTACCTAGCGGATGCTATGCTATGCTACGACCTATTCGATAGACTGTGCATCCTCGAGATGCAACTATACCTACTGCTTGGCATATGTACACCTAAGTTGACAAAAAGTAGATAAATGCCGTAGGTACATGTCTCCGGTGAGGACACAGATTATACAAATTTAAGCAGGTAATACTTAGTCAAAAAATATGATAATGGAAACCATATATGCAGCGTCCCATCTCTATACCGAACTTAAAGGATAAACTTAAGTTCAAATTATAATATTATCTTTCAATCACATCACACTTCACACAGTATTATATTATCATTATTATTATACTATTATATTAATAATAGTATAATTGCGAAAGTTCGTCTGGATGTTGGACTCCATCATGCCACAACTATACTGTGCAAATCGACTGAAACTTTGAAACGAGTAGATGGATGATAGAATAATAGGTATATAGGCTACTTTGAAGCAGCATATTATTTAACCTAAAACAATAGCTAAATAATATCTGTGCATCGAGCGACATACAGCTAAACAATATGCCGCCGCCTGCGTCGGTCGGAGTGGCTAAGCATCGCCAACACAACATTTAAAACAATAAGAGCCGTCGACGCGACGAATAAGATGTTAAAATAGTTCTCCCAATAACGAAACACGTACATTAATTGAGCAGCCGTCATTAGCCGCCTTGAGATGACATCGATACGAATCCGGACTTGAGGTGAATCACGCCGCCCCGCCCCGCCCCGCGCCACCCCGCGCGCCGGTCAGCGTTCGCGGAACTGAGCTGATATGAGTCCGAGGTGCTGACCGTAGCGTACGGTGAGGTCACCGGCTGACCTTTACGTTACTCATGGATCTCCTAATCCCTACGGTTATTCATAACAGTTTCGTAATTGAGTTTCTTTTTGATCCGTCGTAGGAAAATTACTTATTCATTCTGTATTCGCTGTGTGGTTTTGGTGGTAAGTCCGTTTGATATGACAGTGTTATCCAAAGTTAAATGTAAATTTTCCTCTTTTCTATACAAATTTATATGAATATGCGACAGAGCTACCGGACGGCCCGGCATAGAGCGGTTTATTTTATCCGACGTTAATATGTACTTTACTATTTCACGTGTTGGGTGTAGAACACACAAATTCTATACCTATATTTTTTCTTCATAAATCGTTTAGAATATATGACAAAACAAGTGAAGAAAAACCGCATACAGACCGCAAAGAACGAGACTACGATGAAAATAAGTGTAGAACCATTTGCTTCTGTACCATCGACTCTAAGGCCTACCTATTATATATAGGTAACATCAGGAGGCTACGAAATGTCCCACTAGTTAATAGGCAATAAGATAAGCATTTATATTATATTTTTGCCTTATTTTAGGACATTACATTTATACTAATTTTTTGCCTTATTTGAGGGCCATGTTGTTTGTAAATGTTTGAGATTGTCGTGTAACCAGATGCTACTTCGTATATATAACAGCTGATCGTGCATGCATAGAGATCGGTCACTCACCTCTACCCCGCTTACCCCGTTCAAAGCGGTAATTTTAGATCACAGACGGTCCTCCTGTCCTGTTAACCTTGTTCACCGGGCTAACATGGGTGATCCAGTGCAACCATAACCAAATCACTGCACGTGTCCACTAACCGGCAAGTCGTGTGTCAGTTTTCGCGCGAGTTCACTCGACATGTAGCCGTCCAAAATCAATGAGGGCACTGAATGGCGCGGCGCGGCGCGGCGCGGCGCGGCGTGGCGGCGCGGGGCGGGGCGGGGCGGCGACCTTCGTAGGTCGCTGTAGTACGCGACAGGGTAGCACGCATGCGCCATAACCGCAGCCGGGTCACACTCACAGCCTAGCCTTCCGCTTTGTAGACGGATGCTCGCGATATTCGGGGTGACTGCTCGAATGACAATGTCGGTTGCGTTGCGTGTGGTGCACGTAACGCTAATAGTTTTGAGGGTGGACTGGTAAATAATCGGTGGAAGTCGTCCCTAGCACCTTCCATTTCTTTTCATTATACTAGATAATTAATGTTAATTGTAAAAGATTTTGATATTGTTATGTGCTTGGTATGATAAATGAGTAAGTAGAAATATACCTGCATTTATAAGTTCTAATTTTTGGGCAACTAAAGTCACCACATACATACGGCATCAAAATAATGAAATCATCAAAACACTTAGCAACTTCCTTTCCTCGTATAATATTAGAAACACAGCCACAGCTCCTGTAATAGTAAGTGACCTAAAACGGGGGTTATTTCAAGTGTAAACCGTTTGTTGTGGCCGCTGTTTTTGCGCGAGCTGTCGCGACACAGTAAATATAAATGGTTCAGGAAGCAGTGCGACCACTTAAAATAGCGCTAACCGTGTCAGTGATCCGATCGCGACATTACTGCCCATCTGCTGGCGCCTCGCGTCTAGACGGCCTCTTATTTTATTTTAATTAAACGTTTTGTTCATCGACAGACTTTACTTTAATGGGCACTCGTTGCAAAAGATGAATAGCTGTATAGCCAGCGCAGCGTACCGACACGGACGTCGAATGTTCGTCCTACGCAAAAAAACAAGTCCAACCATCGATGACTCGTCGTAAATCCTGACATTTATTTCTTGCTCTACACCTCTCGATAAGATAGCATCAAATAAAAACACGGCAAGTCTGGTTTAGCAATGACTTCCAAGATTATTACAGCCAACGGCGCCGGCGCGGCGTAGCGTGGCGCAGCGTGGCGCAGCGTGGCGTTGGTGACGAAAAATCTTTCCTTTGTCTTTTTTGCCAGCTGTGTTAAAATGCACTTTTATTTATAAAAATACTAGCGACCCACCCCAGCTTCCGAATTCCGAAGAAGATTCCAAGTACTGTATGTGTTATAGGCAACACGGCCTAAAGCACACGTCTTACAGACCAGGAGGGTGTGTACCTTATAGAGATTAACACTCTACCGTAGGTAGATACTAGAAAGGAATTTAGGAAATTAGCATACCGAGTTGGCCAACGGGGTTTTAGTGAAAAACGACACAATTTACAGGAACCAAAGTTTTCAGAGTACAAGTTGTGGTATAGACCCTTCAATATTTACTTCAATCAATTATTAGTTGAATATAAAAACTAAAGTCGGCCGTCGTACCCACTAAGATGACACGGGAGTGGGACGGCGCGGCGGAATAGTGGATATGTAGAGATATCTGTGTGGGGAGACCACAGGGGACACTTATAAAGGTTCAAGTGTTGGCATCTGCATCTCAGCATTACCCCTCGGAATGCTGGGCGATGCTCGTGAGATAGCTGCGAATGAGCGCGACGGCGCGGCGCGTCGCGGCGACAGATTCATTATGAATGCTGTGTGATATGGCGGTGTCGCGCTAAATGCTGATATCATTTTATTTATTTATTTTATTTTATTTTTCAAACAGAATCTACAGCTCTTACTTAAAATTTCTCTTACAGATTAATTTTTTTTTGTTTTTTTTTCATTGTCTGCGTTATTTTGTTGTTCGTTGAATATATCGCTATGCATCTGTTAAGGGATCTAATGTTCTGCGATTCACCTTTACAGAAAGCTGTATGCCTTGCCAAAATGTACACCGATCATTAAAACAGACACCCCCACCTAAAATCAGTATTGCTGTGCCCTAACAGGGTTTATGTTTGTATCCTATAAATATATTAAGATTTTTGTAACAACATAGTGCAATAAATGCTTTGAATTTGCCTGGCCTGATTTGGGACTCATTAAAACATTTAGACAAGTAGCTGCAGTATGTAATACTTCAATAAGTTTCTATTGAACGTGTCCAGCCACATTATCACAGCGTAATATAGCTTTCCTTATTAAAAACTTGAAAGGTAAATGGGTTCAAGATGTTATCTGTGCGCCCGTACTGCCCCTAGCTACAGATAATATAATATCGGAGGTAACGCAACAGGATGGCGCGGCGCGGCGTGGCGTTGTCATTCAATATTCATTCGTGTCTGGCTACCGAAGCAATGCCGACCCATCCCGGTAGATAAGGCGCCGCGTCACGCCGCGCCGGCACCGAGTAAATCCACGATAATTTCCTAGTGGTGCTTCCCGTTTACCGCACGGGAGCTTTTAGGAAACTGCGTAAAACGTTTTGTGGGTATATTATCATAACATTTTTAATTCAGAAATACAAAGCCGTCTACTTACTTATTCAGTATAATTTGTTTTAAAGTATAAGATACCTAAGTAGTAAGAAAAAGTAACTAAGTCAATTTAGTCCAGCCTCCCTATCTCCCAATCATTATAATACTTAATAATAATACTATTGGTTTCCCACAGCGCCATTTACCCCAAAGTAAGCTAAGCATAGCTTGTGTCATGGGAACCAGACAACTGATATAATACTTGTATATTTTTTTAGTAGACGTATAGTACGTATTAGCACCCAGACACTGAACAAACATCTATGTTCGTCACACAAATGTTTGTCCTGGGTGGGAATCGAACCCACGACCTACAGCGCATAAGGCAGGGTTAATATCAACTGAGGTATGAGTCATACCTCAGTTGATATTAACCATACGGTATGAAAGCTGAGACGGGTCGAGAACTGAACATCTAGAACTAATTGGAATATGTTATTAGTGAGTTGTATAAGAGCCGTGAGAAGGCGACAGCGCGCGTGGGCGGGCGGGCTCGGGCGGGCTCGGGCGGGCTCGGGCGGAGGTAGCGCCTAGCGCCTGTCTGTCGATGTTGATTCCCAACAATTTCCCAACGGGACGCCATTCATCAGTTATGAGAGACACGGGTAAATGTTGTTTGTTTGTTGGCACGGTATGCCAACTGATACATTACGATACATATGGGACAGGCCTGTTGAAATATTCAATTGAGGCGATCGCGCTAAATAGTTTGTGATACAAATAAGAATTTTGATTCAGGTCATTGGGAGGCATTTCATTGATGCATGTGCACTAAGTAACCTATAATTATGCAGCCAATTGTAGTTAAACGTATTACGGATAGGAGTGTAAGAACTGCCAGGATGTTTTATCAACTAACATCATATCAATACTCGGAACTTGACAATGCAATACAACTTGTTTTTATATCACACTTATTTTGTACAAAACATGTATCTACAAGTATTTCATTCAATAAGTTGTTTATAAAACTTACAGGCCAAAAAGTGAATGTTGAACATAATCTCTTGGATTTTAGAGATACACGCATTGTGTTAATGTTTGGCAACATAAGGATAATGAAAACTTTCGGCATCCACACACGTCTGCTCGTACCTCCCTGCGTAAAGTGACGAACCAATCAACACTTACCATCCAATACAATAATCATGATTTTCTATTCATAGCTAACGCACGTTTCCAATAGATATTGATATGATAATGTGTTTTGTATTGGGATCGTAAATTCCGAGATGGATGATACATTTTATTTCTCTTTTATGGTTCTAGTTGTAATCTAGCGTCCGATACGAAGGATGCGTGCTCCCACATTGTTAATTAAAAATGTAAATTGAAGTGATTTATGGTCCATAATGCTATCAAGTGAATTGAAAATATCACTGCATTTAGAATGGTGAGAAGGGGTCCGAATGAAAGGCACCCCTCGGATAAAACGAACGCCAAAGGGAACGGTTCTTCACTGAATTAAAGATGCGAATAAAAGCAAAATGTTCGTCCGTTTACATATCTGTGCAGACTGTTACGACGCCGCGCCGACGCTTGATAATAATGAAAGTTTTAATTGCGTCGTCATTTAGCTGTTACCCAATTATGCATCTGTGGTGAGGAGTGAAGCCGGGCGCGGGCGACTGACACTGACACTTGTACAAGTTTTGGCATCCGTCCAAAACTCGCATTCGACAAACAACATAGGCAAAGTTGTGGCTGGAATAAATTCCCGATGTCAAAAAAAACTTAGCAAACTTATCGGATGGTTTTATAACGTCAAAAATGACGCTGCATTAGCTCGGCTAAGTTACTCAGAAATTTATATAAGGTATATTTTCGTCATACATTATTAATACGAAGTGATTTAAATCAGCACAAATTAATATTGTAAAAATTGTTAGTTGCTTTTGTTCTCACTAATAAGTGAGACAAATCACCCCCCAGTCGTGGACAATGTAAGGAATCGGATGGCTTTTGTTCTATTCAGCGAAAGTTAGGAAAGACTGAAATCAATTAATGGCACAAGAGATTTTGAAGATTTTGGATGTTTAACGAAATGTGATGCAGCTGAACTTGGCTAAATCTCAATATATCACGTTCACACTACATACACTTGTGTTCTAATAAATAGAACGCACCGACGCAACCCGTTGACTGCTAGAGAGGCGACGACCATCAATTCAGCCTGATGCACTCCACTCCACTCCACTCCACTCCACTCCACTCCACTCCACTCCACTCCACTCCACTCCACTCCACTCCACATGGCTCCGGGTAGAGATGTGGCAGCCTCTCGAATCGAATACCGAATAGTTTATTGCGTTTGCCAGTCTTGATATTTAATTTATCATTTGAGAGTTATATCATTAATTGGAAAATTCCATTAAAAGAACAATGTTAAAAACATACGAGTGTACAATGCTTGATGCAAGAAGCTGTCTATAACTTTCAAAAAGGACCGAGGTACCTATATATGTGCGTAGCAAACTGGCGTGAGCTAGCGCTGCGCTGCGGTGCGGTGCGCTGATGCAGTTAGCGTGTTGTCAGTTAGAACTAGTTAGGTTGGACCGTCTCCGACACGAGTGACAGTCACTGTGTTATGCGGTCACATAAACTCATTATGTCAATTTTAACCACAGTCGATAAACTCGAGCCATAAACTTCACAATCCTTTGGATGCTTTAGACCAGAGAGCGCCGGTTCATAAACTCACCATACACTGTCGTCTGATTTTTTCTATTTCATTTTATTGGTGTTTTTTTTTTAATTTATTTATTTATGAAGGGTTACCAGCAAATGATACACATTTAATACATAATTATCATTATAAAAGTATACTTGTTATGCTCACTCCCTCAAGGTAACCACACCACAGCTTACACAGGTAGAATTGCAGAAAGTTTTGCAATAGCTCCACAATAAAGCATGGATTGTACATATGTATGGGAAACTGTTAAGTTTTTTTAAATGCATACGTTATCAACATATACTGACACCCCGGAATAGATCAAACATTTATATTCATGCAGTGTTGTTGTGAATGTTTGTCATGAGTGGGAATTGAACCAACGACCTACAGCGCAGAAGACAGGATTACTACCGACTGAGCTGTTAGGCCTGTCGTTTGCCATACCTATATTTGATTTGCCAAAAACATAAGTATCTTGATTTTCGATTGTTATTTTTTTTGTTTTCAATCTGACCAAGTGAACTGTGAGGGCAGAAAAGATCAGTTCGTTTTGCCAGTCGGCAATATTCTGTCAGGAAATCATCACCAATTTACTGTTCAATTTAAAACAGCTAGCATTGAAACTAAGACTGATTCTCGAGCTAAACCTAATGAGGTCGGAGTCCGAAGCCACAATACCTCTACCCTACCTGATGCTTCAGATGTAGAGTGCACCGCACCGCTGATTTAACTCTCCCTGGCGTGTTTGATTTTGTCTGGCCATCATGCGCGCTCTGTTAAGCCTAGGACATTTCAGCTATATAGTATACAGTGTTTTCAGGGAGATACGACTTATATGCAACTCGCTAAAGGCGACAGACAAGGGCATACATTGTTACTGCCACAGGATTGTGTTGGTAGCATTAGATAGCTCATCATCTACACTCATGTATTCCAAGTCGAAACACCTTATCAAAAAATGTATTACGCGGCAAAATGGAAGGTGTTTTGTAAATACATAACTCGAGTGCGAAATATCATGGATCAAATAGAATTTTCGTTTTCAGTTGCGGGAAAGATTACATGAATACAGAGCAAACATTAGAAAAGTATTGTATCGAGGAGATTTAACCCAGTGATATCTTCCCTTTATTTAAGACAATAATGATCAAATTTTACAGTCTTAAATGAAATAGGTATACACAGCCTTCCTGCTATTTGTGTGACTCCGAATTGCGCTGAATTAATGAATATTATTGTTGCGGTCTACCATGTAGCATGTTTGCCTAGGAGTAACCTATTCATTTATTATCAATTTAAAAAAATATAAAGTTGATATTCTGTTTTTTTTTGAGAAGTAAAAAGTTATTCATTACCTATTCTTATTAACTCTCCTTAAGCCGTAGGTAAAAAGCAAGCAATATCTTTAAAAACAGGCCTGTAATTGTGTTAGGTAACATATTTATGAAGAAAATGATGTAGGTTGAATATCGCAATAACATATCTTTACATTATATTCATACAAACTTTTCAAACGTGAATTTCAATACAAGAATTACAAACAATGTATTTCCAAGAAAGCTGTAAAAATAACAACACGTTCGTCAGTGTCGTGTCCTAATATAATGTGTGTGGTTATGCCTGTCTGTACTGTATCTACTCGTTTCAAGGAAAACCGTAAGGAATCGTGTCTTATTTGTAATGACGGTATGATATTGCGTCAGAGCTTTATAATATAGTAGCGACCTGTCCCGCCGCGCCGCGCCGCGCCGCGCCGCGCCCTCTGCCGGGCAGCACGGCCGACTGGTAACCTGTATACGCACCTACCGTCCTCGGTAGGTGCGTACCTACTATATCTCTTGCGGAATTATAATACGATACAAGTGTGAAAAAAATAACCTTTTGAAGCAAGTTATTAGTGAAAACCGTATGAAATCTTCAAGTTGTTGAATTTTATAGACACTAGCGACCCGCCCTGACTTCGCCCGGGTAGCAGAGAATTCCGCCAAAAAAATAATGAAGCGATGTTTTAATTTAATATTGATTTGTAAGTTTACGCGGCACACGCTACGCCAGTAAAGCTCCCAGTCGGCACATTTCTTTCCGACATCTACTAAAATCATTGTCATATTTCAGATAATTTACAAAAACCTTATTACATCTAATCTACCTCATGAATCACCCCGTCCATTGGTGAAAACCCTATGAAAATCCGTTCAACATTTTTGGAGTTTATCGCGTTCAAACAGATTAACGTGGCGGCGCGGGAGACTTGGTTTTATAGTACATACGAGTATGTAGTGTTAGTTTGTGTAAAGACAGACTGAACAAACCAAGGGGCTTCCATTTATTGAATATATATTTATAATTTATAATGTGTAGTGATGACAGTGATGATTTCTTTGTTCTACTCGCCACGTAAATAAAGAAATAATTCTAAATATTTTCCCTGCATTTAAGTGACATGATATCATTGAAAACGATCCGGTTTTTACAACTGTCTAAGTTCGATCACGTCAGTCATGTTTTTGTATGTAGATAAGTAATTATAGTTTAGAGTGGTAGGATGCCATGATATGAGTGCAAAACTTATTTATAGCCACGCATTCGACTCTCACAGTATTCTATCTTGATTAGCGGGTGATACAATATATATTAGGCGTAGTGGCGTAGTGGCGTAGGTCTGTCACTGTGTTATGTATGCACAGGATGGCTGCTGCCACTTGCCACACAAAGCAGCGTATATCATACTCACATCATACGCCTAACATATAGTTATTAATGCAAACGTGTCGGGTTTACTGCGGAGTAATAGCACACGGTTTGTGTCTGAACAAGAGTTTTACCTGTTATGGATATCCCTCGTTCGATTTAAACAAATGTAATCTCAAAACAACATAAATACAGTTCATGTATATGAGATTATGAATATACAGTACAAACTTAATATAGTGTCGCGACGAGCGAGGTTTGTCCTAATTGTTGAGACCTCCCTTTATTAAGTTTCATTTGAACTTCCGACACAAACAGTGGAAGCTGTTTGCCTTCTCCGGAACGCTTCCCAATCAACGCGTAAACAAATAAGTCCTCGCCTGCAATCCACTTCACAGGAGAGGTTGTCGGGTTCCATCGGGAAAGGGGTTACACTTTGAGCACCTCCGTTCGTTTTGCGGACGAGTAAACGCCACTTTGGATATTACTTGGACTCTAATATATTATCAGCCCAATAGCGGAATGTATGGTGTCGGGCTGAGGCGGAACATAACCGCATATCCACTTATTTACCTTCATTGTATTTATGAAGTACTCTCATTAAGCCATTGCCATTCGCTCCCCTAATGGTACCAAATGTACCTTGTACAATGTACCTTCGAAAGGACTTCTTGATACACGTACCTATGTGTAGGATTAGCTTCGCGTTCTTGATTGCGACCATTTCACCCTCCTTGCATTATTATGTAGGGTCATTGTCACAAGTGCGGTACGATTTGATACTGTAACATCCCGGCTATAGGGATCATGTCGTTGAATGTAAGAAGGCCTTTCTTTTGTTTCATAAAGCCATAAGTATAAAACTCTATTGTGCCTCTCTGTAACAGCCCCTGGTAAACGTTCCTCTCGCAACTCATCACTCCGTGTTACATGTATCTCACACAAACATTTGTGACGTCCATGTGTATACATTCTGATTGCGGTTAATCATATTTTCGTTGTAGTACACGACACAACGTTTACAGACGTGTGTGTTTATAGAGGGAAGGTGTATTCACATGATACTGCTGCATAAAGTATTGCTCTCTCCCATATCGAAATTTTATGTAAGCGAGTAAGTAGCTCTACCTACGCACTCTATAAACTATCCTCCATTGTTAATACAGAAACACTACTTACAGCTTATTATGGAACAGTAGAGTCCATTCTAAGGTTTGGTATAATTTTTTGGGCTAACTCTACCAATAAAGAATTCATATTTAAAACACAAAAAAGATGTATTAGGTCAATGTTTAACGTGCACGTTACCGACAGTTGCAGACCTTTGTTCATTGAGCACAAGATTCTAACGCTTCCGTCGTTATATATATTTGAGATGGCACTATTTGTAAGAAAACATCCCCATCTTTTCCCACGCAAGTCTGAGTTTGTAGTGCGGAATACACGTGACACCAGTCAACTCCAAATGCCTAACAGTAAAACAGCTTTCCTACAAAAAAGTGTAGTTTGTATGTCACGTAACATCTATAATAAAATACCTAAATCATTAAAAGATCTTGATGACAATATATTTAGGACCAAATTGAAACAATGATTAATTAACAAGTGCTATTATAATACTAACGATTTTATGACAGATAAATTTTGACATCATCTTATTAGTATTACTTTTATTTTTCTATTTCTTATTTTTATTAATATTATATCTTAAATTTTTGACATTGTTTAAAATTATAATATAGATTGAAATTAGAATACATTCAATATTAATTGAGTTAGAACTCACCCTAACATTTGCATGCTAATCTTAGTAGAACATAATTGAAACTAAAAATATTATTAACATCTGTGTAACCTACATTATGTTCAAGCAAATAAAATATATTTGTCTTTGTCTTTGTCTTTGTCTCTGCGGCATACAATTATTTTCTCGAGTGTTACTCTTCCGTTTCCGGTTTGAAAGGTGAGGTTGCCGGTTAAATTACAGGCATATGAGATATTCCGCCATTCGCATCTAAGAGTTACGGGCGCATACGATGCGACTTGAGTCTTGTTGTACCTAGGTAGGGGAGGACCCCAGACGGATTTTTTGTGGGCAGAGGTTACCACTTAATACCAGGAAGGCCATCAGCTCTTTCGTAACGTTGCGACATAAAAAAACTTATCATCGTATATATCCGTGGCGGATAGTAAAAATGTAAAACCAGTCATTACGCAATCACAACACTAATTATCGATTTATTAGCACGCATTGGCTTTTCAGATAAGACATGCGCGTGCGCGTGTGCGTGCGTGCGTGCGTGCGTGCGTGCGTGTTGAGCATCAGCTGCGCTCCACAGATCAATCCGTGTGATAATGCTAGCTCGTGTTTTAGACGTAGATATGTAGGTGCGCAAAACGAGAGGTATGGCGTTTTGATGAATTACCCGGCTAGGCTTGGCGCTTCTGTACGTCGATCTAAGTGTCTGTGTGTCTGTGTGGACTCATGGTGAAGATGTACTCGAAGGGAAATGAGTACCTCGGCCTTTTATCTCTCATACAGTACCTTTTCTAACCCACTTCAGAAAAATGAGGAGGTTCTCTATTCAGTTGCCTATTACCTCAGATCTCCGACATTTATGAATCGACCTGTAAAATTCATATTTTTTATTTGATAGGTACGTACTCCAACTTATGTGTAAGATCTTTGTTATAAGGAGGTAAAGTGTGTATGGTCAACGAAGGACCTTTAGGGTGGACATAGGCTGTATATTATCCCGTTAAAAAGGGCTTTTCGTGGAGACCAATTTTTTCAACGTATGTCGACGAAAAACTTCTGGGCAAATGCGTTTCTAGCGAACGCTGCCACAACAGCGATATATGAATGCTTTCTATAGAAAGTTCTACAGATTAAAACGCCTGCAAAAATGTAAAGGCAAAACATATCTTATGTTATGGTTAATTAACAGTTTAACTAAGTTTTACTTAACAATGTAGCTGCTCTTGCACATACAAACTGTTTTCCACGCGACCAAAGTCGCGGTCACAGTTATATAAATGTTTACTACCTGCGCCCCGCGGTGTCGCCCGCGGAGAATAAGTCATCCGACGAGGACACTGCACTTTTCCGGGATCAAAGTAGTCTAAGTGATAATCCAGGATATATATATATCTTGTATGGATATCTTGTTACCAAATTTTATCTAAATCCATTCAGCCGTTTTTGCGTGAAAGAGTAACAGACACCCATACATCCTCACAAACTTTCACTTTTATAAAATTATTAGGATTCCTTCACATTTCGTAAGTGACTGCCTACCTTATTATCATAATAAAATATTATAAGTATTTAAGTCATGTTTCCATACAGGGACAAAATGCATTAACATCGGTATTACCATATTAATTTAAATTAAACTCCGGCCTGAATAACTCGTGAAAATCATTACATGTCCGTTTATTTTAATGGATCCTATTTATAATCGAGCCAGTGTGCCGTGCCGTGTTCCAACCCAAAATCCGTAGAAAATTCATTCAAGTGTTTTATTTACCGTGATTTGTGGGACACAGGTAAGATGTTTGCCTTATGTTGGATTCCAATCACGTACTTGAAGATAAATATTCGCATGCGAAGTTTGCCATTGGGGAGTTACCAGTTATATTTGTAGACACCGCACCGCACCGCACTGTAGCATCTAGTCGATTGCTTTCTATTCCTTCCGACGAAATGTCGAAGCGTAGCATCCAGTAGAAGAGGAGGGAAAACTGAACATTCCTCTATGCTTAGCTCACTTTGGGGCTAGGTGGCGCTGTGTGAAATGTACAACTAGTATTATTATTATTATTGTATTATTATGGCAGAAAATATTATATACAATTTCGAAATATTTGTAACACGTAACGCCAAGCTCGCTCACTTCGCTGACTCCACTTTAATCCCCTTCTACAGTCGCGTTTTGGTGGGCAGGGGACGTGGAACCTTACACAGGGGATATTCAGTAACGCGTGGAAGCGATTCTTAAATGTAATATTTACGAGGACGCCGACGCACCCACCTCACAGTATTGTTATGGAGTGGACATACGTTCCTAAACATGGCACACGCCACATCCTTCCATAGCTGGTGTAAAGTACAATTATACAATCCTTAAAGGATCACAAATAGCGTCAAACGACAGACCTCACACACTGTTTTCTCGTAGTGATGTACGAAACAACATTAGATTAAGTCTGCTATACAGAGACGAATGGCGTGGCAAACTGTTTGTTAACGAATTATCGTTTTAATAACTGAACTCAGACAAGCTTGAATGTATTAGATATGTACTATATAGAATGATTATTCCACCAGGAATCAAACGCAGCAGGTGATAAAAATGAAACAATAAATACTGGTTGACGTTTAACGCAGCCTTTCATTTAGCCCAAACTAAGCAGAGCTTGTACTATGGACGACACATATCTACACAAATCAATAGATTTTAAGTGTCTGTAATCTCAAAATAACTGCTTTTTGATAAAATGTCCTCTCAGTGTGACTGTCTTTCTGTCTGTATCTTCCAGCTAAGCTTCGAAACGGCTGGACCAGTTTTGACTGGACTTTACTGGCAGATAGCTGATGTTATGAGGAGTAATTTAGGCTACTTTAACTAAGGTTAATTTTCACAAAACTGATTTCAGTTACAACTATTCTGAATGAATGCTCAAATACTTTTTGTAAGTGCATACTTAATATATTGATGCATCAATTATATGGTAACAGTTTCAGTCAGAAACTAAATTTTTACCTAACAAACTTCACAAGATATCGAGGTCCTCGGCCTGCCACACTGATTGACTCACGAAGGATAACTCACCCGTTTAATGAAGTAGTAGACTTGATGGTTTATTTCACGCAGTGACAGCTCACACACCTATATCAGCACAACCAACCTGCCAATGGTATCAGCAATGGTATGTAGTATTCCATAGTAAATACGGATCTCGTTAGGGCCGCGCCACACACGTACAGTTTGTTGTTCGCATCGCAGTGCGCATAACGAGTCGTTATTAACGATGCCCTAGTATTATTTAATCAGCAATATCACAAATGCTACAGCATTGTAATGGATATGTTACGCAATAGCAGGTGTGTGTGTGTGTGTGTGTGTGTGTGTGTGTGTGTGTGTGTGTGGGTGTGTGGTGTTAATATTAATGTATATATCGTATTGTTTGCTCCCGGCTTTGCAATCTGTGTCCCATTGCTAGTAATGTTGGCAATACAATGCAATGTATATCAATATTGGTGGGTAACTCGATATATTATTTTCAGTGCATACTATAAGAATGTTGAATTTTTGGGTGTACCCTTCAATTTTAACTAATTCATTCGTTCGTTAAGATTTACCACGCAGTTAGAAGCCGACAGTTATTAATTAAAGGGAACCCGTGAATCTCATTTATTAAAACGTATCTGGGCCTGGCTATCTCGTGGCAGGCTTAAACTAAGCCAGAACAATAGTTTATATATTATATTAATATCAGTAGATGCGGTATCTTACTTCTAACACTTGAGCTCCGATTGCTTGTCATCTTAAACATCCAATCACCGCCATTATACCTCTTAATAAAGCAGCCAGCGAGCTGTCTCCATCAGGACATGATACGATGTATTGATCGACGTGTCGTGCAACATACAGAGCGATCCCTAATACAACAAAATAATGTAATAAACTGTATGTAATCACAAAGTTCCCGCGTCACGGTCCGCGCTGTATGCGTCTGTGGGGTCAGCTCGAAATGGTTTGCCGCCGTATTCAACAATAAACATTAAGAACAATTTTATTTGTGTCAAGAAACACTGTTCAAAATAACTAAAAATTAAATAAAGTATATAAACTAAAATAAAGGCACATATTAGCAACAAGAAGATAATATAATAAACCCACTGATTTTAGAAGTAGAAACAATATAAACGACGTACACAGATACTGCTTACTTATTCGCTTAACTTTGGTTCTGTCACGAATACCAACCAATCAACAAACTCGAAATAATTTCTTTGAATTTGCTTATTTTTTTTAATTATATAACTGATAATCAGGTAATAAATTAAATAATGCAATTAAATACAGTGTTTCTACATGTTTGTAGATAATATGTAAAATGGTAGATTTTGTTCTGTCAGATGACCAACTTGATCATAGATTTCAATTGCACTAGTGATTCTATACTTGTATGTGATAGCTACGGCGCGGCGCGGGGCGGCGCGGGGCGGCGCGGCGAGAGATTGTAATGTCTCGGTGAGTACTGGTGGTGTTCCATTATGTCCCCCGATCCCCCGACACAGTATATTTCTAAAGTGTGTACTGTTGAAGAGGGTCGCATGTGGTTGTATCAGCGCAGCGGGCCGCGGTAATCTCGCTCCGCCACGGCTGATGACAGATTCCCTGTGGAACAAATAGCAATCCCAGCTTCCTGAGGGAGCTCCGTGGAAGCTCAAAAGGTAGGCGTACATCTACATCTCTATACAAATAAATAAAATTGGAGTGTCTGTTTGTAATATTAAAATAACCGCATTTTACTAAGTGCATATGGATGTACGTAGGTACCTAATTCAATCAATGTTTGATTAACATTATGAGGTTAGTAACATCTACTTTTTTATTATGTTTGGTGATCTGTCATACATTGATCTAACTATCAATTACTAATCTTATTACCTCAAACTAAAGATGAAAATCAATCGTGAAAAATATAAACAAAAGACAAGGTTATAAGGCAAAAATCCTATGATTCGCCACAACAAAACTCAAGTGAATAATAGTCACAGCCGTTTTGACTGAATAAAAATTTCAAAATAAAGATGTAACAAAGATTGTTAATTGAAAAATGTTTCTGGTCAGCTTCTTTTGATTTTTTCACTTCAAATTCCTGAACATGTATACCTCTATACCCTCCACCCTCGCTACAGTATGTCGCTTAATTTAAATTCCTCACAGGTTTATTATGCTCTATAATGCTACCTTTTCAACATCAGCATTGTGTGCGTCAACTTTGTTATTCCACTCCGAAACATAATGAGATACATACACAAGAGACCCGTACATTGGGTAATGGGTTCTACTTCCAGCGCGCACCGTAAACACGAGATCTTCATGATGTTTGTTTGGGGTCGATACACACCCCACGCTAAATAAACCACACGGAGATAAACAAAACTCATTCGAAGTTGAACTAAAAGATCAAAAAGATTTATTGAGTGTCTCAGCAGTGTTTTCATTTAGATGGTACTCGTAGCTAACAACATACCAAAGTACCATATTACGCGGAAAGTACCTACCATATTACTGTGTGTTAGAGAAATATGGTGATACCTATTACCTACAGGGATCTACGTTCAGTCAACCTATTCATACCAATTAGGTATGATGGTCCTATTCTGCAGTCATCTCTAACTTACTCTGAACAGTTTAATAAGATCATACCTGGACTAGAAAGTGAAATGAGATATTGTAAAGTATTAGAGATTAGATCTTCCGGTAGTGACTCATGCTTTTTTCGGGTCTGATGACTCAAAAATAACGTTTTATATTTTTTAAACTGTAAAAATGAATGCCTTACTCACAAAGCTTCATTTTTACCTTGGTATTATTTATTATTTACATTGTATACATTTCAGAGCGTCATCTAGCACCAAATTAAGTAAAGTTTGCACTACAGGAACCATATAACTGATAAAATACTTTTTTTTTGTTAATGCATAATAATACATAACAGACTCCGAACAAACATCGATGTTTATCACGCAAATGATTGTCCTGAGCGGGAAATGAACGCACAGCCTGCAGTACAGAAGTCAGAGCTACTACCACGTGGGCTGTAGCCGGTCTATTCCTTCAATCAAACCCACTCAATATAATGACATTGTTGTTAATGTGTAATATCTGTGTGTGTGTGTGGGGGATGACAAACTTGTAATAATTACCCGTTATAAGGTAGCAGGAATGCGTGCGCACAACGCAACGCCCTGCCCCGGTAATACGAGGTAAATACATTATCTGTTATCTGTCGATGACAGTGCCTAATCACATGAACACAACTATTGTTTTTGCTAAACCTGAACCTGCAAGATAATTTTTTTTTTTTTTTTTTTTTTTTAAGGTTCGCTAAACTGGCTTAACACTGTTGCAATCTTAATTAAGCATATTAATATTCTAAAATAATGTGTCAAACCTACTAGAAGCGAACACGGCTTGCCTAAAAATGAAATTCTCTCTATATAAAACTATGGAATGTGTAGGTAATAATAATATTTTTATAACAACAAAAGATGGAAAAGAAACTATGAAAAACAAAAGAATATTATACAAAGTTTACAATTTTGAATTTAATTTTATGTTGGGAAGTCTCTTTATAGAAGAGACTGATGAACAAAATATGTCTAAATCGTGACAAATTTCATTATACACAGAACACATGCGATACATAGGAGCGTGCTGGCCATAACTGGTGCGACTATACGGAAGATTGAACGTTTTTCTGTTTTGAATACGACTGGAAGAACGAGGAACATTTAAATCAATTTTCTATAGCAGCTGAGGACAGTCAATTTTACCATTTACAATTTTGTGCAGAAATAAAATGTCAGCGGTGTACCTTCTCTGTTCAAGCGTTGGCAGTTTGAAGAAACGGAGTCTAGATTCGTATGATTTTAATTTATTGCAAAGATGGTTTGCATACGAGAGGTGGTATAAAAACTGTTTTTGAAGACTTCAGAGTCGATTTTTATGAACTGCGTATGAAGGACTCCAAATAGGGCAGCAATATTCAAGTAAAAAAAAATAATAGAATATAAATATACAGCGGAAGAAGAAGACGTACAAAACACATGAAGAGACGCGTACCAAGGATGTCCGGGGAAGTTCTGCCACCATAACTATTTCTGCCGCTAATCAGAAATAGGTGTGGTTACCTAACGTGTTAGCTTTACTGTATTCAGGTTTGAAAAGTGTGGTTGCCGGTGAATTACAGATATGAGAGTTTCCATCTTCACAGTGTCAGGAGCTACGGGCGCAATAACCACTCCACTTGGATCTCCCAACAGCCCCATGTTTGTAATGGTCAGTTGTTACCATGTATTACCAGAGCATCTGTTTCCTACGTGTTGACATAAACAAACAGACAGTGTTCGGGTTACTGTTTGTATGGAGAAGCTAATGTTACCTTTGGAGTTCACATATCTATCTATCTATCCTGGGAAGATTAATCTTTGCGTGTCATAACAGTCATAAACAACTTTTCCTCTACTCTGTATAATGTCAGTGTACACGTGTTCTGAAGTTCAAGTACGGTGTATACCTAGCCACAAGCTGCTCCGATATAAAGTGTCTGCAGTGAGGCAGTGAGGCAGTGAGGCAGTGAGGCACGGCCGCGCGGCCTAGCCGTTGCTGATGCGTACACGATCTAAAATAGGATGACAGCGCTGCTGGCGTTGACATATTGAGTTATCCGCACTGTGCTACTGCAGATCAATTAGTACAGAGTGTTCACTGAATGCTGATATCAATGAAGTCATATCAAAAACGAATAGTTCGGGGCAGGACCGATCCAGCTATTTGAGCTGAAGTACAACTAGATAGAGTATTTCTAAAATTACTTATTTCATACAATTCATGAAACGCGACACACATTAGTGGCGAACAACAGAAAATACTTTCTCGGTAAGACTAGAACCATTGTAGGAATTGGTAATTAAAATAATAATAATATTGGTGGACAATTCACACAGCGTCATCTAGCCCCAAACTAAGCATAGCATCTACTATGCGAACCATTCCACTGATAGAATACATAATATACTTTTTATAAGTACATACATATAAACACTCAGACACAGAACAAACATTTATGTTCGTCACACAGATGTTTGTCCTGGGTGGGAATCAAACCCACGACCAGAAGGCAACGTTGCTACCAACTGAGCTGTGAGGCCTGTCAAAAAGGCCCGTCAAAAGACGGCACAGAAAGTTGTCGAGGAGAGCAGTAAGTCAGATTATTACGTGATCATTATTTCCCTTACTTAGTATTCAGTTTAGGTAAGTCAGTCAACATGCTTAGTTTGTGTAATATCAGCAACGAGAGAATCACGCTGAGCAAAGCAGTTCGGTAACTGTGAATAAGCTAGCGCTGCGATGCACGAGTAGGTAGCTATACATTAGTGTACCTATGTAGTACAAGAGAGGCGCCCGGCGAGACAGCGCAGCGCGATAGCGCAGCGGCCAGGAGCTTGTCCGTCGTCTGGTCGTCACATCACACAATACCAGAACCTAAACATAATAATATATATAATGTGTCCCCTGTGTGTGGCCATGCGCCCAGGGCTGGTGGCTCACAACGCGAATAAACCCTCCCATTCCCTTGTGCTGGTCTTGTGTTGGTTTTTAGTCTGTGAGATAGCTTATTCAGCGGTTGAGTACGTGAATATATTAAGAGTATACATTTCAAATTGTCTCAGTGACGATGGTAATTCAGCACGCAAACAACTATCCGATAGTATGAAACTATTCGGAAAGTAAATAAGAGGATGAACGCGAAACACATCTAATATTTACGTAAATTTAAGAAAGAATTTCTCAAATTTCCAAAGTTGATTCAACGTATATGAAATTAATTATTATTTTTATTATTGCTTATTTAGCGTGCCTGTTATGTAATATAATAGAATAATAACTAAAAATCAGATAGCCTTATTGTTTTCCAATTTAAGTTATTGATTGGTAGTTTGCAAGGATCTTTCGTTGACACAGTTGCATCATATTGTATAAAACACTTCTTATTTATTTTCAAGTGTTCTACAAGCAAAGTCGTAGGATTAATACAGTAACCAGTGAGTATAGCGGGCGCAAGGCGGGCGCAAGGCAGGCGCCAGCGGCAGCGGCAGCGCTCGGTTCCCGGATGCGGAGCGGAGTGCGCGCGCGCACGCACTCAACGTTATAATGTCCACTTAGCCTTTTGTTCATACGTCACATGTAGAGTTTGGCCGGTTTCCAAAATCTGTATGTTTTGCTCCACGAAATATACAAACGTGGAATTGTAATCATGGGTGTTGATATGTATTTACAAAAAAAAGTTTTAATTAAGTTGTTCCCATGATAGAGAGAGGCTATTTGGTTTTTTATGTCATGTTGGTGATAGAACGAGCTGACGCCCCACCTGATGTTAAGTGGTAACCGCCGCCTATGGACATTAGCAATACAACTCAAGTCGCATTGCGTTGCGTCTATCATCCCGAGACGGGGATGTTACTTATGCAAATTATGGTTAGCTTACTTTGGGGCTAGATGGCGCTGTGTGAAATGTGTACCAATATTTATTTATTATTGTCAGAAAATATATAATAGTAACTGGGATACAAAAAAGGTTGGAACAGCGAGATGTTAAATAGTAGAGAATTTAGAATAATTTGTTATAGTTATTATTCATAAAGTAAACATAAAAACTGATGACACACATAACAACAGTTATATGTGCGTTAATTTTGCATTTGCATAAAGTAAAAATGGTTAAGTAAGCATTTAATACAATGGATTCGGATATGCAACACGCGACGCTGCGCTGCTGTCACTAAGGACTACACCCCCGATACAAATCAGCGCTGTAAACAATACAGACTAATCTATCTTACCTGTAACATGACAAGCTGAAGATAACCGTATTACCCTCCGATAAGGTTACAATTGTATTGGAGGGTAGAACGCGACGATCTTGAAACGAGCTACACCTGCGGGCCGTAGTAACCTCGAGACGGGGGGGGGGGGGGGGGGGGGGGGGGGGTATTTCTAACCCCCCCGTACATACTGTCATGTAACCTGTACCTTGTAGATACTTAGTGCACAGCTGAGGCGGGTGATGCCGGGGTTACATTAAGCTATCTGAATATGGATCTAGCGTAACATATTCTGCTACTCGCAGCGTTTTATTTTAGAAAGTTCCCAACATACTGCGCGCGCGCATAAATCCACGTGACACTAATTGATCGGTGGAATGTGCAAATTACGACATGCCATCACGTATATAATCGCCCAACGATTTTTGCAAAACAAGTTGTTGCAAAAACAAAAACAAATAAGTGGATATAATTACTGGAACTAACTAACCGATTAATCTCTAGAACGGGTTTCTTTAGCTGGGAACAATTGAAACTTAGTACTTAGGTGAGTACTTAACCAAAATGTTATTATTGATAGAGTTTCGGCAACATAATATTTATACGAAAATATATTATTATATTTGCTTGAATAAAACGATATAATGACATGTTGCAGGATAAAGGAAAAACTTGTGAAATGGATTTCCGATTTAATATTGTCTAATATAGTGAATAAATTAGGTATATTCAGTACATTTATTTCGTACAAGAATAAGTTATTATACAAAAATAATTAAAGTGTCCATATTTGAGTCTGAATATTATATTACGTGGCTCAGCGACAGAATTAATATCCATTTTACCAGCATTCGTGTTTATTACTAATACTAAAACCTATGAAAATTCCAGTCACGAAATTTTCTCCCTAACCAAGTCTACATTTGAAATGGCTTAAGATTTAGTACAAATGTGGCTGAAACAGACAACCCTTCACATTATTATAAAAGTTTAATCTCCTTGTTTGAGACGTGCGCGGTTGATCTCAGTTAGTACTGACGTCGCGTCGGCGCGGGCGTCGGCTTACATTCTGTGTAGTCACCTCGACAACTTGTCAAAGGATAATACTGTGACAAAACTGTATCGTAGTAACAACCATACCCATACCTGCCGCCGAGCAGGGACGCATTCGTGTTACTATGGTGTGGTTGCCGGTGAAATTACAGGCACATGAGACATTCCACGTACACGTCTCAGAGTTACGGGCGCAAACGTTGCGACTTGAGTCTTGTCGTACCTAGTAGGGAAGGATCCAAGTGGCATCGGTTGTTATGGGCAGAGGTTACCACTTAACACCGGGTGGGCCGTTGGCTCGTTCCGTAACTGTATTACATAACAAACTTGACAGTATAGCAACAGGCATTGTTTGCAATGTCTGTCTCGCTGTTGTATCTGTAAGGTGGGTGGCGTCAGAGAGCTCTCCGTCATCTCTGCAGGCAACATGACTGGCACGCGTCTCGTCTCGAGATGTCTCTGAACATTTGATCTAGTGTTACTAACTTGTATAAATGATTGTGTGAGTAAACATCGTTTTATTGTTGAATATTTGTTTATACATACTAGTGTTCCCCCCCGTAGTGGAACGCCATAATTTGAGAATATGAACAATCACAAGCATAGGTACAAGAAAATGGTACTTAACTATTTGCCTAGTTATGTATAGACTAGAGTTATATAAGATAGGGGTGCGTGATAAAACCAAGTTCCACGCGGACGAAGTCGCGGGCAACAGTTAGTATTGAATAAGAAAGAAAAATACTTCGTTTATGTGGTGTTTCAATAAGAGATAATGTATGTATTTGACTTTGTTCAACATTGCTTTAATATTTTTTTTGCTTTTAACCTTGTTTTTAGATTATGCAAAACACAAATCAACAAGGGTGGAGGGAGGGTGGGGGAAGGGTATTGGAGCGGGTATTGGCGCGGCGCGCCCGCTGACGCTGATTAGCCGCACACTAAATGAACTCGCGAAATTGTGGAGTGCGCTACACTGAGCTTAATTTGAAGATAGGTAGATAGGTAGCTAAACTAAAAAGGCTTTTTTTCAAATAATGGCAATAGAAAATTTGGGAAATGTGATACGAAGGCTCTTATTTTATATTGTTTATTATATATCTACACATAGTTTTCGGTGGTTGGTTTATAATAACGCAAATGAATGCAAAGCTTTGGTGGATGTGTACACAGCACCAATACTGGCTTGACAACTATAGTGCACATATTTTATTATTATTTAATGTTTTATATGAAAAAATTACCAATTTTGTATACTGTTTAGATGCGATTGCGCTCGACGTAATAACTGCATGTGCAAAAAGGAAAATATCAAATCAATTGAACCCTAACAATTCATTGTCCGCACCCCTCACAGAGTTCGCAGCACCAAACATTACACAATGTCGTTAACAGGAACTCAGATAATTTAGTTATGCGTGCGCGTGCGCGTGCGCGTGCGCGTGGAGCGCACACGGGGACCCATTGACACAGTAACGCGGAAGGGGACTGCACTGACAACGGTGCACTCTGTGGACTGGACATTTAGCGTACACGCAATATTTCTTATGTGATAAAGTTAGGGAACGAGTCGACCTGGTGTTAAGTGGTAACCTCGGCCACCGACATTCCACCTTCAAGTCTCTGAGTCACTCATACGATGCCCCTTAGGTGTTCTTGAACCTAAGTTGGGTAGGCCCTAGTCGCCGCATCGCTTGTTGTGGGCAGAGGTTACATCAGTTAACATCGGGTGGGGTATTTGCTCCTTCCGTAACTTCATCTCGTAAACATGGACAACTATTTCCCGGGTATCTTCTGGGTAACTTAATACGAGCGCATCATTGCGACGACACACACAATACCTGTTGGCAATATGTCGCGTATCAATTGGAACCCCTAGGTACATCGTCACGTCCCGGGGTTGCTCGGAATATGTCACCCTGACGAAAACTTGTTAATTGCCCTCAAATAAATAAATACTCACATCGGAAGCTCTGAATATTCTTCATTTATGGAGTCATCGGAACTGATTATTTACCTGTAACCAAAACACATAAACATAAGACACTTTTCATGTACTCACATCACAACACAACACAACACATGAATATAATAATTACATCTGTATCTTATAAGTTGTTTAGAAATATCATTTTTACGTGACGGCCCTTTCTAATTATCGCGGGCGGGGTGAAATCCGCCCCTGTCGGGCGGCAGCCGGGGCGGGGCGGGGCGGGGCGGGGCGGCTCAGCCGGTAACGAGATGAGCGGTCACGCGCCGCTGCCTGCCACAGATGGTCCCCTGTCGCGTCCGCCCCGCGACATCATACAACTTCATATACATCACAAATGTGATGCGAATAAAAATATCTTTCTATATACGAGTAAAATATGGAATGAAAATTGCGTGAAAAAATGCAGAGAAAAGTTTCAGGGTCGCTGTCGCATCGCTGTGAAAAGGGTAAGACGGATAACTTCTGTTTTCAACGGTTGTCAAGTTGTCCTTCCTATTGCTTGACAATTTTATCTTTTTTACCCTCGAAATGGAATTCGAGGACACAAGAATTCAGGAAATATTACATAAATTTGCATTAATGATATTAATCTCAATACGTACGATAGTAACCCTGCTGTCATAGGTTTAGTTTAGTATGATAAAAATATGACCAAACGCTATGCACCTTGTCTCCTGATGTAACATTGACATTATGATATCAAGATAATGCGTCATCACTATAGCTCTACTTATTTTATTAGTACGGAACCATAAAGCAGTCCTGTGACTCTGTTTCCAGCATCTATCTGAAAATCATCCATAATTTCGAATAATGCGATATCATAAGTGCAAAATCCTGTAACTAGGGTAACTAACTTTAGCGTTTATAACACGAGGCGAATGAACTGTACAAATAAATTTATGGGTTTACGCTTCGGATGTGAATTTTTGTGAACTGAATAAGCGCTTACTCAGTGAAAAACAAAGGAAACCAAATTTACCTTCCAAAGAATACCTTTAGAAATAAGGCACTCGCTCTGAGTCATTAGTTGAGTAACGAACGAATAGCTTTTCCGAACAAGGAAAGTTTGCTGAGAAATTTGTATTCTGCCCAACCGCAAGATTACTGCAATTTTGTGGTATATTATGTATTTACAAAAAAGTATATAAGTATTATATCAGTTGGCTGATTGCCATGTCACATACTTAGAAATGGCGCTGTGTGAATTGTCCACCAATATTTATTATTATTATATTCCCCGAGTGAATTCTCTGAAATAAAGAATATAAAGTATTTTTTATTTTATTATATTATTAGTTTGTTTATAATTGTTTGTACAATATCATGTTCTCGAATCAGGAAGGAAAAACAATGTCAAATAAAAACCACAATTCATAAAAAAAAGTTCAAAATCATAATGTTACATCTACCGAATCGGAGTCCTATATACCATAACGTAATATTCACATCATGAGTCTATTAGGTATATCGCCGGGGCTTCGGTTCTCTCGCTTCTAGTTTGAGTCAATCTCCTTGTAATAAATACAAAACATATAGAATATAAACAAAACATTGTTGATACCGCCTTCGATCGTAAATCGTAGTAAAGCTGAAACTAGAAACACACTCTGGAACAGTGCAATGCATTCGAGTATTAGAGTTGTGTGTAAGTGTTGTATGTAAGTCTCACCCTCTTATATAGAGGTATATACTAAGTACAAGGAGTGCCCGCACAATACAAGCTATTTTTATTAATTATTTTATTTATTAGGTACACCAAGGATTGTTACAATATTACATGTAAAGTTTACAAGACACAACTTACAAATTGTATAATTCATATTAATTGCACAACCAATTAAATGTGCACACTGCGTGCACTTTACATTAAACTAAAAACCAACACAGTTTAAAACACAAAACCAAATAAAAGAAAACCATCCACACAATCATACACATACAATACAACATAATATATTTTAACAATAAAACAGTTTATATTATATATAACAATACAGGGAAATCTAAAACTATTTTTAATATAGTTAATAATAACTCATAGCATAAACTATCAGTGTGGTACGCTGTGTGTACGCCTCGGGATCGGGATGCCAGGTGACAATACCTACAATAGTATTCTGTTTGTCCAATCTGAATCATAAATTGGTGCTTTTAATTAATTATATGAGATTTCAGCTTGTGTCATATGAATATGATGTAGTTATTGCATTGTCTAAGTCTCCATTTGTCAAAAACATAAATAATTTTAAAAGGAGTAAGTATACCATACCTGCTTAACTTCTTTATTTACACTAACCACCATCTGAACAGTGAAATAGGCTCATAAAAATGTATATTATATACTTGGCGTTTTTCATGTTGCATTATTTTGAGTATACATTTCGTTTATTCTTTTTTTATGTGATACAGTTACGATTCGAGCCGACGGCCCACCCGGTGTTAAGTGGTAACCTCTGCCCACAACAACTGATGCGACTTAGGTCCTCCCGCCTCCCCTACTAGGTACTATAAGATCCAAGTCGCATCGTATACACCTGTAAATCTGAGACGTGTAGGTGAAATGTCTCATGTGCCTGTAATGTCACCGGCAACCACACCTTTCAAACCGGAACACTTAACGCGAATGAGTTACTGCTTGTCGGCAGAAATGGGCATGGTGGCAGTACTTCCGCGGACGAACTTGGCGTGAGTTCTACTGCTCCTTAGTTGTATTTCTTCTATTCATTTACATTTCAATCTTAAACTTACGTTGACCCAAAATCCACAAAGAAATCGACGTCACGCGCTGATACCATAACATGAACAAAGCTCAGACTAAACGTACAATCTGAGTGAACGGCTTCTACACAAGTTGTTTGTCAGTGAGTACAACTTCAACACGAGCATGTTATATTCAACTTGTTGTTTACAGCAGATAAGAGCTCATAAACCAACGTTCCCTGACCAAACTCACACGAGTGCTCTGAGGTTAGCCCGTCAAGTCGCGTCACGTCGCGAGCGATACTACACAGAACAGCCGAAGATAAATAAACAGATTGCAAGTATATCATCTTGAAATGCTTTCACAATCTAATTCCGTAACAAAATAGAAGGAAGCTTTGATATTGAAGGAATATATTATCTGGATCATCATATCCGCAGTAAACGCACGCATAGAGACGTCATAAGCCCGCGCGACACCATGGTGGCATCTTCATACTGTATGTTGTATCATATTTGTGTTTATGGTTGTATTGTTTGAGAGCCGGCATCGCCATGTGTAACCGGAGGAGAGATTTGTTCCGGTTTTCGTGTCGAAAGTGCACTAAACCTTTATTATCCACTGTCGTCTGTCTGTATGCAATGCAATCATACATGCAACATACATTTGTATGAGTCGACAGAACACATACATACTGCACATACTCTGAACGCGGTAGTTTCGTTTCTAAGCGTGGTAAGAATAATGATCTGTATGTACAATTTACCATTATTAGTATCTGCTCTTAGTTCTCAAACTAGTGATTTTTAAATATAGTTTTTTTATGTACCCATTTCACACAGCGCCATCTAGCCCCAAAGTAAGCTAAGCATAGCTTGTATCACGGGAACCAGACAACTGATATAATAGTTATATATTTGTTCTTTGTAAATACATTCATATAATACATATTAACACCCAGACACAGACAAACATATGTTGGTCACACAAATGTTTGTCCTGGGTGGGAATCGCAGCCACGACCTACAGCGCAGAAGGCACGGTAACTACCAACTGAGCTATGAGGCCAGTCTGAGTTACAATACTGAAAACTGTAAAACCTTTATCAATGATGTAGTACCGAGAGGCCCGCTCCGGTCGGTATAGCAGCTGGCGTTTCATAATGATCACGTGAACAGTAATTAAGGTCATCAATAGCAATCCAATGCTGTAGTTGTTGCAGCGCGTTCAATAGCAATCCAATGCTGTAGTTGTTGCAGCGCGTTCAATAGCAATCCAATGCTGTAGTTGTTGCAGCGCGTTCAATAGCAATCCAATGCTGTAGTTGTTGCAGCGCGTTCAATAGCAATCCAATGCTGTAGTTGTTGCAGCGCGTTCAATAGCAATCCAATGCTGTAGTTGTTGCAGCGCGTTCAATAGCAATCCAATGCTGTAGTTGTTGCAGCGCGTTCAATAGCAATCCAATGCTGTAGTTGTTGCAGCGCGTTCAATAGCAATCCAATGCTGTAGTTGTTGCAGCGCGTTCAATAGCAATCCAATGCTGTAGTTGTTGCAGCGCGTTCAATAGCAATCCAATGCTGTAGTTGTTGCAGCGCGTTCAATAGCAATCCAATGCTGTAGTTGTTGCAGCGCGTTCAATAGCAATCCAATGCTGTAGTTGTTGCAGCGCGTTCAATAGCAATCCAATGCTGTAGTTGTTGCAGCGCGTTCAATAGCAATCCAATGCTGTAGTTGTTGCAGCGCGTTCAATAGCAATCCAATGCTGTAGTTGTTGCAGCGCGTTCAATAGCAATCCAATGCTGTAGTTGTTGCAGCGCGTTCAATAGCAATCCAATGCTGTAGTTGTTGCAGCGCGTTCAATAGCAATCCAATGCTGTAGTTGTTGCAGCGCGTTCAATAGCAATCCAATGCTGTAGTTGTTGCAGCGCGTTCAATAGCAATCCAATGCTGTAGTTGTTGCAGCGCGTTCAATAGCAATCCAATGCTGTAGTTGTTGCAGCGCGTTCAATAGCAATCCAATGCTGTAGTTGTTGCAGCGCGTTCAATAGCAATCCAATGCTGTAGTTGTTGCAGCGCGTTCAATAGCAATCCAATGCTGTAGTTGTTGCAGCGCGTTCAATAGCAATCCAATGCTGTAGTTGTTGCAGCGCGTTCAATAGCAATCCAATGCTGTAGTTGTTGCAGCGCGTTCAATAGCAATCCAATGCTGTAGTTGTTGCAGCGCGTTCAATAGCAATCCAATGCTGTAGTTGTTGCAGCGCGTTCAATAGCAATCCAATGCTGTAGTTGTTGCAGCGCGTTCAATAGCAATCCAATGCTGTAGTTGTTGCAGCGCGTTCAATAGCAATCCAATGCTGTAGTTGTTGCAGCGCGTTCAATAGCAATCCAATGCTGTAGTTGTTGCAGCGCGTTCAATAGCAATCCAATGCTGTAGTTGTTGCAGCGCGTTCAATAGCAATCCAATGCTGTAGTTGTTGCAGCGCGTTCAATAGCAATCCAATGCTGTAGTTGTTGCAGCGCGTTCAATAGCAATCCAATGCTGTAGTTGTTGCAGCGCGTTCAATAGCATGTACGGGTGCATGGTGTGGTCTACAGTGCAATCCAATATACTTTGTTATATGAAACGTCACGCTGTTTCTAATGAAACATAGGAATATCTGCAATACAATCATACATACATCAGTACAATCATAGATATTGAAACGCCGCGTCGCCGTGAAGCATCCAGTGTGCGGAGGCCCTTGGAGACACGTTGCCTACAAAGATAAACATAAGCACATACTTTCCGTTATTGCTACGTAAGCTATATTTGTAATGTTCCGTACTTGTGGCAACTCGTTACTGACCACTAGGCTTTCAGGGGACAGTCGTCACTAGCAAACGTATTTCTTAGGTTTTACACACCAATGTTATCTGCATAGGTAAATGCGGGACTAGACAAGTAGGTACCTAATGCTTTACGATCATGCGTCAGAACTCTACCGACAGTTTACGAGGATGTTCTTATACACTTCAACTTTAATCCTATATCAAGACGAGCGCGATCTAGACTCCCACTTAACCCACAAGCAGTACCTACCCACTACCCAGGTACCGTTCAAACCGTCCGAAGTGACTTATCAATATGGCCGATTACTAAAGATTAATTTTACACGGATTACTGTAATAGTTAGTACGGTTCCACCGCAGATTGAAATAACAGTTATTACAGTTTGTACAGGTATGTATGTATGTATGTATGTATGCATAAGCTTTGAGTCAGCGCATAACCCCGTGTCTGGAACGAAAGGCCGACGCGTGGCGAATCGAGCCTTGCCTTACCATAGCAATATACTCGTATATCAGAGAGAAGCGAACATCTCTCTGCGGACCATAAGTTATCCAAAATCTTAGTGCTTCCTGGACGTACCTTCAGTGCTGTTGAATGTAACCTGATGGGATTGGGCGAAAATAACAAAGGATTAAATTGGTATACTGAGATTTATTCATATCCAGTTAGCACAGTACATACAGTTGACACAAGAGCGAGTGAACATAATACGACCGAACGGAATGACACTATCGCGGCATAGACAGTAGCTCCAACTAGTGAGCGATTTACATTGTTTGGTTTATACTAGTTCTAACACCTGCCCTTAAACTAAACAATCTGTAATCCAAGATTTATTACACAATTAAAATGTTTATCTTTACTTAAACATTTAGTTAGGACATCTGCTGGCATATTTTCAGTAGATAAGTATTTTAACATTACAATTTTATCTTCTACAATTTGCCGTACAAAATGATGTTTTATATCAATGTGTTTACTACGGCTATGATTAACATGACTTTTACAAATGTTTTGTGCTGACTGACTATCATTGAACAAAGTCACAGATAAATGTTTACCTAAACATTCATAAAGAAAGCTTCTAAGAAATTTAGCCTCCTTTGCTCCTTCACACAATGCCATGTATTCAGCTTCAGTGCTAGATAGGGCCACAGTTCTTTGTTTTCGGCTTTCCCATGACACTGCTGAATTTCCCAATTTAAATACATAACCAGTATATGAGCGACGGTCTAGCTGATTAGACGCCCAATCCGCATCTACATATCCTGTAACACTTAATGAGGATTTTTCATATACTATGTTATAATTAATAGTCCCTTTTAGATATCGCATTACACGTTTGGCTGCTTTCCAGTGTGTATCAGAATGACAATTATTGAATTGGCTGAGTAAGCTTGCTGCATGCATAATATCTGGTCTAGTACAAACGGCTATGTACATAATGCATCCCACTAGACTTCTATACTTGGAATCCATATCAGTTTGGTCTCCTTTCTCAAGCTTTATGCCACATTCCAGAGGTGTACTTACAGGCTTACAATCAGTCATATTAAATTGATCTAATACCTTCTGTATATAGTTTTTCTGATCCAATGTAATTTTATTTTGTCTTTGATCTAATCTCATTCCTAATACATGTGTAGCTCGGCCAAGATCTTTTGTTTCAAACCTTTTCATCAGTTTCTCCTTGAGTGCTTTCTTTTCTGGTGTATCTTTACTTATTATCAAAATGTCATCGACATACAATGCTAATATAATAATATTTCCTGAGTTGTCTGATTTAATGTAAACGCAAGGCTCACCGAGTGTTTTTCTAAACTGAAGATCTGTCAAGACATTATCTATCTTGTCATACCATGCCTTTGAGGCTTGCTTAAGCCCATATATGGCTTTATGAAGTTTAAATACATGGTTTTCTTTACCATTTATCTTGTATCCATTTGGCTGCTCCATGTAAACAGTCTCTTGCAAATCACCGTTTAAGAATGCTGTCGTTACATCCATGTGATCAATGTGTAAGTTTAGATTTACTGCCAGGGCAATCAATGTACGTATAGTAGAATATCGTACCACAGGTGAGTAGGTTTCCTTGTAGTCAATCCCGTATTCCTGGGTATAACCTTTTGCTACAAGGCGTGCTTTATACCGAAGTAACTGACCTTCTGGTCCTAGCTTCTTCTTGAAAACCCACTTACAGCGCACAGCCTTCTTTCCTTCAGGCAGTAATGTCAAACTCCAAGCCTTATTTTTCTCAAATGATTTATATTCATCTTCAATAGCTTCCCTCCAGTGTTCCTTTTCAGGTCCTGATAATGCTTCCTCAATTGTCTGTGGTTCTCCATCATGACTTGTCGCTGTCATTGCTATTACAGCATTCACACTTTCATCAATATCTTCATAATAACTAGAATCTTGACCTTGATCTTGAGTCATGTCTGGATTCCATGAGACATCATTGGGGTCATCCACACAGCTGGAGTCAGAAACAGTTGAATTAGTTGTGACCGAGTCAGATAACTCTATAGTAGGCAAGGGATTGACATCGTTATCATCATTTGTTCTCACAACATTTTCTATATCATTATTGAAATTTATTTGACAATCAGTAGTATTGTTATTCTGATTTATTTTTAAGTCCTTATACATCATTCCTTCTAAGAAGCACACATCTCTAGATTTAATACATTTAGAAAGATTTTGAGGATCAATTAGCCTGTATCCTTTTGACTCATTACAATATCCTACAAAAATGTATTGTTTACTCTTTGCATCTAGTTTCTTACGCCTCTCATTGGGGATCATTGCATAAGCAACACAGCCAAATATTCTCAAAATTGATAAATTAACTTTACAACCAGACCATTTCTCTTCTGGTGTGGTTCCTCTTACCGCTTTACTTGGTGATTTATTCTTGATGAAGATTGCTGTATTCAAAGCCTCAGCCCAGAATCTTCGGTCCATACCTGCATCTTGTAGCATACATCGTCCGGCCTCCACAATTGTGCGATTTGCCCTTTCCGCAACTCCATTCTGTTGTGGAGAGTAGGGTACAGTCGTCTGGTGCACGATGCCATGCTCTTGAAGGAATGTCTGGAAATGCTTATTCACATATTCACGACCATTGTCTGTTCTTATCATCTTTATTTTTAAATTAGTTTGATTTTCAACAAAACTTTTAAAGATTTTGAATACAGACAGAACTTCATCTTTACTTTTAATAAAATAACCAAATGTCATCCTAGTGTAGTCATCTATAAATGTTAATAGATACTTGGCACCACTAAATGAGGAAACTGACATAGGCCCACATAAATCAGAATGTATGAGACCTAATTTCTCAGTGGCTCGACTAAAGGATTGTTTTGGAAATGGTATTCTACTCTGCTTCCCTTTAATACATGTTGCACAGGGATTATTTTTACTATAAGTGTAATTAATTCCACTTGCCATACCTTGTTTCAGTAAATGCATACTTCGCCTGTTCAGGTGACCGAGTCTCCGATGCCAAATCACCTGTGATTGATTTGCTTCACACAAATTCACAGCTTCTGCACATTTCCCATCCATGCACTGGATCTGTGGCTCCACCAAGGCCACTGTTTGACATGTCGCAGCCAGCTCATGACCATTTATTGATTGTTGACTCACTGTGTCCAGTTCATAGACACCATTCACCTTTGTAGCACTTGCAACTGGCATCTTTCCGCAATAAATATTACACTTTTCAGTGTCAAAATGAACTTCAAGTCCTTTAGAAGCTATTTTGCCTACGGAAATAAGGTTTGTTGACAGTCCCGGCACAAAAATAACCTCTTTTAATTTGGTAACTTGAGTTTGTCCTTTCAACAATAATTCCACCTCACCATGACCTTCACTATGCATTTTCTGATTATTTGCAACTGTAACTAACCGCGGAGTGTCCACAACATAATTTTTCAATAGATTTTTGTTGTTTGTCATGTGACAAGTAGCGCCGGAGTCGACATACCAGGCATTCGTGTCAATGTTCACAGCTAGTGCTGTCAATAATGTTCCGTTCCACGCTTTCTCACACTTTACACTTTCACCCCGTTTATTATAATTTTTATAGTTCGTTTTAGTTGGACAGTTTTTAGCAAAGTGATTTGGTTTCTTGCAAATGAAGCACTTTGGATGTTTGTTGACACCTTTTTTAAAAGACTTGTTGGTAAACATCGCACCTTCACTCTTGTCGAAGTCTCTACGTAAATTTTCTTGTAATAATTTACTTTTCACTGTTTCACTGCACAATTTAATGTTCGAATTTTCTAAAGCCATGATAAGCGGATCATAGTCTGGAGGTAAACCGCTTAGCATTAACACTGACAGAAAATCATCTTCTAATGGAGCGTTTATGTCTCGTAATTGTTGATCCAAGTCCGTGATTCTCAAGATGTACGCTTCCATGTCATTAAATTGTTCCAATTTTAATCCAAATAACGTGCGTAAAAGTCCAAGACGACGACACAGCCCCCTGTCTTCATAGGCTGTCTTTAGGTTGTTCCATGCCTCGTAACCAGTGGCAGCATTTCTAACGTGGGAAAAAGACGAGGGTTGAACCATCAAACATATCTTTGCGAGTGCCCGTAGCTGTTTGCGGTTGTCTTTGACCTTGGGAACACCCGGCGCAGATTCTTCGATACAATCCCATAAATCTTCATGGACTAAATACATCCGCATCATAAACTTCCAGTTTCCGTAGTTAGATATTCCACTAAGCTTCTCGAAATTGACTGTAATTCCGGAACTTGTTGCTGTTGAAGATGATGGCGCCGGCACCGGCATCTTGTCGTTATGCGACATCGCGTCTTTCTTGTATTTCTCGTATTTTACGACTTTTAGAGAAAAATTTTTACGCACACTTATTTATCGCGTATCCTGGGCCCATAACCTGATGGGATTGGGCGAAAATAACAAAGGATTAAATTGGTATACTGAGATTTATTCATATCCAGTTAGCACAGTACATACAGTTGACACAAGAGCGAGTGAACATAATACGACCGAACGGAATGACACTATCGCGGCATAGACAGTAGCTCCAACTAGTGAGCGATTTACATTGTTTGGTTTATACTAGTTCTAACATAACCCAACTAAGCTCATTACGTACAGCCGTTGCCTACTAACAGCTTAATTTAATGAAAGACTATTCAAAATTGGTCGAAAATTCGTTGCAAAACTTCATTAAAGGAGCGAGAAAACAAAAATAAATATACCACATATAGCTAGTATATACATGGGTGTATCATACTGAGGCATTATAAGCTACTAGATTCACATAAAATGAATATATTTACTAGACATTAATAATTATCTCTTTGGTATCAAACAAAAATACAATAATCTTTTTGATGTATAAAACAGTAAGCGATGCACGTTAGCTTAGTTTGGCTTGACGCCATCTTGTCTATCATTATGAGATAAATTACATTTTAAACAGCTATTTTACTCTTGTGTCACAGCACGAGCTTCGCGCTTCCAAAATCAATAGAATGTTTGTTAGTTTCTACATCTGCAAAAGAAATCAAAGCATCCCGTGGAACAGGTGATGCACCGCGGACCGCGCGCGCTGCCATCTGGAGCAATGCGGCATCCGCTCCGAGTTCCACGAATGTTCCAATGACCAACTATGTACATACCTGTGTATCAACATAGTCTGTGGTTCCACTCGTACAAGCTGTTCTACTCTATGGTTCTACTATTATGTAGGCTATGATTCCATAAGTTCCGTTACATAGTCTGTGTTTCTACAGTCATACGATATTTTGATGCTGCAACAGATTTTGTGCCATTGTCCCCAGTGGAGGACAGCGCAAAAATGTTTCCAAATGTCCCCCAGTCGGGGACACTAAGTTGCGGACAACGGGAATAAACCTTGAAAATGAAATATTACAAAGTGTTTTATGAACATCTGAAGGATCTTAAAAACATCTTCGTTCATATAATTTATTAGTTCTTCATCGTTTGTTTTTAAAACATGTTGCTACTAGAATATGCTTCTATTATAATATATTACATACATACTCTACACTACTATATATACTCATACTATACTATACATATTCTGCTTTTAAGTCAGTAAAGCCAACACTTAGGTATAAGAGTAAGTTGAAATGGCCGTGGAGTAGCGCAGGATTTGTCGAGCGCGCGACTACGTGCACGACTCAAGAGTCGCCCTCCGCAAATGGAGGAGCATTGGATGGAACCGACTCCAATCCTTATTCCACTACTGATACCGACATGATAACTATGGATCGCATTGCTGACACGATTCCAGAGATGCGGGTACACATGTCGCATTCAGACAGACTATTAGTTACAATTGTAGAGTCGATTTAGAACGATATCGTATTTGACATTTTGTTTATAAATGCTCACTATTTAGATTTATTCTGGATAAGTTATTATGCGTTTATAATTACTTTACATATTAATATTGTACTTAATAAGTCTTTGGATTTGTTGCAAACGACACACAAAGCGGAAATTCCTTTTGATGAGTTCTGTTTGCTTAAGTTCAGTGAATGTAATTTTACGTCTCAACAGTTCGGTAAATGCGACATGTCCTGGCTGCCACCTGCCACCTGCCACCTGCCACCCCCTGGCTGGCTGAGTTACACAGAGAGTTTGTTGGTGTACTTTCTTCATTAGTCGAACTTGGAATGAGGAAGCTTTAGCAACTCCGTGTTAATGTTACCGGTGCAAAGAACCGACGCCAAATTGAAAATGGCTGGATTCAAAGTCAAAACATAATGCAAGACACTGTTTAGTAAAGTAAATATTCGTGACATTACACTTCTAGCGCCATCTAGCCCCAAACTAAGTATGGCTTGCTACTTGCTACAGATGACTGATAGAATACAAATATGTTTTGTTTCAGACACAGAACAAACAAGTGTTTTTACACAAATGTTTGTCCTGGCTGGAAACCGAACCCAAAGTGACACTTAAATTTGCAAATGTTTCCGATAACAACTCTATTTTATCGGAAACATTTGCAAATGTATCGCGCCCATAAACCATCGAGGGGTCATCAACGGTCGTTACCCAGATACCCAGCTGCCAACCCATAATTCTCATGTCATGTTGGTAAAGAGAGTTTTCAGAATGCCCGGCCCTTTCCATCAGTGGAGCGTTAAGGTCAGTTTTTATGTATGCGGTACTGCGGTCATGTATATTATTTTTGTATTTATCTTCCTGATTTCCCACCTTTATAGAGGTTACCATTATTATCCAATAACAAAATATGTTGAAAACAAATACAATATGTACCATCATAAATAATTAAACTTGTACTTCATAACAAAATAACAACTTGAAATAACAACTTTGTCGCGTGTTATGAAACTGAATTAAAAAAATATAAAAGCTAGCTGTAGGTAGGTACAGCTACCCGGCTGTGAAATGTGGCAGCAACGCTCCACCGCTATGAACGTAAACACCGTTTGTATATGAAGTAAGCCTGCGCACTACATACATACATACATACACACGTACATACGTATGTGTATGTGTATCCTCCGCAGCATGTTGCAAAGCTACAGTTTCACGTATTCCAGTGGTTGTTAAGGAGGCGGGTGTACTTACCTAGCGGAACGCTTGGGATGTAGTGTCTGAACTGAGGCGGGCGTAGGTCACATGACCCAAGTGCGCCTCATTAACATGAAATCTAGCTCGTAAACATAAAGTATCTAAAATTTTATAAACCTAAATCATTTATCAGTATGCAGTTTCAAATTGTAAATTTAATGGCATACATTATAATGTAAAATATACTTAAAAATTAGGAGAAAGAGAGCTTCTTAGGTCAATAAAGTTATGCTTAGATTTTTAGCTTACCTAGTGCACCTTACATTTGCATGAGCCATTATTTTAATTATATAGACACACAGACACACATGTAAATATGTAGTCACGCATAACTCAGTACAGCCAACGATTATGTGTACCGCATACAGTGGCATAATATCCTCCCTTAAAACGAAATCGACAGTTTTCATTGTGACCTTTCACGAGGTGTGATTGCGGCCGCGGCATACGTCACAGCGAGTAGCGTGGTAACCTCGCCCCGGGGCACCGCGCCGCCCCGCACCACCCCGCCCCGGGGCCCCGCGCCGCCCCGCGCCGGTTCACGGCCCTGCAGTCAGGGCTGATGGCTGTCACTGGGTCACCTTGTGTGACGTAACGCCGCGCCGCCGCCGCGCTGATCCGCGATCATACGTTTGCGGAATCAAGCACTTTCTACTCGACTCGACACTAGAATACTTGTTTAGTTGCTATGTTTACAGCTCGGAATATAGATTAAGTATCAGTTTCCAAGTAAATTAATGATGTCTCAATCGGTTGAAATATTCCATATAATTATAATAATAATAATGGTGGACATTTAACACAGCGCCATCTAGCCCCAAAGTAAGCTAAGCATAGCTTGTATCATGGGAACCAAGGCAACTGATATACATACTTATATACTTTTCTTTTGTAATATATGTACATATATATAATACATATTAATACAACAACAACACAGAACGAACATCAATGTTACAAATGTTACATAAATGTTTGTCCTGAGTGGGGATCGAACCCACGACCTACAGCGCAGAAGGCAGGGTTAGTACCAACTGAGCTATGAGGCCAGTCCAATTGTGATGGATTATACTTAAAATTAACTTGCAAGTATGTTTCAGCCATCCTACGGCTTCATTCTCTGAATTTAAATTTGCCATCTTATAGAGACTTCTAGCTCTTAGTCACAATGAACTCTACTATCAATATATGGAAGGAGTAAGTCAGCTTGTATAAGCATTCGGAGAATATTCTACCACAAATATTAACGGAGGATTAGAAATCAGCGATTTAGACGCCTCTGTAGATACACAATCAAAATGAAAAGGACCGCCGCGCCGCGCCGCCACATGGCGACAATTTTAATGTCCCCCAAACACCCACAAGTGTGACCACCGAAGAATTCCACAAAAACTACAATGGAGTCCCATTTCAATGAATGCCGCATGCAGTTTGTTTAATGTTCGGGAACGAAGGTCACGCCAAAAAACAGCCAGAAAAGGTTCAATGGGTGCGCTGTGCTGATTCCCTGGAAGTTCAGAAGGCGCGACTCCAACTAACACATCTCCCACACCGATAACTTTTAAGGATGTATAAAAAAGTAACCTAATTCATAAACATCAAGTTAACAGAAGTCATCCTTTTGCACAAGAAACAAAGCTACAAGTTCCCACACCAGCGCAGCGCAGCGCAGCGTTCATCCTCAAGTGGCCTTATTCTGGGAATGCAACTACCTGCTCGCCACAGCCGATAATGCTGCACAAATATGCGCAACCCGACCAAATTAGATCACCGATCGTAATGCTGCTCCGAGCTGCGGGAACGATCCGCCTGGCCGACCTTTCCAAATCGATCGCACTATACTCTGACCCAATATCGGATGCAGTATCTGGCTTAACGACCTCTACAAATGCATACGCACCGAACGCCCATATGTTTCTATCAACTGGATGCCGGCGAGATTTAAACGAGCTAAAATTACATGTGAGGATTACTAATGACGCTGTTACGTAATGTTCTCTCGTGTATTTAGATAAACGCTTGGTGTATGCAAGAAACCTGCTGTTTCCTTCGTAAACATTGTTATTAGGCGTGGAAAGACTTCGCTTTGAATACAGAAATGGTTCGTGTGGCGCTTGCTCCACGCGAAGCTCCACACGACACGTTACAATAACAGACGAGGCATGCGCCGGCCGCCCGCGCCCGCCGCCCGCGCCCGCCGCCAGCCACACACAATGCCCAGCGTATAACTTGTGTAGGCCGCGAGCGAAGATCTTTGTTGTGTAGTCGCGACGATTGTCCGCGCACTTTGTCGGCGAGAACAGACCGTCTCTGCATCATACAATCTCTACAGTCAATACATCATGTAAATGTATGAGCTTGACAAAAAGAACGCGACACGCCACATTCCCTTTACATAACGACACATGTCCATTGGGTAAATACGCGCTCTCTTTGATGTAACTTCATGATAGCAGCTAAACATTTCCTCCTAACAAGTTTACACGGACGGAAGGCTAAGTAATACTAATAACCCATGTTCTCAATTAGACAGTTTTATAATCTATCTATACCTACTTGCAACAAATCAAAATATTTTGAGTAAAATAAACCCAAGATGGTATCTTTTACATGATTACTGTTCGAATGTCATTGCTTCAAAATCTGACATAACGAACAGAAATGTTAGTAATGATCAATCTTCATCTTCATCTTCATCTTTGTAATCTACATTATGTTCAAGCAAATAAACTATCTTTGTCTTTGTCAATTATAAAATATCTAAAATATGCAAAATTATAAATATCAAATTTATTTTTCATTCAAATAACTTCTTGATAATTGAGGTTTTAGGTTTAGATTTTTTCTCCTCATTGTGAAGAAAATATATATCACAACAACGTTGACAAGGTAATGTGGAGAACATGCGCTCGCTACACGAAACCAAAAACTGCAACTATCAAGTGTAATTTTTTTTAAATTCATTTGATTTAAAATTTATTTCATATTTTAATTAATAATGTCTATGTCTATGTCTAATAACATTTCTGTTAGTTTTGTCACTATTTTAAGCAATTACATTGTAAGCGCACCCTCTGTATTACTATTCTATTTTGTCCAACCCGTTTGATGTACTTGATACTGGCATGATATCTACTGCCATTGTTTGATGTACTTGATACTGGCATGATATCTACTGCCATAGTTTGATGTACTTGATACTGCCATAGTTTGATGTACTTGATACTGGCATGATATCTACTGGCATAGTTTGATGTACCTACTTGATACTGGCATGATATCTACTGGCATAGTTTGATGTACTTGATACTGGCATGATATCTACTGGCATAGTTTGATGTACTTGATACTGGCATGATATCTACTGCCATAGTTTGATGTACTTGATACTGGCATGATATCTACTGGCATAGTTTGATGTACTTGATACTGGCATGATATCTACTGGCATAGTTTGATGTACTTGATACTGGCATGATATCTACTGGCATAGTTTGATGTACTTGATACTGGCATGATATCTACTGGCATAGTTTGATGTACTTGATACTGGCATGATATCTACTGGCATAGTTTGATGTACTTGATACTGGCATGATATCTACTGGCATAGTTTGATGTACTTGATACTGGCATGATATCTACTGGCATAGTTTGATGTACTTGATACTGGCATGATATCTACTGGCATAGTTTTGTTTAAACTGTCTACCGCTCGCCAAGTTGTAATAAATATGGCGTTGAACTCAAAGGTCGACCCTTTCAAAAGGGTTAAGGTATTTCAGTTCGAAAAAACATTACAAAAGTAGGGACAAAGATAGGGAATACAATACTAACCATTACCAGGCGTAATAAAAGGTAAATGTATCCCACAAAAATATTGCTACGCCTCAGGCTGGCTTGTTTGCTTATTAGTTAATCTCGAGTTAGAACTCATAAACTTGACAATTACAATATAAATATTCAATTTAACCGTGGTTTAAGTGAACTTGTGACGGACCAACACAGCCTCAGTCGTAATAAAAAGCCTTAATAAACAAGTTTTCACTTATTTGACAGTAAACCTTAAGTTATAGGAGATAAGCGTCACCACTCGGGGTGGCTCGGGGTGGCTCGGGGTGGCTCGGGGTGGCTATTAGATCAGACGACAGATGAGAGGGTATCACAATGTTTTATTACAGCCAAGTGTTTGTGGGGAACGTGAGTTGCAGTCGTCGACCTCGCTACCGGCTACCAGCTCCTTACCAGAGATAAACGTGCCCTTGATTCGTATCATCGCCTTTTTTGGTTTTGGTTTTAATCAATCTCTATATGCGGAGTGTAACCATGATAATAACAGAACAATGAACAACATTACATTTTTTATGATGATAACGGTTAAATGTAACTGCGCCATAAATCATGAGTTAAACATACGTTTCCAGCTCTCAACGGTGTCCTGTTATTATTCTAAGTAGTAACATGGTATCGTTAAATTTGCATTTATAAGGCAATCACTTTATGAAGATGACAGTGCATCGAGTATGTATGCGCTCCTCACAAACTCACACGGCATCACGCTCTATGAAACTTACTATTGTATCTTTGAATGGCGCCTCACAGTTCACTCGGTAGTAACTCTGCCTTCTGCGCTTTACGTCTGGGTTCAATTCCCACCCAGGACAAATATATTTGTGTGTCGAACATAGTTTTATTAATGTGATGTAGGTGATAGAACGAGCTGATGGCTCACCTGGTGTTAAGCCCTCTCCACCAGAGTATGAGTCAAGTGGCATTGCGTTGCGTCCCCGAGGCGGGGATGTTACGTCTCATGCGCCTGCAATTTCACCGGCACCCATTCCCTTCCACCGGAACACAGCGACACGAGTGCATCACTGCTTGGCGGCAGATTACCAGGTGTGGTGGCAGTACTTCTCGGGGCGGACTCAGCACAAGTTCTACTGCTACCGAGATAAATGTTTTCTTCTGGGTCTGGGTATTAATACGTGTTATATATATGTAGATAAATATTTAAACAAGTGTGTGTATTCTATCGTCTGGTTGCCATATTACAAGTTATGCTTAATCTGGATCTAGATGGCGCTGTGTGAAATGTCCATCAATATTTATTTATTTCTAAGGAAGGTCGGAATACATTTTCTGTGGTAAGATTCGTGTATGGTGTTATGGTTGGTCGTCAATTAGGTCTCACATGTACTCTGGTGTATTAGTGATTCCTGTAATTAAGTAAGAGCAATGTATGTAAGTGTCATGTCACTCACACAGGCTGCACCATTACATTACGATCTCTTTGACAAGCGTTTATCTTGGCTAATGTGTAGGTACTGTGGTGTGTGGGTAGCTTTTATTCTCATGCAGTGTGTGTACAGGGGCGGGGCGGGGCGGGGCGGGGCGGGGTGGCTGTATGTAATTGCTGGCTTTGACCATAAGCCTACTATACTGGCTGTCGCAAACGTAGCATTTTAGTCTGTCACAATAATAAACATTTACTTGGATATTATCAGACGAGAAACAGTTAATGATATTTTAGTAGTATGTTGGAGAAGAAATTCAATAATAGAGGTAGTATATACTAGTATACAGCCGCGCCGCGCCGCGCCGCGCCGCGCCGGCTCGTTGCTCCTTGCTATACCTCCTCACCTACAGATAAACGAGCAGCTATAATGTTTAAGGCAACTGATCGTATCATATTGTTTGCGATGCCTGCGATAAGCCGAACTATTTTATATACATATGAGTATTTTTTCCGTTTAGTTTTTATTTAATACACTAAAATATATTTAATATGTCTTCCAAGTGTGTGTTGCAACAATTTAAAACAGTTTACAAAGACATTTATATATTTTTATATATGTACATATAATAATTAAATCAATGAAATTCATTAATTTATTAAAAGAAGAAATCTTTCATTTCAGCTTGTTTCAACACACAATGGATTTGTTAGTAGTAAATTATGTTCATAGTATACGAGTAAACGTTTGTGGAAATTAACATGTTGTGTCTTGTATCAACACACATATGAGTGGTGCGCAAGTTGAACCCTAACCCTGTCTGTGGTACCCTGTACGTAGGTGGTTATCAATATGTTTGAATGAATGTGTCTGCAATCAATACATTTATTATTATTATAATACCTAGATAGTACCTAGACATGAGTCCCGCAGTTAATAAGATAAGTTCTCCCAATGGCGCGGCGCCAGCCTCTGCTGCCCGCCACACAATATAAACACGTGCATACCAAGTATATATGTAAGTACGTGTCCATAAGTAATGCAGTGTAGTGTAGACCCTTTGTTATTAACAAAAGTGTCTGGATCCAAAACATATGAATTAACTGTCTGAAAGAACAGCGTGGAAACCTTAGTTAAATGATATAATGAGAAGAATGCTACGGAACGAGAGCTACCTTAGCTTTCACCATAGTCAAGCTACGTCGCCTTTATATTTCGGTTATGTTAGCTCTGTGTAATGTGGTAGTAACTGCAGTACGTATTAGCTAACGCATTAGCTGCGTGCGTAAACTAGCAACGATGTATCTATTGTTATATCTCTGACGACCTCACAGCTCACTCGGTAGTAAGGTAACCCGACCTTCTGCACTTTGCTTCCCCCGGTTGTGGGTTCGATTCCCACCCAGGACTTTTATTGTTTTGTGTCTGGGTATAATATTGTATTACATATGAGTTTATATACTTACAGTAAGTATTCTATCAGTTATCTTGTTTCCATAACACAAGGTTTACTTGATTTGAGGCTAGACAGCTCTGTGTGATTTCCACTAATGTTTATTAGTATGTATTAATCATTTATATAAACTAATGAAGAGGAAAGTGAAGTATAATAAAGCAGGTTCCACTGAGCAAATATATAGCTTTTACTTTCACCAAGTCGGAATAGAGTTAAGCGTTCCGGTTTGCAATATATAAAGGATAGGATTCAAATGGAATCCACCAAATGTTGATACGAGTAGGATATATAGCTTTCACATAATATATTACCGTTAACAACATTGACACTGTTAACTAACATACAACTTTTATCTCAAATTGTTTCTTTTCTCTTCTCTACTTCAGTGTAGTTTTGATGTGAAACATCTATAGCCGCACGTAAAACCGATTTCTGGCTTGGCGACGCGTCGCCACGGCATGAGCGCTGATTGGTCCGTTCATTACGACTTATATTCAATTACGTGGTACATGGATAGCGGGGGGTTGTAAGGAGTGTTTGGGTCGGTACTCGGACGTTACCCGCTGTTTGCGTACAAATCTCGGAAACCCCTTTTTGCGTTACACATAATGTTGCGAAGATTGTTTGCTCGCATCAGTGGAGATATTATATATGTGTGTGTACCCCATACTGTAGGTTACCTACGAGTATCTACGAGTATGTACTACCTTGCATAAACACAGTGTCAACATCCAACGCACAAAGTTATATTGAAATAAGTTTTCTAGGAAATTATTTCTTTTAGTTCCATGCTCCAGTAAAATGGTTGGCGTCTCAATTAATTAATAGTTTCCTTTAGTGATGGCTATTGTTCTTGGAAATCGTCTTCTTGTTTGTATCGCAACATGGTTTTAACTATTCTAAGTATATTATATATGTTAGGGCTCACAGCTCAGTCGGTGTGTACCCCCCGCGCGCCCCCCCCGCCCCGCACGCCATCGGGGTGGTCGAGTGTAGGAGGGTCGAGCTATAGTGACCGCACTCTGATTGTAACACACCGCGACACAATAGTGCACAACATTATGAGCAACTGATAACAAATGCAATAGGTAATGGAATGACGCAGCGCAGGTATGCACCCCGTCTGCATCGTCTACCAGATTAACCACTTTCGCGAAACTTGGACCGGCTCTTTGCAAAAATTTGATCAGTGAAAGTGTTGTGATGCGCCGGCGGCCCAGATACGGCTACGGTTACGGCTACAGTTACGGCTACGGTTACGGCAACGGCTACGGGCTGAGGGTGCATTCGATTTACATACTTATACTAGTCACTAATTATTTTTGTAACACAAGTGAAATATTGATGAGAGATTAGTCAAGAAAAAAAGGAAATGGAATATTTAACTAATTTCTCGGAAATTGTTCGAGATTTGATATTCATAGAATCATTTGACGGAAGTGACTGGCCTCACAGCTCAGCTGGTAGGAACCCTGCCTTCTGCGCTGTAGGTCGTGGGTTCGATTCCCACTGAACACAAATATTTGTGTGTAAATTGATGTGATGAGCTTTGATGTTTGTTCTGTGTCTGGATGTTAATATGTACATATGTAAATGTATGTATTTATAAAAAGTATATAAGTATTCTATGAGACATCTGGTTTCCATAGTACAAGCTATACTTAGCTTAGTTTGGGGCTAGGTAGCGCTGTGTGAGTGTCCACTAATATCTATTTATTATTTATTTATTTTTAGAAATATACGTCAATAATAACTCGTATAAGTCATACAGTACATAGTAGCACATAGTATTTTATTTTTTGCACAAAATTAACGGCCAGTTTTTATACAGCAAAAGACTTGATTGAGAAAGGTGTATTATATATATATATGTAGCAAAATTGGTATTATGTGTGCGGTATTCTATTTCGTAATGATTGGTTTCGGAAGTGTTGATAAGCGGGTCCACGTACACGTAAACGTACACGTACACGTACACGGGTACACGGGTCAAACATTACTCATATATGAATGAGTAGGTGCGCGTGCGGCTGACACGACGACTGACCAAATCTGAGCTGAGCTAACAAACCAGAAGTGTACAACATGTTTGTAGCATCAATTAACTTTAGGCAAGTTGTAACAACACTGTGCTGTTAAAATGACACATTTGGGACTTTTTTCACGACTGAAAACAGAAACTTAAAATTAATTGTTACAAATATGGTCCACGATATATTTCAAGAGCCTATCACAAAAAAAGACCTGCATAAATTGAGTTTTTTTTTTTTTTTGCTTCAAACAGTTTGAAAATGAATGAAACAAGATAAATAAAAGTACCTATAGATAAAAGTGATCTGTATTGATTGCATGACGTCAATGTATAACAGGTGAGTGCGCTGGATGACTTCGTCCGATCGATCACTCGCAAATGAGTTCCACGTTGCCTTACCTTGCCTTACCTCCTGACAAGGTAATCAGGAATGTTCTCTTCAGAAGTGAACGTTATCACAACTGAATAAGTTGCAAAACCTCGCTTTAGTTACGATGGCTTCCATACAGTAGCAGTATATACGTATTCCATTTAAATGTGTGCAATAAAGGATTTTCAGAGTTTTAGCGCGGAGATAAAGATAGCTTTGATGTCAATATCTTGTTCTAGTTCTCTTTCAATAACTTGACTGGAATTTATCAAGTTGACTTACAATTAAGAAAGCATGTACGAGTAGTAATCTGGATATAACAGTATATTATTGTAATGTACAATAAAGAGGTGCATATAGTAGGTATATTGAGAGCTTGGTATCGGCAGATATGGATATGGATTTGCGGCGGCGGGCGGGTAGTGGATGGAGCGGGTTCAAGTTGCTTTTTATAACACGCGAGGTCGCTGACTCGAGTAAACATCATACATTGCGGCCGTCAACGCACCGCGACCGGGCCGGGGAGCCGGCCGCGGCCGTCGCGTCCTCAGAACATGAAAGCCTACAATAACACTACGTTTTGTACTTCTGTGTTGAAACAATAGAAAAAGTTCTTCCCCAACACTCTTAATGCGTTATGAAATTAAATGGTTAATTGAAATGATTTTGTTGTAGATTATAAAGAAATAGTCAAACACGATCCTATTGGAGTTTTCGAGAATTATAAATACATATTTTAAAATACATTATATATAATATTAGTGGACATTTCAGCCTGCGTCATCTAGCTAAGCAGAGCATGTAAGTACTATGGGACCCAGACAACTGTTAGAACACCTTATACCTTTTGTGAATATGTACATATGATATATATTAACATTCAGACATAGTAAAACATCTATGTTCGTATCAAAAATGTATGTCCTGGGTGGGAATCGACTACTAAAATGGTTTGTAACGAGGTCATTTCAAACTACATCGCTAGAGGTATTTCACATCAGGAAGCAAATCGTACACGTTGTCACAGTAATATGAAGCCTTCAGGGTGGTCTAACTATACAGAGTAGAGGGCTGAGCTGATAAGCAGCTCAAACGAGCTAACTTCTCGTCGTTTTCTCATAATATATAAGTGAGAGTATTAAAATGATTACTTTGGCGGAGTCCGTGGCCGCGACATTCAGTGAATGATTAATTATGTACGTACCAGAAAGAATGAGCTGAAAGCTGGCATAGCTTGTCGGCATCGGCGGCGTCGGCGGCGTCGGCGGCGTCGGCTCGCTTACAACGTGTCATGTCATGTAAGGCAGCCCTTAATTGCGACAAGTAGACGCCGGCGCGGCGCCGCGCCGTTGCTATCGGAACGATATGTTGGCTTTTGCATTCGTTACATCACGTTCCGTTCCAGGTTCCAGTTGCAAGAGTAACTCATCATAATTATAACTTGGATAACTTTTTTGTATTCGACGGTTGATTACGTTACCTATGCAAGTGTGTTCTACTCCATAGGTAGGTACTACCTTTCTGTTTTATCATTTAAACGTGTCTAGTTATATATTTCCATGCAGTAATTCTACCAAGTATCAGACATGAATCAAAAGAGAGCTGGACTCTACTGGGCCGTCGCGTCGCGTCGCCCGCCATGTACAGTAAACCAGAAAATGTAGAAAATGTTGTTTGTTTGATGCGACATCGCGCGAATCTTGATTAAATGCGGATTTTTTTATCGATCGCTCAACTGAAACCTCAAAGCCATGAGTCCACTTACCATGACAGGCTGGCCTAACAGCTCAGTTGGTTAGTAACCCTGCCTTCTGCACTGTAGGTCGTGGTCGTTATTCACACCCAGCATAAATATTTATATGAAGAATATAAATGTTTGTTCTGTATCTGGGTGTTAATATGTATGTAATTACAACAAAAAAAAACCAGTTGTCTGATTCCCATGATACAAGCTATGCTTAGCTTACATTGGGGCTAGATGGCGGTGTGTCTCAAATGTCCACCAGTATTTATTTTTATAGTAAAACCTGATCGTTATATAGCAAGTATTTATATATAACAGCATACATTACATATGTAACCCACACATTGTTCACATAACGAGTGCAGTCAGTGTAATACATAGCGAGAGGTATAGTAGTAGGTACCTACATAATATTAAGTGCAGTGAGTGTAGTACATATAATATGGTATGCTCTCCAACACAGCACATTCTGGCGCTCTGATCGAGAAACCCACCTTAGCAAAGTAGGTAGTTATTAACAAAGGCAACATTTTATCCAGTCTAATATCTTATATCTACAGAAGGGAAATAACAGGCACATGAGACATTCCACTTATAAGTCGCATAGGTATACTTAAATACTTATTACTTTATGTGATTTGGTGTATTTCAACCTAAAATGTGTTGTTTCAAGAAATGGTCTCAATTGAGGCATTATTTAATGAAACAATGTATCCGAGTGTAACAGTTATATTTGTGTAAGTACAGTCTCGGAACTGAGAGTCCGTCACCCCAGCCCCTCAGATGGCGCTGGCGGCGGTATCGACGCCTGCTGTTTTATATTGTCGGAGAAAATACTTGCCTTACTTGATTAGGTGTACAATCATTATATGTTCCAACAATATATTGTCACACTTCACTTTCAATCACCATCATTATTATAATTGTCATTATATTTTGGCATCGTCACTATGTAGCGACAGACAACTCTGCCAATTATATTGGCTCATACTTTATGCAAACTTGATATGACGATGTTATTTCCATTCGCAAATTGGATAATAAACGCACACACATTAAATAACCGCGAAACAATTTCGGGAGATGAGAGATTTAATTAAACCGGTCCCCTTTTGCCCGTGCTACACAATCCCATGAATACTTTTACATATTAAACTACTTCAAAATCAAATACAATTTGACACGTAAGTACCTCTACAGACAAACAACACACAGACAGGCTAAACGCAGAGAGAGCCACACACCCATAAACAACGTAAAGTGGCATTCACAGCTCGCAGATAATATTCCATTTCATTTAGTTTCATATATATATAACGTATCTTTCATACAGTAGTGATTGATAAATAACGGAATTTGGTTACATTTGCCAAAACGGTTATAAAGTAACTTCAATGTTCCAAGTAAATGTCTACTGGAGTAGATATCTACTGGCATATTATGTAACGATACTTAATTATTTATGTATTCAGATATAATACATATATGAAAGTATAATCACCAGAACATAACTTATATTCTCATCCATTAAAAGTATGTATAGGTTAGATATTGTAGCCCTCCTAACGAATCCGTCATAAACTGTGGCAACGCAACGCAGCGGTACACATACGGCATATTCCGATTCCACCTCGTACATGTCCTCCGCGTACATGTCCTCCAAATACATGTCCTCCGCGTACATGTCCTCCGCGTACTTGTCCTCCGCGTACATGTCCTCCGCGTACATGTCCTCCGCGTACTTGTCCTCCGCGTACATGTCCTCCGCGTACATGTCCTCCGCGTACTTGTCCTCCGCGTACATGTCCTCCGCGTACATGTCCTCCGCGTACATGTCCTCCGCGTACATGTCCTCCGCGTACATGTCCTCCGCGTACATGTCCTCCGCGTACATGTCCTCCGCGTACATGTCCTCCGCGTACATGTCCTCCGCGTACATGTCCTCCGCGTACATGTCCTCCGCGTACATGTCCTCCGCGTACATGTTTGGCCCAAACAAAATAAACTTTTATTGCAAACAGCTTCCAGCATAAATTGGAACGCGTAAACAATCACTTAACATATTTTACAGAGGACGTCTGAGCGCAGTAGTAAAGCCACATCTCCGTGTCCCCACACGTTTCTAAGTGATTACAGCTGTAAGTGTAAGTGCTCCAGCAACTTGAGTCCACATTACATCAGCGCCGGAAACCGCTCGAGGTTGCTCTGGCTAGTCCCAAGTACCAGTTGTACGCGGCGTGTGTTATCTGTGGGAGTCTGTCGCCTTTATCATGCCGGGAGTAATTGATGTCCGATATGAATCCGTGTCGGTCGCCGATAGCGTTTTCTCTTCAACAAAAATAGCCATTGAGAGCGAAAACAATATCATAACAAGTCAAATTAAGTGCAGTAGAACTCACGCCAAGTTCGTCCGGGGAAGTACTGCCACCATGCCCATTTCTGCCGCCCAGCAGTAACGCATCCGCGTTACTGTGTTCCAGTTTGAATGGTGTGGTTTCCGGTGAAATTACAGGCACATGAGACATTCCACCTACACGTCTCAGAGTTACGGGCGCATACGATGCGACTTGGGTCTTATCGTACCTAGTACGGGAGGACCGAAGTCGCATCTGTTGTTATGGGCAGAGGTTACCACTTAACACCGGGTGGGCCGTCGGCTCGGCTCGTTCCGTAACTGTATCAAATACAAAATAAAATAAAAGTTATATTCGACGGCGTTCCGCAATTAAATTTGAGATTGTATCGGCAATCGGCAAATTATGGGGTTACGCCTTGATGCGAATGCTTAAAATGTTCGGCGAGTGGTCGCGGAGATGTGGAGTGCGGCCGGGGTGGGGGGCGGGGGGTCGGGTGTACACTAGGAGAGGAGCTGGCCTCGTGTACAACCACCTTATACGGCGGCTGAGGGCCAACAAGCCCTCCGCCCTCCGCCCTCCGCCGCGCCGCCCGCCTCGCTTGCGACACCACACGCGGGTCACACGCGCGCGGGTCACACAAGCCCTCATCTGTTTACATGAGGGCTTGTGTGAGGTTAAGTTTAAATATCAGAATTAAAAACGCAAGTGTTGTGACAGTTGCTTCACATTCCTCCTAACTGAACTATTGGACTGGATCAAAATGATCTTTAATAATATCTCATACTGTCTAAAAACATAGCTAAATAACTCAAAAATTCCTACTGTGTATAATTACTAAAAACTATATATAAAATTCAGTGAGCTTGGTTTGAAGGGAGCGGCGCGGCGAGGACATTTAGTTTTTAGAAAGCATTCTAAAGTTCAACACATTATAGATACAAAAACTGAAATAGCCACCTTATCCAAACTGGATGGAACAATGGAACGAGGCCGCGTGGATATAATGCCGTGCAGCGATGGCTTACTGTGCAGCCATATTAGGTGGTTGGATGCATTCTCCGGAGTCGCGCAAAGGACGCCGCTAGGCCGCCCGCCGCCGGGGCGGGCGCGGGCGCCGGGGCGAGCGCGGCCGGGGCGGGCGCGGGCGCCGGGGCGAGCGCGGCCGGGGCGGGCGACCAGTAGCTGTCGCCGACTTGCTTATTTAAAGATGGTTCTAAGGATAAGGTTATGTTGTGGCTTGTACGAGGATACGTAATGTTATCCCCGACAGCGGATGATCGCAACAACAAGTGCGGCATTTGCTTTATCATAGTGCAAGTGATAGCTACACATTTAGTGGTTGTATCGTTAACGGGAGTAAAGTAGCTCAGTAATACTAATAATATAGTATTAGCCGGCACGCAACATCGCAACGTCCCGGAATGCCTACGGTTATATATATACATAATGTAAATGTATAATTATTATAGATATCCAGCAAAGTCGAGCGGGTGGAACTTGGGGATATAACCTAGTTAGTTGCTGCACCAGTTTGTCCTACTTTTGTTACCTACACGTTGATTGTAGAAAGTTCTTCAGGCCGATTCAACATAGAGAGTTTTGTCTTTGCACAACTTTCTATTAAAAGTTACAGATATATATTTTTTTGTACTTTTTGTTACTCTTGGTTTCTTAAAATATTTCAAGGAAATATTGTATGTTATATATCAATCTTAGGTCGAAAAGAATTGTTTTAAACTTTACTGTTAGCCACAAGCCACAAACATAAATAAGACGAAGCTCATGCAATTTGGTAATTATAGAAGACATCAAAACCTTAACATATATATAATGGACAAAACCTTAACATATATATAATGGACAAAACCTTAACATATATATAATGGACAAAACCTTAACATATATATAATGGACAAAACCTTAACATATATATAATGGACAAAACCTTAACATATATATAATGGACAAAACCTTAACATATATATAATGGACAAAACCTTAACATATATATAATGGACAAAACCTTAACATATATATAATGGACAAAACCTTAACATATATATAATGGACAAAACCTTAACATATATATAATGGACAAAACCTTAACATATATATAATGGACAAAATTTAACTCAAATTGATGAGACCACAATTTTAGGCATTAATTTTATCAAAAATTGCAACTGGAAGTCCCATGTTGACACAGTATGCCAAAAATGAAATATGTTTGTTTATGTTGATTACAAGCTCCGGAAAACAAAAAATCCCGCTACAGTCAGCCACTACACTACAGCCTGCCACGGATATGTGGCTTCTGTTTTGAACTATGGACTCTTACTTTGGGGTAATTCTACAGTGCATTCACTTGCGTAAGGCACGCGGGCAAGCGCTCGCCGCCGCGCGCCGCCGCGCCCGCCCGCGCCCGCGCCGTGCCAAAGCTGGATGTTATATATTCCCCGAGTGAGCCGAGGTCTGATATCATCATCATCGCGGACAATCTTTACGATCACAAGCCACAAGCGGTAGTACTGGTGGGTAGAGCATTTGCAAAAATACCGGTTCCAAAGATAATCTACATCTGCGAGTAGCTAATAAATAACAATATCTAATGCCAGTCCACTCCTCCATAAACATAGCGGAATACTTTTACTGCCTCGGCTAAAGTGAATACTTACCACATTACATGTATATACATTGGAATAGCAACGAACGCGTGAAACAGATAAAATACGAATGGTAACCTACTGAACGTGGTCAGGTGAGGTAAGGTGAGGTGAGGTGAGGTAAGGTAAGGTAAGGTAAGGTAAAGTAGGGCCGCGGCCGAGCCGGGGATGGAGGTCGTCTTATCCGCTTCAAGTCATTGTTTGCGCTCTCAGCAAACAAACATATGTGTGACTGAGGAATCCCAGTTCCAAATTAAAATCACACCCAAACTGATTACTTATTATTTGTTAAGACGTGTAAACCGCGGAATAGCTACAAATACTACGCGGAAATAGAAAACTAGTACGAAGTCAAAACGCTACTGCACAATTTGAATGTGTGCATTTTCTTACAGTACATCTATACTACTATTATAAGAGGCATGATTTGTTTGTTTGTTTGTACCGAATAGACTCCAGACTACTGAACCTATTTAAACCATTTTTACAAATAGAAAGCTAAGTTATCAGGAAGCAACATAGGGTATAATTTATTTACAAAAAATTTAGAGATCCTTAACAAAATTTAATAATTTAAGTCGGAGTAGCAAAATGTTGCCCATAAAATTCATTATTTGGCGTGAGCTGAGTAAAAACGTCACAATATTTAGCAGCTATTGTATTCTAAAATTTAACCTACCTTTCAGAGTCATAAAAGAGGGGTGCGTGATATAAGTGAATTCCACGCGGACGAAGTCGCGGGCAACAGTCCTAGTATTATATATATAATAATTGCAACAAGTCTCGGAATATGTTAGTGCTTGTGATAGACACACACAAGCATCATAGATTAGCGGCATTTCGCGGAAGACCGCGCGCGTGAGTCACGCGCCAGCCACGCGAGTCCCGACCCGGCCGCCCGCCGACGCGACGCGACGCGACGCGACGCCACGCGACGCCACGCGACGCGGTGGACAAGGTGTGACCTTATTTACTTGAGACACCTCTCATTTAGATAACAATTTACTTAAGCATACGTGACTAAACCGAACAAATGCTTATCGACACGCATTCTCAACCAGCCTGTCCGCCCGCACTTGTCACTGAACTCACTGTGTTTAACTCCCCTGTGTGAACCCCCCCCCCCCCCCCCCCCGATAGATATTATACGGTTTACCCTCCAGCACTTCACAGCTCATTCACACAGAGCGGAGCGCGAGCTTTGGCCCTCCCACTTAATATAATCCCTTCCTGCTTTCCAGTACCGAATAGTCAAGGAATATATAACGAGGTTCTTCAGCTATCTTCAAAATGGCGACGTCGGTCGAAGAAGTGAACATTGTTGTAATACAACCGCCTCCGAGCTCCGAGCTTGCGCCCTGCTCGGTGGATCAATACAGCCTTCAAGTTTGCGGCGCTCACGCGGACACAGCCGAACCTGCTACCCCCCCCAGCAGTGGCAGTGTGGCTGTGGCTGACCACTTCAGACTATACCACATCTCACATCACACTCTTACACGGTTATCAGCACAACAATAGTTTCCAGTGTAAACTAAGTGTGATATATGTATGTAAGTTAATAGAGAGCCAGATCAATAATATCATTTCTTTACTTTAGACGATGTTAACATTGTTTACATTTGGTTTCATAAATGTCGGTCGTGTTAATGTTATTCTATTTATTTGTTGTGCTGTTTTGAGTCATATGTCATTATAAGTCCATGTATTACAGAATATAAATCAAAAATGATATTTAGTTTAGAATAAGAAAAAGATAATCTGATTCCAGAGATAAGTGTTTTAAATATCATAAAAAGTCGTGAAATAGGACTTACATTTTTATGTCAATAAACATCCATTTTTATTTAATATTGAATATAGTTATTCACTGTTATTGAAGTGAAAATGTCTTTTCAATTTTTGCGTTCAGCCGTGACCATACAAACTTAAAGTATTTTGTATTTTCAATGTCTTTTTCATTTTATACTTTCCTAAAAACGTTAAGTTGGTAGGTATGATTATAGTGCAAGAACAACAAATATTAAAAACCGACCAAGCGACTCGGGAAAAGGATCTAAACAGAATGAAAATGGCATTGATGGTTTCAGTAGGGAACTCTCATCTCAGTGCGCACACCTCGCACTTAACCCACTTAATTGGACATCAGCAATCAATAAATGTCTCCACAGCGCATTAATTGAACTCCAGAATGTGAAATATTCAGTTAGTTTTGCCGTAATAAACACCCACATGTTTAAACAAATGAACAGATCAATGATGTACCAAGCAAGACTCTATGGGTTTCTATATATTGTAATACTGGCTGTTTCCCGCGGCTTCGTCCGCGTGGAATTGGTTACATACCCCTATTTTAGGTGACCAGTTAATTTGTATTGGTATGGAATGTGAAATGGCAGATGTTATATTTGATGAAACATGTGAATATGTCCGGCGCCGGCGCGGGCGCGGGCGGTGATGACAGGTAGGTACTCGCGCGGTATCTTATCATCACTTCACGTCTGATAATATACTGAGGGAACTATTGCATCGCCACAAACACTAACTATATATTATATATATAGTTAGTGTATTGAAAGTGTTTGACGCACATTTACAATACCTAGGTACCTACCATACACCAGCACACACATACAGATAGATTGCAATCATTCTCTCTGAAGTGTACACATCATAACAGAATTGTTTTTTAACTATTTCACTGACTTATGAGATTTGATTTATCTACTTAGTCATGCAAATAAACATCTGTGTTGTCTGAAGATGAATATGTTGTTCCCGCAATATATCTTAGTTACTGTAATAACATCTCCGTTTATGAGAGCGAGCCCTCTCTTTCTGACTTATTTTAATTTCAGAACAATACGCCTCATAAATATTAATACATAAATCAGCTTTACTTTTAGTCTGTATGTATGTCGGTCTGTAGTTTCCTCCCTCAACGAGGTAGAGCTTATACAGCGTTTGCTGTGAATGCATTCACGTATTTTTTTCAATCGTGCTAGTAATCCGATTTTTCTGCTACCTATCGAGTTTCTTATTTCTTGGTATTATTTAAAATAACAAGCACGTACAATACAAGTAATAAAATGTATTCTATTCTATTCTAAGGTAGAACATTGAGAAACCTATTGACAAATCCCTACTCAATTTATTTACTATTTATCAATTTGTAAATGAAAATATTTAGGTAGGTACTTACCTAAAAACAGGTGAACTTACGTACAGCACCTAGTTAGGTAATGTTTGTTTAAGATAAGTAGGTACCTACATATTACAATATTATTATTATAAAAAGTGACGTTCAATCCATTTGAATACGATCAAGGTTGTTTGTTGATGATAAGATAACACAATCCAATAAATAATTTATAAGGAATCTTTAGACTTTACAAGTGTACGCAATGTTACGCTGGTGTGGTAGGTAAGTGTTTACCGCGGCGCGGCGCGGCGCCAGCGGCCGGTGTCCACTCGGTAACAACACAAGCACGCTGCACCCGACTGTACTCGTGGCCGCTGGTCTGCAGCGGTTCTGGAAGGCACACAGCACTCACCTGTGTCCCCGGCAGCACCGTCTCCCGGCCGGGGGGTATCGACATGTCGCTAGCGGCGCCCCGGCCCCGGCGCCCGCCCGCCGCGCCGCACCATCCGCCGAGCCCTCGCCCCTCGGCACGGGCACGCGCCCGCCCCCTACGTCACCGCTGCCAACACTAGATAAACACAACCTCACTGGACTCCACACACGGGCTACGGTACCTGTCACGTTTCAATCCACCCGGCACAGCACACACCGAACACCGATCCTCATACAACAAAATATAATCCACACTGACAAACACGGTGTATAGTATATGTGGGGTGCGTGCACACTGCACAGCGCGGTATAATGTGCGCGCTAGTCGTCCGCGTGACGAGCACCCCGCGAGGCGCGACCGTGCGACTGGCGCGCGCATGCCGCCCGCGCCGCGCCGCGCCCCGCACCCGCACCCGCACCCGCACCCGCACTCCTCTCGAGCTCGGGTCGGAGTCCTGTCGGGTGGCACGGGTACACGGGCCGGGCCGGGCCGGGCCGGGCGCGGGCGTAGTGCGGATATCGAGCGAGAGTACACATGCGCCCCCCCCCCCCCGCCCCCGCCCCCGCCCCCGCCGCCTCCGTCGCGCGCGGCTCATTCATCACAGGTATAGCTCGCCTCGTATACTGCACCTGATCAAATATTATGGAACGACAATGGTGGCGTTGTTTGCGAGTGAAACGATTACCCAGCGACCGCGGACACGTGCGTCTTACTGGCCGACGTCAATATACGTAATGACCTGCGCGCTTTATTTATGTTCCGCGGAACACGGAACTATTTTCTGGCTTGTCCAGTTTTATTCGTAATTTCCTAAATTCAGCAATTTCGACATCTCTATGTAGACAGGGAGCTATTTCAAAAGCACAACAGTTCCCCAGTTTGTTAGCAACACGACATGTTACCCAGCGCAGCGCAGCGCAGCGCAGCGCAGCGCAGCGCAGCGCAGCGCAGCGCAGCGGCTCAACTCTACCTACGAGTAGATACTTATCCGGAGCGTGAAGTCAGGATCGTCACCCTATTTGCATGCCCATTTAACCTTTATCCAATCTCTACTCGGACCGACAAAACACGTTACAATCTCTCCAAAGCTGTGCCAACTTTGTAACTACTTAGTACGTTTTTGTAAGTCCGTAGTGTCGTCTTTTCAAAGGTAAGTTTTTCCACTTCATTATCTCTGAAGACTCTGAACATACATATATGTTTCACGAGCAAAGATAGCGGACTTTTCAAGGAAATCCAAATAATATTAAGGGAAGGGGTAACTTCAAACTGTGGGTGGCACCAATAGAATAATCTTGGGAATACGTTGTGATATATTTATAATACGGAGACTGCAGTAATATTATCTGGGTACCGTTTTTATGCTTATTTTAATAATATAACTCAAAAGTATTTTTTAATATTTGTATTGCCGTTTGACAATATTACGGTCGTTTTCCATTTTATCTTTGATGGGATTGGAATATTACTAGTAGGTAAGTCCCAGCTACGTATAAACCCAATGAGAATTAATGCAACGGAAATTACACTTTCCATCAACATGTGATATTTGTTACATGAACAATACGGAACGAGTCCTACCTACACCCCGGCACCGGCACCGGCACCGGCACCGGCACCGGCACCGGCACCGGCACCGGCACTGCTTACAAATCTTAATTAGTGAATGATCTGTGGGGCCACCGCGAGTCACAACATATGGCAGCAGCTGTGACCACCGACCACCAACATACTGTCGACGACCCGATGTTATGAGATAACACGTTGATAACACAATGTTTCTCGAATAAGCAACTGAGCGAGCAATGACCCCACACCACTGCGCTACTACACAATCACTGTGATGCAAGGATTAAAGTGCGCACCAAAGGGTTTCCATTCATGCACTCATTTCTAACTAACTATAGGCAATCCCTGAATAACAGCAATAATACTGATTCTCCAGTGGGTACTCATGTAGCAGGGACAGAGTCGGTTCTCCGCGGTTGTTGTTATACCACGGGCTACTCAGATTGGCGCCGGCGCCGGCTCCGGGCGCGTCACATCATAACTTAAACATTGATGATGATGATGATAAGATGAAACCCACATCCATCTTAAAGCAGCTTCCATTAAGATTGATCGCTGTATTATATGATATTTGGGGAGGGTTCGGTAAGGAAGGGGCGCGTGGGCCGCGCGCGAGGTTGTGCACTTTACCTACTCCGAATCAGTTGTTCGCCCACTTTTCCTTTCTACCGCGTCCCAGATTACGTCATAGCCGATTCTAGATCCTTGTACCTGCTGTGGCTTGGAAAATGTGCATATACCTACCGCCTTGTGCAACAGCTACCTACTCTACCATTGCTCTACTCTGTCAACAGCTAGCGGTGTGAGTGAGGTCCTGTTGGTAGCTACGGCGTACGCGCAAAGTGTAATGGGATATGTACTGATATCGACAAGCGTGTTGCGATACAAATATCTCTTGGTTACTCATCAACAAAATAAGGTCAAATTTTGTTTTTGATATCAACAATAAATGTTTGTTTATGTTAAGTCGCTTAGTCGTGTCAGTGGATGCTCTATGTTCTGTGTAACAATCGTGTTTTGGCAGTAATTTGGGAACTGTTGTGTTTCATGGCGAGGCGACCAGGGGTTGACGCGTGTTTGTGTCACACTGTATTGGTGGCGCTCTGTTTACTGTTGAGAGGTCGAGTGAACACTTTCCAGTATTGGTGACCCGGTCGACAAGTGATATAATCATCAATCCTCGCTGCCTTTGTGAAACACTTTGCTGCAACGCCTTTTCGTAACAGCTGGGCCGTTTTAATGAATGAATGTAGTCGTAGGCGTTAGATCGTGTGACAATCAATTCTAGGAAATTACGAATGGGGCAAAAACAAGGTGTGTAGTAATACGAGATTTTGCAGTGAATGGTTGGTAATAAATATATTATTATGAAATGTACATAGATAAACGGTAAGTTTGAAATGTTGAAATACATTATTATTTTAGTTTATATACAAATTTGAGTAATACAAGGTGTTTCATTATTAAAATATTTACAAATCATGTTAGATGAATGATAATGCGAATACCACATAGGTATATGTTGTCACTAGTCATTAGGTGAATTATTTCATATTGTTGAATGTATAATATTAAACTAATAATCTCATTGGTGCACGTCTGGATGTAAACCGGCGACCTCAAAATTTGAAACTTGGGGTCAGTACCACTCGGTCACCACGCTCTAAACGGTAGTACCTACGTACAAGAGTGGATATTAGTGTAGACACTGGCAAGGAGCCCGCTCTATATTTAATAAAAATGGCCAAATGTGACTCTTGCTAAAGATCCCGTAAGTACCCGTAGAGTACTGAATAATTAAAAAAAAAAAAAAGGTTTATTTCCTCACCTGAACTCCTTCCAAACTCCCATCGTACAAGGTCCATCGGCTGTAAGTCGTCATTATTCACATTTACCGAAATTCCAATCACTTTCTTCGGTCACATCAAATGGATCACTACCACGGCCTTATTAAGAACTATTATAAATTTATCCGTAAATTTAGAAAAATAATATTTTCAAATGCATAACAATGCAGTTGGTCCAAATATGAGGTGATGTTGCCACTTTTCATAACAGCAACGTTCTCTGGTGTCGCCCGCGCCGCGCCGGTTCCTGACTGATGCAGACACTGTCACACCGCAAACTGTTTAGCTTGATTAGCACTCAGCGACGCGACGCGACGCGACGCGACGCGACGTGTGCAAACCGACCGACAGATTGAAACTGATTGCTCTCATTGTGTTGTCTCATTGGCGTGATTGAGAGAATGGTCCTTGCCAGCCTGTTGGCTATCGTTGACCCGTATTGAACAAATATATGTTATTAATGGTGGTTATGCAAATGGAATGGATTGGTGTGGGAGTAAGTAGGTACAAGTACACGTTTACAGGCTTGTGAATCTCTAATACCTTAAGTTTACCAGAAGTAAACCGTAGATATTATGAAGCTTTCCACGAATACATCGATCTTGGCCACATGGAACGCGTACACGGTGATGACCCTAGAAGAACTACAGCGGTATACTTACCTCACCACGCTGCTGTACGTGAAAACAAGTCGACAACCGAGATACGGATGGTGTTCGATGCTTCCATGAAAGGGATGAACGGTCTCTCTCTGAAAGACGATTTGTTGATTGGTCCAACAACACAACCTCCGCTGCGACACATCATTATGAATGGAGAATGCATCCTGTCAGCATTTGCGCGGGTGTTCATCAAAATGTATAGACAAGTGAAAGTTTTACCTGAACACGTAGATTTCCGGAGGGTGGTCTGGCGCGACAAACCCACAGATGAAATTCAAGACTTTCGCATGCTGACAGTTACCTTCGGTACGTCGGCGTCGGCGGCTGCGGCTCCTGTCCCGCACGCTGATTGTTGGGAAGAATAGTGGTTAATAATATAAAATATAAACTAGTGAATAGTGGACAAACACGCTGCCGCTGGTTCGGACAAGGTCACACGAGTGGTAACCCTCAAGTGCAATGGGTCACTGTGTAACGTCCTATTTCTAAGTTATGTGTTTTACCTGTATGTGATTAATTGAATATTGTTTGTATTGTGTCAAGAACGTTTAATGTGTTTTTGTTTGGAGATATACCTGATATAAATTTATTAAGATGTTTTTATTATTATTGTGTTACAAGCCACATTTTGGTCGTTTATGACTATCGAAGCCGTCACTTAACCTTTGTTTGTAGAGTTTATTTATTTATTATAACCAACAAAGTACACACCGATTACAATAAACAATATTTCCATCTAAACAAATCCTTCTTAATGTCTTACTCTAATTACAGGCGATAGACTTCAAGCAAATATTAGATTAACAGTCGGGCGAGAAATAGATAATATATATACAGGGTGTGGCGTAATGAGTGGATAATAGGGTACCTGCGGGTAGGGGCCATTGTGGCGGTTCAGAAAAATATTTGTTATGCTCAGTAAAAGTGCCTCGGTTTTCGAGATATTCGACATTTTCGAAATTTAAGAAATATTTCACCCTTCGTCACTATTTTTGGCGCCCAGACTGCAAATGAATTTTTTTTTTCTATCTGTTTTTTGGATAGTATTCTTGGATAGATGTGCTATCGAATGGAAACTATTATTTTTATAACACAAGCACAGTTATGTTTTTAAAATAAGATTTCACTAAAATTTTACTTGCTTTCGTTTGTTTTCCTGACCTTTACCCTTCTGTGGTGTAAAAAAAATGTATGGTCACTTGAATGCCAACGTTTAAAAAAATTAGCCTTTTTCATCGAGATTCCGAAATGGTATATTACATGGTATTTCCACAAGTTGATTCAAAATTAATTCCTATTAAAATGGGTAGAGCTAATTATTATAAAATTACAAATAGTACTAAAATTTACTTCATTACTTAAAATCACCTAAAAACATTAGTTTAAAATTCGGTAATGAAATAAAACGAAACAATAAATTTTAAATGCATTTCATTTATTAAATTTACTATCACAAAAGGTGTTCGAAAAGTCCACCACGTGCTCTGATGCATGCTCTGCACCTTTTGATAAAAGATCTTTTAATCCTGTTCGCAAATCTTTGCTCTGTGATTTTCTGAGCAGCTAATCGCACACGCTCCCGTAGCTGGTCCACTGTATTAATTGGGTCTTTATAAACCTTTTCTTTAAGACATCCCCAGTAAAAAAAGTCCAATGGGTTGAGGTCTGGTGAACGAGGTGGCCACAAAATTGTCCCCAAACGACCGATCCATCGTCGACGATATGTTTCATCGAGGTATTGTCGAACATTTCGGGCGTAATGAGCGGGGCAACCATCGTGCTGCAGCCACATTCTTCTTCTATCTTCTAATGAAACATCTTCTAATAAAAGTGGAAGTTCGTGTCGTAAAAAATGTAAATACGTTTCTGCAGTCAATGTTCCAGACAATTCGAATGGTCCGATGATTTTGCCATTTAGAATTCCAGTCCATAAATTAATTTTGAACTGGTACTGGGACCTGTCTTCTCTGGCCAAATGAGGGTTTGTACGCTGCCAACTGTGCAGATTGTGCATATTAAAATACCCATCTTTTTTGCACGTGGATTCGTCGCTCCACAAAATTTTATCGAAGAAATCGGGATCAGCGTTCATTTTTCTCAGCATTGTTTGGCAAAATGCAACTCGTGCAGGGTAATCTCTTGGTTGCAAACATTGCACGCGCTGGTAGTGAAAAGGATGTAATTTTTCTCTTTTTAAAATTCGGTGTATTGTTCTTGCTGACATGCCAGTATTAGAGGCTATTACGCGCACAGATGTGGTCGGATCAGCAGCAATTTCATCAAGTACGTCCTCTTCATTATGTACTTGTGGTCTCCCAGAACTCGTGCCACCGATACCACTTCCAGGAATTCGACCTTCCATGTAAGCATTGTGTACGCGAATTAACACACGATAATCGGGATGGCGTGCATTGGGAAATCTTTCCCGATACAGTGCTGCTGCTCGATTGGCGTTACCACCACACTCGCCGTAGATTAAATGCATTTGCGCATATTCAGACGCAGTGTATAGCTGAGGCATTGCAATCAATATGCAATACCAAAAAATCCAAGTTACAAAGCAAATCAAGTCCGAGATCACAGCACAAAATCGTTAGGTTCACAAAATTAAGACGTCCAAATCGCTAGGCAAAACAAAGTCCGAAATCACTGCACAAAATCAACGAGTATCAATCTAAAACAGGATAACACGTTGTTGTACGGGAGTAGTATGATAGCACACTGACTCGAAAATCATAAAAATGCGTTACGCGAAACGATAGTTCTCTTTCACTCATAGCATGAAAGAGCAAGATAGACATAGTGTCGATTGCCGCTGGGCCGGGAACCAATCTGTTCCAAGAATTACTAGTAGTTCTGCGAACAGTAGACAATTATTGCTAATAATAGTTAAAAATATTTCTTTAAATTACGCCTTGATAAGTTTGGTAGGAATTAATTTTGAATCAACTTGTGGAAATACCATGTAATATACCATTTCGGAATTTCGATGAAAAAGGCTAATTTTTTTAAACGTTGGCATTCAAGTGACCATACATTTTTTTTACACCACAGAAGGGTAAAGGTCAGGAAAACAAACGAAAGCAAGTAAAATTTTAGTGAAATCTTATTTTAAAAACATAACTGTGCTTGTGTTATAAAAATAATAGTTTCCATTCGATAGCACATCTATCCAAGAATACTATCCAAAAAACAGATAGAAAAAAAAAAAAAAAAAAAAAAAAAAAAAAAAAAAAAAAAAAAAAATTCATTTGCAGTCTGGGCGCCAAAAATAGTGACGAAGGGTGAAATATTTCTTAAATTTCGAAAATGTCGAATATCTCGAAAACCGAGGCACTTTTACTGAGCATAACAAATATTTTTCTGAACCGCCACAATGGCCCCTACCCGCAGGTACCCTATTATCCACTCATTACGCCACACCCTGTATATTCAATATACTTACAAAATAAAATAGAAATACATTAAAAAATACATTACAGAATATTTACAATTACATAATAACACAGTAGTTGCCTTGTTGCAAAATATATTGTGATGAACATAGATGTTCATGGCGGGCGATATGTTTACCAACCGTGCAACTAGATGTCGCCTTGAGATAAGGAAAATTGTACATCGCGCTGACAAAAACGCACGGATTTTAAGGCAATAGATTAACTGAATATGAAGGACTTGTAGGTAGGTAGGTAGGTAGGTAGGTAGGTAGGTAGGTAGGTAGGTAGGTAGGTAGGTAGGTAGGTAGGTAGGTAGGTAGGTAGGTAGGTAGGTAGGTAGGTAGGTAGGTAGGTAGGTAGGTAGGTAGGTAGGTAGGTAGGTAGGTAGGTAGGTAGGTAGGTAGGTAGGTAGGTAGGTAGGTAGGTAGGTAGGTAGGTAGGTAGGTAGGTAGGTAGGTAGGTAGGTAGGTAGGTAGGTAGGTAGGTAGGTAGGTAGGTAGGTAGGTAGGTAGGTAGGTAGGTAGGTAGGTAGGTAGGTAGGTAGGTAGGTAGGTAGGTAGGTAGGTAGGTAGGTAGGTAGGTAGGTAGGTAGGTAGGTAGGTAGGTAGGTAGGTAGGTAGGTAGGTAGGTAGGTAGGTAGGTAGGTAGGTAGGTAGGTAGGTAGGTAGGTAGGTAGGTAGGTAGGTAGGTAGGTAGGTAGGTAGGTAGGTAGGTAGGTAGGTAGGTAGGTAGGTAGGTAGGTAGGTAGGTAGGTAGGTAGGTAGGTAGGTAGGTAGGTAGGTAGGTAGGTAGGTAGGTAGGTAGGTAGGTAGGTAGGTAGGTAGGTAGGTAGGTAGGTAGGTAGGTAGGTAGGTAGGTAGGTAGGTAGGTAGGTAGGTAGGTAGGTAGGTAGGTAGGTAGGTAGGTAGGTAGGTAGGTAGGTAGGTAGGTAGGTAGGTAGGTAGGTAGGTAGGTAGGTAGGTAGGTAGGTAGGTAGGTAGGTAGGTAGGTAGGTAGGTAGGTAGGTAGGTAGGTAGGTAGGTAGGTAGGTAGGTAGGTAGGTAGGTAGGTAGGTAGGTAGGTAGGTAGGTAGGTAGGTAGGTAGGTAGGTAGGTAGGTAGGTAGGTAGGTAGGTAGGTAGGTAGGTAGGTAGGTAGGTAGGTAGGTAGGTAGGTAGGTAGGTAGGTAGGTAGGTAGGTAGGTAGGTAGGTAGGTAGGTAGGTAGGTAGGTAGGTAGGTAGGTAGGTAGGTAGGTAGGTAGGTAGGTAGGTAGGTAGGTAGGTAGGTAGGTAGGTAGGTAGGTAGGTAGGTAGGTAGGTAGGTAGGTAGGTAGGTAGGTAGGTAGGTAGGTAGGTAGGTAGGTAGGTAGGTAGGTAGGTAGGTAGGTAGGTAGGTAGGTAGGTAGGTAGGTAGGTAGGTAGGTAGGTAGGTAGGTAGGTAGGTAGGTAGGTAGGTAGGTAGGTAGGTAGGTAGGTAGGTAGGTAGGTAGGTAGGTAGGTAGGTAGGTAGGTAGGTAGGTAGGTAGGTAGGTAGGTAGGTAGGTAGGTAGGTAGGTAGGTAGGTAGGTAGGTAGGTAGGTAGGTAGGTAGGTAGGTAGGTAGGTAGGTAGGTAGGTAGGTAGGTAGGTAGGTAGGTAGGTAGGTAGGTAGGTAGGTAGGTAGGTAGGTAGGTAGGTAGGTAGGTAGGTAGGTAGGTAGGTAGGTAGGTAGGTAGGTAGGTAGGTAGGTAGGTAGGTAGGTAGGTAGGTAGGTAGGTAGGTAGGTAGGTAGGTAGGTAGGTAGGTAGGTAGGTAGGTAGGTAGGTAGGTAGGTAGGTAGGTAGGTAGGTAGGTAGGTAGGTAGGTAGGTAGGTAGGTAGGTAGGTAGGTAGGTAGGTAGGTAGGTAGGTAGGTAGGTAGGTAGGTAGGTAGGTAGGTAGGTAGGTAGGTAGGTAGGTAGGTAGGTAGGTAGGTAGGTAGGTAGGTAGGTAGGTAGGTAGGTAGGTAGGTAGGTAGGTAGGTAGGTAGGTAGGTAGGTAGGTAGGTAGGTAGGTAGGTAGGTAGGTAGGTAGGTAGGTAGGTAGGTAGGTAGGTAGGTAGGTAGGTAGGTAGGTAGGTAGGTAGGTAGGTAGGTAGGTAGGTAGGTAGGTAGGTAGGTAGGTAGGTAGGTAGGTAGGTAGGTAGGTAGGTAGGTAGGTAGGTAGGTAGGTAGGTAGGTAGGTAGGTAGGTAGGTAGGTAGGTAGGTAGGTAGGTAGGTAGGTAGGTAGGTAGGTAGGTAGGTAGGTAGGTAGGTAGGTAGGTAGGTAGGTAGGTAGGTAGGTAGGTAGGTAGGTAGGTAGGTAGGTAGGTAGGTAGGTAGGTAGGTAGGTAGGTAGGTAGGTAGGTAGGTAGGTAGGTAGGTAGGTAGGTAGGTAGGTAGGTAGGTAGGTAGGTAGGTAGGTAGGTAGGTAGGTAGGTAGGTAGGTAGGTAGGTAGGTAGGTAGGTAGGTAGGTAGGTAGGTAGGTAGGTAGGTAGGTAGGTAGGTAGGTAGGTAGGTAGGTAGGTAGGTAGGTAGGTAGGTAGGTAGGTAGGTAGGTAGGTAGGTAGGTAGGTAGGTAGGTAGGTAGGTAGGTAGGTAGGTAGGTAGGTAGGTAGGTAGGTAGGTAGGTAGGTAGGTAGGTAGGTAGGTAGGTAGGTAGGTAGGTAGGTAGGTAGGTAGGTAGGTAGGTAGGTAGGTAGGTAGGTAGGTAGGTAGGTAGGTAGGTAGGTAGGTAGGTAGGTAGGTAGGTAGGTAGGTAGGTAGGTAGGTAGGTAGGTAGGTAGGTAGGTAGGTAGGTAGGTAGGTAGGTAGGTAGGTAGGTAGGTAGGTAGGTAGGTAGGTAGGTAGGTAGGTAGGTAGGTAGGTAGGTAGGTAGGTAGGTAGGTAGGTAGGTAGGTAGGTAGGTAGGTAGGTAGGTAGGTAGGTAGGTAGGTAGGTAGGTAGGTAGGTAGGTAGGTAGGTAGGTAGGTAGGTAGGTAGGTAGGTAGGTAGGTAGGTAGGTAGGTAGGTAGGTAGGTAGGTAGGTAGGTAGGTAGGTAGGTAGGTAGGTAGGTAGGTAGGTAGGTAGGTAGGTAGGTAGGTAGGTAGGTAGGTAGGTAGGTAGGTAGGTAGGTAGGTAGGTAGGTAGGTAGGTAGGTAGGTAGGTAGGTAGGTAGGTAGGTAGGTAGGTAGGTAGGTAGGTAGGTAGGTAGGTAGGTAGGTAGGTAGGTAGGTAGGTAGGTAGGTAGGTAGGTAGGTAGGTAGGTAGGTAGGTAGGTAGGTAGGTAGGTAGGTAGGTAGGTAGGTAGGTAGGTAGGTAGGTAGGTAGGTAGGTAGGTAGGTAGGTAGGTAGGTAGGTAGGTAGGTAGGTAGGTAGGTAGGTAGGTAGGTAGGTAGGTAGGTAGGTAGGTAGGTAGGTAGGTAGGTAGGTAGGTAGGTAGGTAGGTAGGTAGGTAGGTAGGTAGGTAGGTAGGTAGGTAGGTAGGTAGGTAGGTAGGTAGGTAGGTAGGTAGGTAGGTAGGTAGGTAGGTAGGTAGGTAGGTAGGTAGGTAGGTAGGTAGGTAGGTAGGTAGGTAGGTAGGTAGGTAGGTAGGTAGGTAGGTAGGTAGGTAGGTAGGTAGGTAGGTAGGTAGGTAGGTAGGTAGGTAGGTAGGTAGGTAGGTAGGTAGGTAGGTAGGTAGGTAGGTAGGTAGGTAGGTAGGTAGGTAGGTAGGTAGGTAGGTAGGTAGGTAGGTAGGTAGGTAGGTAGGTAGGTAGGTAGGTAGGTAGGTAGGTAGGTAGGTAGGTAGGTAGGTAGGTAGGTAGGTAGGTAGGTAGGTAGGTAGGTAGGTAGGTAGGTAGGTAGGTAGGTAGGTAGGTAGGTAGGTAGGTAGGTAGGTAGGTAGGTAGGTAGGTAGGTAGGTAGGTAGGTAGGTAGGTAGGTAGGTAGGTAGGTAGGTAGGTAGGTAGGTAGGTAGGTAGGTAGGTAGGTAGGTAGGTAGGTAGGTAGGTAGGTAGGTAGGTAGGTAGGTAGGTAGGTAGGTAGGTAGGTAGGTAGGTAGGTAGGTAGGTAGGTAGGTAGGTAGGTAGGTAGGTAGGTAGGTAGGTAGGTAGGTAGGTAGGTAGGTAGGTAGGTAGGTAGGTAGGTAGGTAGGTAGGTAGGTAGGTAGGTAGGTAGGTAGGTAGGTAGGTAGGTAGGTAGGTAGGTAGGTAGGTAGGTAGGTAGGTAGGTAGGTAGGTAGGTAGGTAGGTAGGTAGGTAGGTAGGTAGGTAGGTAGGTAGGTAGGTAGGTAGGTAGGTAGGTAGGTAGGTAGGTAGGTAGGTAGGTAGGTAGGTAGGTAGGTAGGTAGGTAGGTAGGTAGGTAGGTAGGTAGGTAGGTAGGTAGGTAGGTAGGTAGGTAGGTAGGTAGGTAGGTAGGTAGGTAGGTAGGTAGGTAGGTAGGTAGGTAGGTAGGTAGGTAGGTAGGTAGGTAGGTAGGTAGGTAGGTAGGTAGGTAGGTAGGTAGGTAGGTAGGTAGGTAGGTAGGTAGGTAGGTAGGTAGGTAGGTAGGTAGGTAGGTAGGTAGGTAGGTAGGTAGGTAGGTAGGTAGGTAGGTAGGTAGGTAGGTAGGTAGGTAGGTAGGTAGGTAGGTAGGTAGGTAGGTAGGTAGGTAGGTAGGTAGGTAGGTAGGTAGGTAGGTAGGTAGGTAGGTAGGTAGGTAGGTAGGTAGGTAGGTAGGTAGGTAGGTAGGTAGGTAGGTAGGTAGGTAGGTAGGTAGGTAGGTAGGTAGGTAGGTAGGTAGGTAGGTAGGTAGGTAGGTAGGTAGGTAGGTAGGTAGGTAGGTAGGTAGGTAGGTAGGTAGGTAGGTAGGTAGGTAGGTAGGTAGGTAGGTAGGTAGGTAGGTAGGTAGGTAGGTAGGTAGGTAGGTAGGTAGGTAGGTAGGTAGGTAGGTAGGTAGGTAGGTAGGTAGGTAGGTAGGTAGGTAGGTAGGTAGGTAGGTAGGTAGGTAGATTCAAAGAAATAAATGTCCTTACAGTGTCATCACAGTATATATATGAAAATTTATTATATGTTCATAAAAACATATCTAGTTTTGAGAAAAAAAGTGATGTTCATACCAAGAACACTAGAAACAAAAATAAATTAAACATTCCAAGATTCCGATTGCAAAAAGTCAACGGATCTTTTATGGGAAATTGTGTACACTTTTATAATAAACTTCCTGAACAAGCAACGAAGCTTCCGACCCAAAAATTCAAGTCATACATAAAGAAGGGTCTGGTAAGTAAAGCTTATTACACTGTAAATGATTATATAAATGATAAATCCCCATGGTCTGATGTCGCTCTGCTCAACGACACACAAAACATCCTGTAATAGTATATTATGTAGTCATAAATGTAACATAGACCTAAGTACTCAATTGTTACAAGGATCGTGCTCGCGAAAAGAAAGGAATCCCTCCATTAGGGGTTTCTTGTCTGTTCTTCCCCATGGAGGGTCGGATAGGGTTTGAACAGGCGTCAAACTTATCGATAAGTACGCGTGACCTTATGTTTTGAATATTGACGTTTCCAAGCCATTTCTTTATGAATTCTATGGAAATAAAGTTTTTGACTTTGACTTTGACTTTGTAGGTAGGTAGGTAGGTAGGTAGGTAGGTAGGTAGGTAGGTAGGTAGGTAGGTAGGTAGGTAGGTAGGTAGGTAGG
>OX375782.1:9117159-9132159 GCA_947359385.1 Chesias legatella
TAGGTTAGGTTAGGTTTTTTTTTTTTTTATTTTTTTTTTTTTTTTTTTTTTTTTAATTCCGATCTCCTCTGACTTAATCAGAGACTATATTGACTTTTATATTTTTGACAATTTTAAAATATGTTCAAGCTTCATTTTATGATAAGGTTTAGATCTTAATGAATAATAAATCTTGAGTATATTTTTTTACAGTACGACTAAAAACGCGTTTTTTTTTTTTTTTTTTTTTTTTTTTTTAAAAACGCCCATTGGAGCGTCTTTAAAAAATTTATAATATTTATACATATAGTATTAAATATTTGCACAACATTTTGATTTTTATTTGCAAGACTTAAAGGAACTTATGACATATGTTATGTTATTCTAGTACACACTTTTGTTTTATACAGTACAAATGTCAGAACAATGCAATAACGCAATAACGAATACATAATAATCTTATATTCTATTATCTCTTCCTTTTCTATATAAATCTCTTTTTTTTTTTTTTTTTGTTTTTTTTTTTTTATCGTCTTTTTTTTCTTTCATTTACTCATTCTTTTGTATGCCATTTTTTTTTTTTTTTTTTTTTTTTTTGATTATTCTATCTTTTCTTTTCTTTTTTTTTTTTTTTTTGTTAATTCTTTTTCTTTTTTCTCTTAATGCTTGTACTACATAAAAATATTTGTTGCCTATTTCTTAATTTACGTATATGCTGTTTACTTATATTCCTCAAAAATATAGTTCAGCATATTATTTTTTGCTACTTATTTTTATTTATAACTATTTTAGCTACTTGTGTACAAAATTCGAGGAATGTAGATCTCATGTCCACATCCCTTAAAAAGACTTTGGCATTTTCTAATGTAATTTGCAATTCCAATTTTATCTCTGTTTCAAATCTTTTTAATCCAAAAATGGGACAGTCAAAGAGGATATGGGCAATCGATTCGTCCACGCCTGGTTCGCAGGAGCACGATGGGTCCTCCTTACACTTGAACCGGTTCAAGTATTCTGAGAACCCACCGTGCCCCGTCATAACCTGTGTCGTTATACTGTTTGGTTCGATTTTCCTAACGATTTTGTAAGCTTCTGCGGCATCGGGGAAAAATATTTTTGTCAGAGCGGCTGTTGTTCCTCCCTTGTATCTTCGATTCCATTCGCCAATAGACTCCTCCCTGATTGCTCGTTTGACGAATGAAATCGGGATCTCAGAATAGTGAGGTGCTCTTTTTATTCCCAGCGCCGCTTCTTTTGCCAGTTGGTCAGCACGTTCGTTTCCCTCTAGTCCGGCATGAGCTTTGATCCAAAAGAGAGCGACATGTTTGTTCTGACGGATGCTCAATCTAAGGTTATCTCTTATTTCCGATGCTAGAGGATGAGTCGAGTACGAGTTTGTGACAGTCTCAAGCGCGGATCTTGAGTCGCTGTATATGCCATATGAGGGCTCCGAGCGTTTGAGTATTTCTCTCGTGGCCTGACATATGGCCAAGAGTTCCGCCTGGTAGACAGTGCAGTACGACTCCAGCTTGAGCTTGATGGCTTTCGTCTCGGCTACGTTTTTCCAAATGGACAGTGCAGCTCCGACTTTGCCCTCAAGTTTGCTGCCGTCGGTGTAAATAAGGACTGCATAGTCGTTGTTCATACTGACTGACTCTTGGTCCTCCAGGCTCACAAACTCAAGACCCATATGCTCTGCCGGGTGGGGTTTCTCGTCGTGTCGCACCCTCCCTTCAATTGCCCGGTCCCTCATCATTGGATGGGGCACCCCTCTCTTGGTCTCATAGAGGGCGGCTGCTTCCTGGATTCGAAGGTCCAATGGGAGTATCCCAGCCAACAATAACGCGGAGTTCAGTGAGACAGTACGGTACGCTTTGGTTAATTTCTGGGCAAAACCTCTCTGCACCACATTTAGCTGTTTCTGAATGCTCAGCTTTTTCGTTGCCGGTGCCCACACACTGGCCGCGTACATAACTACTGGTTCCACGACGGCGACGTAGATAGTGCGGATGACGTCTGGGTTCAACCCCCAGCTTATCCTAGCGGCTGTAGATAGCTGTTTATATATATTCATTGCTTTCCTACAAGCGCTTACGGTGTGGCTGTTAAATGTTAATTTGTCGTCAATTATAAGTCCCAATATCTTAATTTCTTTAGACAATCCAATGTCGACCCCGGCCATGGTCAGCAGTGGTGTGTCAAACTTTAGTTTCCGTGTAATAACCATCGCCTGTGTTTTATGTGGCGCAAACTTCAGTTTGTTCTTGACACCCCACTCCTGCACGTGAGCGAGGGCGGCATTGGCTTGTCTTTGCACTTCCGCCGCTGTGTCGCCATCGAAGACCAGAGTGACATCGTCTGCGAATGCTTGTGCGTAATCTCCACGGCGCTCCAAGCTCTTCAGCAGGGGATCTATTAAGAGGTTCCACAGAATGGGACCACCAATCGAGCCCTGCACGCACCCTTTGTTTGTCTGCTTACTCGTCTCTTGGCCGGCGAACCTCAATTTGATTTTTCTGTCTCGCAAATAGCTGGCCATAATTCGCCTTATGTTGACGGGGCAGCCTTCCTCCGCTAGTCTGACCTTTATGGCAGGCCACCATGCACTGTCGAAGGCGCCCTCTATGTCCAATGATACGACCGTGATAAGCCTCTTTTCGTTTAGCTTACCCTTTATGTGCTGGATCAGGTCATAGAGGGCGTCCTCGGTTCCCTTCTGGGGCATAAAGCCGTACTGACGGGTACTCAGTTTTGGTAGCAGGTGCCATTTCAGGCGTCCTACGATCATCTTCTCGAGTACCTTGCCCATGACCGGTAATAGACCTATAGGCCTGTAGGACTTCGGGTTCGTGTAGTCGTCCTTGCCTGGTTTCCTAAGAACGACCACCGTGGCTTCCTTCCAGATTTTAGGGAAGTGCTCAAGAGACAGGCATTTGTTGGTTAAGGCAAGGCAGAGCTCCGGGTTGTTGCGAACCGCTTGTTGGCAGATGTCTGCTGTGAGACCATCTTCTCCTGGGGCTTTTCTGGGGTGAAAGCTTTCCACCGCGGATCTTAGCTCCTCTTTTGTGAATGGTGGGTCGTGGTGCTCATCATAAACCCAATCATTTGCTCTGTCTGCTGCTTCCCTCGTCTCGCGATGGAAAGCGTTATCATCACTCTCGACATCCTCAGGATAGAACCTCTCAGCCAGTAACTCGGCGGATTTGATTGGGTTTAGAGCTCTGCCTTCCCTCACCAAGGGTAGATCCTCATGTCTCTTGGTGGTCCCTCTTATCACCCTATATATCCCGTCCCACAACCCTTCCTTGTCCTGCTTGCCACAAAACTTCTTCCATGATTCTGTTTGCGCTTGTTTAACCCCAGTCTCATACTCTTCTTTTATTTGCAGGTACTCTTCGATGACCTTCTTTCGCCGGATCAGCGCTGCACATCGGATTCGACGCTTCCTGATGGCGACCTCCTTCTTCAGCGTAGCAAGTTCTTCGGACCACCATGGGATGGTAAGTTTGCTTATTGTTTTTAATTTAGGTATAGTCTCATTGCATGTTTCTTTAATTACTGTAATATATGTATCTATAGTATGTTCTAGTTCATTTTTGTCCTTGATGTCCTTTATATTCCTTATAGTTATTTGATTTTCGTGAAGCAAACTGGTTAGTTTCTCATGAAACTGAGACCAATTTGCTTTTTTAGTATTGAAGATTCTTGTTGTCCTTATTATATCCATGCCTTTTGCTTTAATTAGTCTAATTTGAAAGATGATTGTGTTATGATCCGAACTTGTCACACCCTCTTCTACCTTCCAGTCCTCCACCAGGTTAAGCATCTCGATTGTGCACGCAGTTATGTCCACATAGCTTGAGTAGGATTTGTCTCCGCGTATTGTGTCGAAAGTCGGGATTTCGCCATCATTAAGTACCTGCATGCTCATCTCTTCTAGAGATCCTGCTAGGTCTTCCCCCTTCTGGTCTATCTTTTGCCCCCCCCACCATGTATTTTTTGCGTTTGCATCGCCTGCCATTATAATGTTCCTGGTGCCCACTCTCTGCTCGATCCTCATTAACAACCCCAGGTAGCTGTCTATGTTTTGTCGGTCTGGCTCGAAGTAGAAAGAGACCACGGCGATCTCCCATGCACTAGTCTTTATCTTCACTACCACAATGTTATTGGTAGTGAGGTCCGGGTATTGGAAGACGTCCAGTTCACTGTCAAAAACAGCTATAGCTGCTTTGATGGTTCCGTCTCCTTGATCCGCGCATTGGAAGATCCGCACCCCTCTATGGTCTCGCATTCTACCGAGGGCTCCAACATATGGTTCCTGGAGCAATGCCAGAGCCATGCCTCTGTCGGTGGCTTCCAGCAATAGTTCTTGTGTTGCAAGTTGTTTCCTCTGAAGGTTGGCTTGGGCTACGCGATAGGCTTTCGTGTTTGCTGAGGTTCTCACGCCTGGGACCACCTTAGCAATACGCTATCGTCGCCCTGGCTCGTGCTTCCCATTTCCGTCGAACCGGACAGTCCCGGCTGAAGGCATTGTGCTCCGTTTTGTCCAGCTTAGCAAAGGCGCAGTTGCAGCAGGACGGCACACCGCCGGCGAGCCAGTCCGCGCAGTCTGTTTTCATGTGAGGGCCCCCACAGTGGCTGCACTTCTCCAGTGTCTCCTTGCAATACCGCTTTCCATGACCGTATCCCAGACAGCGCGAGCATTGGATCAACGGTGATTGATCCTCTACTCGCACTCTCTGGAGGTCTATCTGGACGGTATCAGCGTCAATGAGCCTTTGCCATATTTTGGGGGACACCCTCATTATGATGTGATTCGTGTGCGGGTTCCTGGTGCGCTTTTTGTACAGTATTTCCATCCTGCTATCGCTCTCGTCCATATCCTTTAATATTTTTTTGTTTTGCGTTTTTATTGCACCTATGACATCCTCATCAGTGTTATAAAGGAACACTTCACGCAGCATTATCAGAGGGTCCTTGTTTTTCATGTCCTGAACATTTAGGTCCGAGACTTGATCCAGTCTTTCTCTTACTTTCTTCCTTTCTTCTTCCGTTCTACAGCCCAGTATGACTTTCCTGTCCTTTGCTTTCCTAATTTTCTCTATCTCTACTCCACCTTCTTTTGCTTTTACTGCGTGCCGTATTCTGTTTAGGACGTCTTCTCCAGTTTCGGTGTCGTCTTTGGCTGTCACGACCATTGAGTGCAGCGTTGTCACACCTTGTGTTGGTCTTCTGGTGGTCTTCGCTGCTACACTCGCGTAAGACAGTTTTTCCTGGATCTCGTTATGTGTTTCCAGCGTGTGTTTCAGCTCTTTCATTTTCTCGTTATTCTCTTGTATCAGGAGGGCATGTTCTTCCATTTTCTTCATCAACTCTAGTTCTTCTGTGTATTTTGTTTTGGTTAGGTTAGGTTAGGTTAGGTTAGGTTAGGTTAGGTTAGGTTAGGTTAGGTTAGGTTAGGTTAGGTTAGGTTAGGTTAGGTTAGGTTAGGTTAGGTTAGGTTAGGTTAGGTTAGGTTAGGTTAGGTTAGGTTAGGTTAGGTTAGGTTAGGTTAGGTTAGGTTAGGTTAGGTTAGGTTAGGTTAGGTTAGGTTAGGTTAGGTTAGGTTAGGTTAGGTTAGGTTAGGTTAGGTTAGGTTAGGTTAGGTTAGGTTAGGTTAGGTTAGGTTAGGTTAGGTTAGGTTAGGTTAGGTTAGGTTAGGTTAGGTTAGGTTAGGTTAGGTTAGGTTAGGTTAGGTTAGGTTAGGTTAGGTTAGGTTAGGTTAGGTTAGGTTAGGTTAGGTTAGGTTAGGTTAGGTTAGGTTAGGTTAGGTTAGGTTAGGTTAGGTTAGGTTAGGTTAGGTTAGGTTAGGTTAGGTTAGGTTAGGTTAGGTTAGGTTAGGTTAGGTTAGGTTAGGTTAGGTTAGGTTAGGTTAGGTTAGGTTAGGTTAGGTTAGGTTAGGTTAGGTTAGGTTAGGTTAGGTTAGGTTAGGTTAGGTTAGGTTAGGTTAGGTTAGGTTAGGTTAGGTTAGGTTAGGTTAGGTTAGGTTAGGTTAGGTTAGGTTAGGTTAGGTTAGGTTAGGTTAGGTTAGGTTAGGTTAGGTTAGGTTAGGTTAGGTTAGGTTAGGTTAGGTTAGGTTAGGTTAGGTTAGGTTAGGTTAGGTTAGGTTAGGTTAGGTTAGGTTAGGTTAGGTTAGGTTAGGTTAGGTTAGGTTAGGTTAGGTTAGGTTAGGTTAGGTTAGGTTAGGTTAGGTTAGGTTAGGTTAGGTTAGGTTAGGTTAGGTTAGGTTAGGTTAGGTTAGGTTAGGTTAGGTTAGGTTAGGTTAGGTTAGGTTAGGTTAGGTTAGGTTAGGTTAGGTTAGGTTAGGTTAGGTTAGGTTAGGTTAGGTTAGGTTAGGTTAGGTTAGGTTAGGTTAGGTTAGGTTAGGTTAGGTTAGGTTAGGTTAGGTTAGGTTAGGTTAGGTTAGGTTAGGTTAGGTTAGGTTAGGTTAGGTTAGGTTAGGTTAGGTTAGGTTAGGTTAGGTTAGGTTAGGTTAGGTTAGGTTAGGTTAGGTTAGGTTAGGTTAGGTTAGGTTAGGTTAGGTTAGGTTAGGTTAGGTTAGGTTAGGTTAGGTTAGGTTAGGTTAGGTTAGGTTAGGTTAGGTTAGGTTAGGTTAGGTTAGGTTAGGTTAGGTTAGGTTAGGTTAGGTTAGGTTAGGTTAGGTTAGGTTAGGTTAGGTTAGGTTAGGTTAGGTTAGGTTAGGTTAGGTTAGGTTAGGTTAGGTTAGGTTAGGTTAGGTTAGGTTAGGTTAGGTTAGGTTAGGTTAGGTTAGGTTAGGTTAGGTTAGGTTAGGTTAGGTTAGGTTAGGTTAGGTTAGGTTAGGTTAGGTTAGGTTAGGTTAGGTTAGGTTAGGTTAGGTTAGGTTAGGTTAGGTTAGGTTAGGTTAGGTTAGGTTAGGTTAGGTTAGGTTAGGTTAGGTTAGGTTAGGTTAGGTTAGGTTAGGTTAGGTTAGGTTAGGTTAGGTTAGGTTAGGTTAGGTTAGGTTAGGTTAGGTTAGGTTAGGTTAGGTTAGGTTAGGTTAGGTTAGGTTAGGTTAGGTTAGGTTAGGTTAGGTTAGGTTAGGTTAGGTTAGGTTAGGTTAGGTTAGGTTAGGTTAGGTTAGGTTAGGTTAGGTTAGGTTAGGTTAGGTTAGGTTAGGTTAGGTTAGGTTAGGTTAGGTTAGGTTAGGTTAGGTTAGGTTAGGTTAGGTTAGGTTAGGTTAGGTTAGGTTAGGTTAGGTTAGGTTAGGTTAGGTTAGGTTAGGTTAGGTTAGGTTAGGTTAGGTTAGGTTAGGTTAGGTTAGGTTAGGTTAGGTTAGGTTAGGTTAGGTTAGGTTAGGTTAGGTTAGGTTAGGTTAGGTTAGGTTAGGTTAGGTTAGGTTAGGTTAGGTTAGGTTAGGTTAGGTTAGGTTAGGTTAGGTTAGGTTAGGTTAGGTTAGGTTAGGTTAGGTTAGGTTAGGTTAGGTTAGGTTAGGTTAGGTTAGGTTAGGTTAGGTTAGGTTAGGTTAGGTTAGGTTAGGTTAGGTTAGGTTAGGTTAGGTTAGGTTAGGTTAGGTTAGGTTAGGTTAGGTTAGGTTAGGTTAGGTTAGGTTAGGTTAGGTTAGGTTAGGTTAGGTTAGGTTAGGTTAGGTTAGGTTAGGTTAGGTTAGGTTAGGTTAGGTTAGGTTAGGTTAGGTTAGGTTAGGTTAGGTTAGGTTAGGTTAGGTTAGGTTAGGTTAGGTTAGGTTAGGTTAGGTTAGGTTAGGTTAGGTTAGGTTAGGTTAGGTTAGGTTAGGTTAGGTTAGGTTAGGTTAGGTTAGGTTAGGTTAGGTTAGGTTAGGTTAGGTTAGGTTAGGTTAGGTTAGGTTAGGTTAGGTTAGGTTAGGTTAGGTTAGGTTAGGTTAGGTTAGGTTAGGTTAGGTTAGGTTAGGTTAGGTTAGGTTAGGTTAGGTTAGGTTAGGTTAGGTTAGGTTAGGTTAGGTTAGGTTAGGTTAGGTTAGGTTAGGTTAGGTTAGGTTAGGTTAGGTTAGGTTAGGTTAGGTTAGGTTAGGTTAGGTTAGGTTAGGTTAGGTTAGGTTAGGTTAGGTTAGGTTAGGTTAGGTTAGGTTAGGTTAGGTTAGGTTAGGTTAGGTTAGGTTAGGTTAGGTTAGGTTAGGTTAGGTTAGGTTAGGTTAGGTTAGGTTAGGTTAGGTTAGGTTAGGTTAGGTTAGGTTAGGTTAGGTTAGGTTAGGTTAGGTTAGGTTAGGTTAGGTTAGGTTAGGTTAGGTTAGGTTAGGTTAGGTTAGGTTAGGTTAGGTTAGGTTAGGTTAGGTTAGGTTAGGTTAGGTTAGGTTAGGTTAGGTTAGGTTAGGTTAGGTTAGGTTAGGTTAGGTTAGGTTAGGTTAGGTTAGGTTAGGTTAGGTTAGGTTAGGTTAGGTTAGGTTAGGTTAGGTTAGGTTAGGTTAGGTTAGGTTAGGTTAGGTTAGGTTAGGTTAGGTTAGGTTAGGTTAGGTTAGGTTAGGTTAGGTTAGGTTAGGTTAGGTTAGGTTAGGTTAGGTTAGGTTAGGTTAGGTTAGGTTAGGTTAGGTTAGGTTAGGTTAGGTTAGGTTAGGTTAGGTTAGGTTAGGTTAGGTTAGGTTAGGTTAGGTTAGGTTAGGTTAGGTTAGGTTAGGTTAGGTTAGGTTAGGTTAGGTTAGGTTAGGTTAGGTTAGGTTAGGTTAGGTTAGGTTAGGTTAGGTTAGGTTAGGTTAGGTTAGGTTAGGTTAGGTTAGGTTAGGTTAGGTTAGGTTAGGTTAGGTTAGGTTAGGTTAGGTTAGGTTAGGTTAGGTTAGGTTAGGTTAGGTTAGGTTAGGTTAGGTTAGGTTAGGTTAGGTTAGGTTAGGTTAGGTTAGGTTAGGTTAGGTTAGGTTAGGTTAGGTTAGGTTAGGTTAGGTTAGGTTAGGTTAGGTTAGGTTAGGTTAGGTTAGGTTAGGTTAGGTTAGGTTAGGTTAGGTTAGGTTAGGTTAGGTTAGGTTAGGTTAGGTTAGGTTAGGTTAGGTTAGGTTAGGTTAGGTTAGGTTAGGTTAGGTTAGGTTAGGTTAGGTTAGGTTAGGTTAGGTTAGGTTAGGTTAGGTTAGGTTAGGTTAGGTTAGGTTAGGTTAGGTTAGGTTAGGTTAGGTTAGGTTAGGTTAGGTTAGGTTAGGTTAGGTTAGGTTAGGTTAGGTTAGGTTAGGTTAGGTTAGGTTAGGTTAGGTTAGGTTAGGTTAGGTTAGGTTAGGTTAGGTTAGGTTAGGTTAGGTTAGGTTAGGTTAGGTTAGGTTAGGTTAGGTTAGGTTAGGTTAGGTTAGGTTAGGTTAGGTTAGGTTAGGTTAGGTTAGGTTAGGTTAGGTTAGGTTAGGTTAGGTTAGGTTAGGTTAGGTTAGGTTAGGTTAGGTTAGGTTAGGTTAGGTTAGGTTAGGTTAGGTTAGGTTAGGTTAGGTTAGGTTAGGTTAGGTTAGGTTAGGTTAGGTTAGGTTAGGTTAGGTTAGGTTAGGTTAGGTTAGGTTAGGTTAGGTTAGGTTAGGTTAGGTTAGGTTAGGTTAGGTTAGGTTAGGTTAGGTTAGGTTAGGTTAGGTTAGGTTAGGTTAGGTTAGGTTAGGTTAGGTTAGGTTAGGTTAGGTTAGGTTAGGTTAGGTTAGGTTAGGTTAGGTTAGGTTAGGTTAGGTTAGGTTAGGTTAGGTTAGGTTAGGTTAGGTTAGGTTAGGTTAGGTTAGGTTAGGTTAGGTTAGGTTAGGTTAGGTTAGGTTAGGTTAGGTTAGGTTAGGTTAGGTTAGGTTAGGTTAGGTTAGGTTAGGTTAGGTTAGGTTAGGTTAGGTTAGGTTAGGTTAGGTTAGGTTAGGTTAGGTTAGGTTAGGTTAGGTTAGGTTAGGTTAGGTTAGGTTAGGTTAGGTTAGGTTAGGTTAGGTTAGGTTAGGTTAGGTTAGGTTAGGTTAGGTTAGGTTAGGTTAGGTTAGGTTAGGTTAGGTTAGGTTAGGTTAGGTTAGGTTAGGTTAGGTTAGGTTAGGTTAGGTTAGGTTAGGTTAGGTTAGGTTAGGTTAGGTTAGGTTAGGTTAGGTTAGGTTAGGTTAGGTTAGGTTAGGTTAGGTTAGGTTAGGTTAGGTTAGGTTAGGTTAGGTTAGGTTAGGTTAGGTTAGGTTAGGTTAGGTTAGGTTAGGTTAGGTTAGGTTAGGTTAGGTTAGGTTAGGTTTTTTTTTTTTTTTTTTTTTTTTTTGTTCGCCCCCTGCTTGAGGGGACGAGGCGATTCCCTCTGACATAATCAGAGACTTTTTCCATGATTTTTATTTTATTTATCTGATAGTTTATAAGAAGGGAAGAGAAGAGAAGAAAGTTTTTAAGGCGTATTTTGTGTTACGAACTTAAATTTGTTTGCTTTCGGCATTATTCCATGTTTTTATCTATTTATATATGTGAACTTAATTTTTTCCGCTGTGTATTAATTTTGAATCTATATGTCACTTATGAATTTTAATATTGTTTGGTTTTGTTTCATGTTTTTTATCCATGTATTTTATATTGTAATTTAATGTTTTTCCGCTGTGAATTTGTTTGCTTTAGGTTTTGTTCCATGTTTTTTATCTATATTTGCTGCTATGAAGTTGTAATACCATATGTCACCCACTATATACATCAATATATATTGTCAACATATTTTTTGTCTTCTTTTTATTTTTATTTATTGTTTTATGATTGTTATCTTCTAAGTGCTCGCGTGATTTTATGTTGTTTTTATTATAATACTCTTCAAAATTTTGATGTGCTGCAAGTGGTAGGTCATTTCCAAAATGGCCCCAGCCAATTACTTTTAATCCTAATATTTTTGTTTGTATGTTTTGATTTAATCCAGAAAAGTCTCTACTTATTTTTACTAATATAGTTTTATTCCTTAATTTATTATTTACTATTGTTTTTTCTTGGTTCCAGGTTTGCCGAGCACTTAGAGATTTGCGGTTCCCGATGGCCACTTCTTCCTTTGGCACGGCGAGTTCATCAGACAAGCAGACAACGAGCAGGGTGAGTTTGTTTCCTAATTTTTTGTCTAAATTGTGGTTTGTTTGCGGAAGAAACAGGGCCCTTTTCCCATGAAAAGGGTTCCAGTTTGCTCTCCAAGTATTTCCTCGTTTCATTTTTATATTTCTTACAGTAAATTTAGATTGCCGAATTATGCTTTGCCTGTCTCCTGAACTCGTGATGCCATCCACTGCCAAGTATTCCACCGGGGTTGTCGTGATTTTAAGGGCCGTCAACTCTACAAATTCAGTGTTCAACACCTTAGTTGCGCCGTGGGCCACCTCAGCAATACGCTACGGTGGCTCGCGCCAACCCTTCCCACTTTCCTCTCACGGGACATTCCGGGCTGAAAGCGCTGTGGTCCGTGCGATCCAGCTTGGCCTGCAGGCAATTGCAACAGCTTGGCACCGTGCCTGCAAGCCAGTCCGCGCAATCGGCCTTTTTGTGCGGCCCCCCACAGTGGCTACACTTCTCAACTTTGTCGGTGCAGAAACGTTTCCCGTGGCCGTAGCCCAGACAGAGCGAGCATTGGACCAGTGGAGACTGGTCCTCTACCCGCACTCTCTGGAGGTCCACCAGAACCGTCTCTGCATCGACCATTTCCCGCCACAGCTTTGGGGAGACCCTCAACACTATATGATGTGTATGAGGGTTTCTAGTTTTCCGCTTGTAGAGGATTTGGAGTCTGTGGCCTTCTTCTTCCAGGGCTTTCAGGGCACTCTTATTTTGATTTCTCAGGGCGGTCAGTACCTCCTCGTCCGTGTTGTATTGAAACACGCTCCTGAGAATCACGAGCGGATCTTTATTCTTCACGTCCTGCACTATTAGACGATCTCCTGCCCTTTTCAGTCTTTCCTTTATCCTTTCCCTGTCATTCTCAGTTCTACATCCCACTATTATCTTTCTATCTCTTGCCTTTCTTATTCTCTCAATTTCCACTCCCCCCTCCTTTGCATTCATTACCTCTCTTATCCTATTTAGTACTTCCTCACCAGTTTCAGTTTCGTCCGCAGCGGTCACTACCACCGAGTGCAGGGCCGTCTGTACAGGGGGTTGTACCCTAGTCGACGTCGCCACCACCCCGGCGTAGGTTTGTTTTTCTTGGGCTGCCTGGTGCTTTTCCAAGGTTTCCTTCAATTTTTCCATCTTTTCACTATTTTGCTCAATGAGCTGGGAGTGTTCCGCTAACTTTTTTATTAGCACAGAGTCCTCTTTTTCCTTGCTTTCTATTTCTATGTCCTTTGCCTTTTCTGGTTCCTTAACTTCCTCCCTTCTTCCCTTTGCGCTCTCAGATTCTTTAATAAGCTGGAAGAGCCTATCTATCGCTATCGTAACTTCATTTTTTATCTCAGTCTTTAAGTTTCTGGCATTCCCAAGATGCAGTTTGGCTTTTAGCACGAACGCTTTGGCCTCTGAAAGCCTGTCCTTATATTTTGATTTCTCAACAGGTGGGCTATCCATCGAGTCGGGTGCTTCTCCTGGTGTTACCGTTTTGTTTTCCTTAGAAAACACTGCCTTCGCCTTCGGCTTGGAAGTTGCCGTTACCGGCTGCCTTTTTGGAGAGAGCACCGTCTTCCGCGTTAGTTCAGGGGAATGGGAAACCGGAGCGGCTTTAGCTTTCCCACTCTCCCATTCCCCTATACTACGCCTCACCTTCGAGGTAGTCGTCTCCTCAGCCTTAGACGGACCTGCCATCTGCGTCTCGACTGGTGATTTGCCTTCAATGTTGAAGGTATTGTTGTGTATTTTGACGGGCGTGCGAATGCCAAAACCAGCCATCTTGGGTCAGAGGGAACGGTCAATAATATAAAAGTAATTAAAATGTAAATTTGTAAAAGTTGTATAAAATGTAAATTTGTAAAGTTGTATAAATTGTATATATAAAATTATCTTAAAAACTACGTGTATATAATCAGTCTTTTTAGTCGCAGTTTTTGCTATGTACGTAGCTCAGTCTCAATATACAAATAACGGTCAAACAAATCAAACAAATTCTCAGTCAAACAAATTTTCTAAAAAATAAAGTCCTATATACTAACTTCGCGCTCCAATAGGGGGCTACGGTGTCGCAAACGCAAAGTATAACTAGAACTAAAAGAAACAAAATTTGAAAATTTTCAATTGTATGAGAAAAATAATATAATAATAATAATATCTCAACCGAGTCGTAGTGGCTGCGCCACTATTGGGTGGGTGGGTGGGCTATTTTTGAAATTTTTTGTGTTTTATTAAAATTTTTTGTTGCAGGGGGCAGAGGGCGGACTCCACAACGCTGAAGGAACTGATTTGGAATCAATTCGCTGAAAAACTACTGAAAAAATTTTGAAAAACCCGTGAAAACACGAATTTAATACAAAATTCAATACAAATTTTGAACTAAAACGACAATAACAACGCAATGAGACTTCCCCTGGGGGTGAAAATTGGTATGCGCGTAGGGGTAGGCAGTGCGCTTATAACGGTGTAAAAATTTTCAAAATCCACCACAGGGAGACTTAGGTACAACACAATAAATATTCAAAAATGTCAAAATTCTATCTAAACTATACAGAAAACCAATAAAAATCGATTTTCAGTTAATACAATACGCCACAAACAATACAGACAAACAAACAACGCCGAGATACTTCAATAAAGATGGCCCACCACCTTCAGTACTGACAGTCTTCTATGCCTCCAGCGAGTGTAATGCGGACGGGGCCGGGCGGGACCGCGTTATATAGGCTTCCTTGTCTGGCGCGACGATTTTTGAAATTTTTTGTGTTTTATTAAAATTTTTTGTTGCAGGGGGCAGAGGGCGGACTCCACAACGCTGAAGGAACTGATTTGGAATCAATTCGCTGAAAAACTACTGAAAAAATTTTGAAAAACCCGTGAAAACACGAATTTAATACAAAATTCAATACAAATTTTGAACTAAAACGACAATAACAACGCAATGAGACTTCCCCTGGGGGTGAAAATTGGTATGCGCGTAGGGGTAGGCAGTGCGCTTATAACGGTGTAAAAATTTTCAAAATCCACCACAGGGAGACTTAGGTACAACACAATAAATATTCAAAAATGTCAAAATTCTATCTAAACTATACAGAAAACCAATAAAAATCGATTTTCAGTTAATACAATACGCCACAAACAATACAGACAAACAAACAACGCCGAGATACTTCAATAAAGATGGCCCACCACCTTCAGTACTGACAGTCTTCTATGCCTCCAGCGAGTGTAATGCGGACGGGGCCGGGCGGGACCGCGTTATATAGGCTTCCTTGTCTGGCGCGACGATTTTTGAAATTTTTTGTGTTTTATTAAAATTTTTTGTTGCAGGGGGCAGAGGGCGGACTCCACAACGCTGAAGGAACTGATTTGGAATCAATTCGCTGAAAAACTACTGAAAAAATTTTGAAAAACCCGTGAAAACACGAATTTAATACAAAATTCAATACAAATTTTGAACTAAAACGACAATAACAACGCAATGAGACTTCCCCTGGGGGTGAAAATTGGTATGCGCGTAGGGGTAGGCAGTGCGCTTATAACGGTGTAAAAATTTTCAAAATCCACCACAGGGAGACTTAGGTACAACACAATAAATATTCAAAAATGTCAAAATTCTATCTAAACTATACAGAAAACCAATAAAAATCGATTTTCAGTTAATACAATACGCCACAAACAATACAGACAAACAAACAACGCCGAGATACTTCAATAAAGATGGCCCACCACCTTCAGTACTGACAGTCTTCTATGCCTCCAGCGAGTGTAATGCGGACGGGGCCGGGCGGGACCGCGTTATATAGGCTTCCTTGTCTGGCGCGACGATTTTTGAAATTTTTTGTGTTTTATTAAAATTTTTTGTTGCAGGGGGCAGAGGGCGGACTCCACAACACGGATGGAACTGATTTGGAATCAATTCGCTGAAAAACTACTGAAAAAAATTTTGAAAAACCCGTGAAAACACGAATTTAATACAAAATTCAATACAAATTTTGAACTAAAACGACAATAACAACGCAATGAGACTTCCCCTGGGGGTGAA
>OX375782.1:9137159-9142159 GCA_947359385.1 Chesias legatella
GTCCACCAGAACCGTCTCTGCATCGACCATTTCCCGCCACAGCTTTGGGGAGACCCTCAACACTATATGATGTGTATGAGGGTTTCTAGTCTTCCGCTTATACAGGATTTGGAGTCTGTGACCTTCTTCTTCCAGGGCTTTCAGGGCGCTCTTGTTTTGATTTCTCAGGGCGGTCAGTACCTCCTCGTCCGTGTTGTACTGAAACACGCTCCTGAGAATCACGAGCGGATCTTTATTTTTCACGTCCTGCACTATTAGACTATCCCCTGCCCCTTTCAGTCTTTCCCTTATCCTTTCCCTGTCATTCTCTGTCCTGCACCCCACTATAATCTTTCTATCCCTAGCCTTCCTGATCTTTTCTATCGCAATGCCACCATCTTTTGCGTTCATTACTTTTCGGATTCTATCCAACACCTCTTCCCCAGTCTCGGTTTCGTCTTTCGCGGTTACTACAACCGAGTGCAGCGCCGTCCGCTCAGTTTTTCTCCTGGCGGACGACGCTGCCACGTCCGCATACGATAACCCTCCTTGGACCTCTTTTTGCTGCTCCAATACACTTTTTAACTCTTCCATCTTCTCGGTGTTTGCCTCTATTAATTTTGCATGCTCTTCCATCTTTTTTACTAAAACTGAATCCTCTCCTCTCTTCTCTACATTCTCCCTTTCTTTTTCCTGTTCCATTTCCACTACTTTTGTTTCGTCCTTTTTTCCCTGTCCTTTTGAGCTCTCCATTTCTTTAATAATTTGGTAGAGTCTTTCTACTGCCGCTGTAACCTCATTTTTTATTTCTGTTTTCAGGTTACGCGCGTTCCCGAGATTCAATTTTGCCTTCAGTAGACAAGACTTCGCCTCAGCCAGCCTGTCTCGGCGTTTTTCCACTTCCGCGGTAGCCGGAGCCTTCTTCGGGGAGATTCGTCGCTTCGCTTCAAGGGGATGAGAGACCGAAGCCGCCGGAGCTTTTCCAGACTCCCATTCCCCTATGCTGCGTCTCACTTTAGAGGCTGTGGGCCCCTCCGGAGTCGTCTGTGACTGAGCCGGAGCTGTTCTGTCAAGATCTACTGTGACGTTCATTTTAGCGGGGGTGCGGTACATATTTCAGAGGGTAAACGCCTTGGGTCAATAATATAAAAGGTTTGTATAAGTTATAAATAAGGCGTCCAAAATAATTCTAAGTCAATTTTAAAAGTCCTATATACTAACTTCGCGCTCCAATAGGGGGGCTACGGTGTCGCAAACGCAAAGTATAACTAAAACTAAGAGAAACAAAATTTGAAAATTTTTATTTGTATGAGAAAAATAATATAATAATAATAATATCTCAACCGAGTTGTAGTGGCTACGCCACTATTGGGTGGGTGGGTGGGCTATTTTTGAAATTTTTTGTGTTTTATTAAAATTTTTTGTTGCAGGGGGCAGAGGGCGGACTCCACAACGCTGAAGGAACTGATTTGGAATCAATTCGCTGAAAAACTACTGAAAAAATTTTGAAAAACCCGTGAAAACACGAATTTAATACAAAATTCAATACAAATTTTGAACTAAAACGACAATAACAACGCAATGAGACTTCCCCTGGGGGTGAAAATTGGTATGCGCGTAGGGGTAGGCAGTGCGCTTATAACGGTGTAAAAATTTTCAAAATCCACCACAGGGAGACTTAGGTACAACACAATAAATATTCAAAAATGTCAAAATTCTATCTAAACTATACAGAAAACCAATAAAAATCGATTTTCAGTTAATACAATACGCCACAAACAATACAGACAAACAAACAACGCCGAGATACTTCAATAAAGATGGCCCACCACCTTCAGTACTGACAGTCTTCTATGCCTCCAGCGAGTGTAATGCGGTTAGGTTAGGTTAGGTTAGGTTAGGTTAGGTTAGGTTAGGTTAGGTTAGGTTAGGTTAGGTTAGGTTAGGTTAGGTTAGGTTAGGTTAGGTTAGGTTAGGTTAGGTTAGGTTAGGTTAGGTTAGGTTAGGTTAGGTTAGGTTAGGTTAGGTTAGGTTAGGTTAGGTTAGGTTAGGTTAGGTTAGGTTAGGTTAGGTTAGGTTAGGTTAGGTTAGGTTAGGTTAGGTTAGGTTAGGTTAGGTTAGGTTAGGTTAGGTTAGGTTAGGTTAGGTTAGGTTAGGTTAGGTTAGGTTAGGTTAGGTTAGGTTAGGTTAGGTTAGGTTAGGTTAGGTTAGGTTAGGTTAGGTTAGGTTAGGTTAGGTTAGGTTAGGTTAGGTTAGGTTAGGTTAGGTTAGGTTAGGTTAGGTTAGGTTAGGTTAGGTTAGGTTAGGTTAGGTTAGGTTAGGTTAGGTTTTTTTTTTTTTTTTTTTTTTTGTTCGCCCCCTACTTGAGGGGACGAGGCGATTCCCTCTGACATAATCAGAGACTTTATACATCATTTTTTATTTTATTTATCTGATTTTTATAAGAAGGGAAGAGAAAAGAAGAAAGTTTTTAAGGCGTATTTTGTGTTACGAACATAAATTTGTTTGCTTTCGGCATTATTCCATGTTTTTATCTATTTATATATGTGAACTTATCTTTTTCTGCTGTGAATTACTTTTTGAATTTATATGTCACTTATGAATTTTATTATTGTTTGGTTTTTGTTTCATGTTTTTTATCCATGTATTTTATATTGTAATTTAATATTTTTCCGCTGTGTAATTATGAATTTGTTTGCGTTAGGTTTTGTTCCATGTTTTTTATCTATATTTGCTGCTATGAAGTTGTAATACCATATGTCACCCACTATATACATCAATATATATCGTCAACATATTTTTTGTCTTCTTTTTATTTTTATTTATTGTTTTATGATTGTTATCTTCTAAGTGCTCGCGTGATTTTATGTAATCTTATATTTGTATGAGAAAAATAATATAATAATAATAATATCTCAACCGAGTTGTAGTGGCTACGCCACTATTGGGTGGGTGGGTGGGCTATTTTTGAAATTTTTTGTGTTTTATTAAAATTTTTTGTTGCAGGGGGCAGAGGGCGGACTCCACAACGCTGAAGGAACTGATTTGGAATCAATTCGCTGAAAAACTACTGAAAAAATTTTGAAAAACCCGTGAAAACACGAATTTAATACAAAATTCAATACAAATTTTGAACTAAAACGACAATAACAACGCAATGAGACTTCCCCTGGGGGTGAAAATTGGTATGCGCGTAGGGGTAGGCAGTGCGCTTATAACGGTGTAAAAATTTTCAAAATCCACCACAGGGAGACTTAGGTACAACACAATAAATATTCAAAAATGTCAAAATTCTATCTAAACTATACAGAAAACCAATAAAAATCGATTTTCAGTTAATACAATACGCCACAAACAATACAGACAAACAAACAACGCCGAGATACTTCAATAAAGATGGCCCACCACCTTCAGTACTGACAGTCTTCTATGCCTCCAGCGAGTGTAATGCGGTTAGGTTAGGTTAGGTTAGGTTAGGTTAGGTTAGGTTAGGTTAGGTTAGGTTAGGTTAGGTTAGGTTAGGTTAGGTTAGGTTAGGTTAGGTTAGGTTAGGTTAGGTTAGGTTAGGTTAGGTTAGGTTAGGTTAGGTTAGGTTAGGTTAGGTTAGGTTAGGTTAGGTTAGGTTAGGTTAGGTTAGGTTAGGTTAGGTTAGGTTAGGTTAGGTTAGGTTAGGTTAGGTTAGGTTAGGTTAGGTTAGGTTAGGTTAGGTTAGGTTAGGTTAGGTTAGGTTAGGTTAGGTTAGGTTAGGTTAGGTTAGGTTAGGTTAGGTTAGGTTAGGTTAGGTTAGGTTAGGTTAGGTTAGGTTAGGTTAGGTTAGGTTAGGTTAGGTTAGGTTAGGTTAGGTTAGGTTAGGTTAGGTTAGGTTAGGTTAGGTTAGGTTAGGTTAGGTTAGGTTAGGTTAGGTTAGGTTAGGTTAGGTTAGGTTAGGTTAGGTTAGGTTAGGTTAGGTTAGGTTAGGTTAGGTTAGGTTAGGTTAGGTTAGGTTAGGTTAGGTTAGGTTAGGTTAGGTTAGGTTAGGTTAGGTTAGGTTAGGTTAGGTTAGGTTAGGTTAGGTTAGGTTAGGTTAGGTTAGGTTAGGTTAGGTTAGGTTAGGTTAGGTTAGGTTAGGTTAGGTTAGGTTAGGTTAGGTTAGGTTAGGTTAGGTTAGGTTAGGTTAGGTTAGGTTAGGTTAGGTTAGGTTAGGTTAGGTTAGGTTAGGTTAGGTTAGGTTAGGTTAGGTTAGGTTAGGTTAGGTTAGGTTAGGTTAGGTTAGGTTAGGTTAGGTTAGGTTAGGTTAGGTTAGGTTAGGTTAGGTTAGGTTAGGTTAGGTTAGGTTAGGTTAGGTTAGGTTAGGTTAGGTTAGGTTAGGTTAGGTTAGGTTAGGTTAGGTTAGGTTAGGTTAGGTTAGGTTAGGTTAGGTTAGGTTAGGTTAGGTTAGGTTAGGTTAGGTTAGGTTAGGTTAGGTTAGGTTAGGTTAGGTTAGGTTAGGTTAGGTTAGGTTAGGTTAGGTTAGGTTAGGTTAGGTTAGGTTAGGTTAGGTTAGGTTAGGTTAGGTTAGGTTAGGTTAGGTTAGGTTAGGTTAGGTTAGGTTAGGTTAGGTTAGGTTAGGTTAGGTTAGGTTAGGTTAGGTTAGGTTAGGTTAGGTTAGGTTAGGTTAGGTTAGGTTAGGTTAGGTTAGGTTAGGTTAGGTTAGGTTAGGTTAGGTTAGGTTAGGTTAGGTTAGGTTAGGTTAGGTTAGGTTAGGTTAGGTTAGGTTAGGTTAGGTTAGGTTAGGTTAGGTTAGGTTAGGTTAGGTTAGGTTAGGTTAGGTTAGGTTAGGTTAGGTTAGGTTAGGTTAGGTTAGGTTAGGTTAGGTTAGGTTAGGTTAGGTTAGGTTAGGTTAGGTTAGGTTAGGTTAGGTTAGGTTAGGTTAGGTTAGGTTAGGTTAGGTTAGGTTAGGTTAGGTTAGGTTAGGTTAGGTTAGGTTAGGTTAGGTTAGGTTAGGTTAGGTTAGGTTAGGTTAGGTTAGGTTAGGTTAGGTTAGGTTAGGTTAGGTTAGGTTA
>OX375782.1:9144659-9146332 GCA_947359385.1 Chesias legatella
GTAGGTCATTTCCAAAATGGCCCCAGCCAATTACTTTTAATCCTAATATTTTTGTTTGTATGTTTTGATTTAATCCAGAAAAGCCTCTACTTATTTTTACTAATATAGTTTTATTCCTTAATTTATTATTTACTATTGTTTTTTCTTGGTTCCAGGTTTGCCGAGCACTTAGAGATTTGCGGTTCCCGATGGCCACTTCTTCCTTTGGCACGGCGAGTTCATCAGATAAGCAGACAACGAGCAGGGTGAGTTTGTTTCCTAATTTTTTGTCTAAATTGTGGTTTGTTTGCGGAAGAAACAGGGCCCTTTTCCCATGAAAAGGGTTCCAGTTTGCTCTCCAAGTATTTCCTCGTTTCATTTTTATATTTCTTACAGTAAATTTAGATTGCCGAATTATGCTTTGCCTGTCTCCTGAACTCGTGATGCCATCCACTGCCAAGTATTCCACCGGGGTTGTCGTGATTTTAAGGGCCGTCAACTCTACAAATTCAGTGTTCAACACCTTAGTTGCGCCGTGGGCCACCTCAGCAATACGCTACGGTGGCTCGCGCCAACCCTTCCCACTTTCTTCTCACGGGACATTCCGGGCTGAAAGCGCTGTGGTCCGTGCGATCCATCTTGGCCTGCAGGCAATTGCAACAGCTTGGCACCGTGCCCGCAAGCCAGTCCGCGCAATCGGCCTTTTTGTGCGGCCCCCCACAGTGGCTGCACTTCTCTACTTTGTCGGTGCAGAAACGTTTCCCGTGGCCGTAGCCCAGACAGAGCGAGCATTGGACCAGTGGAGACTGGTCCTCAACCCGCACTCTTTGGAGGTCCACCAGAACCGTCTCTGCATCGACCATTTCCCGCCACAGCTTTGGGGAGACCCTCAACACTATATGATGTGTATGAGGGTTTCTAGTCTTCCGCTTATACAGGATTTGGAGTCTGTGACCTTCTTCTTCCAGGGCTTTCAGGGCGCTCTTGTTTTGATTTCTCAGGGCGGTCAGTACCTCCTCGTCCGTGTTGTACTGAAACACGCTCCTGAGAATCACGAGCGGATCTTTATTTTTCACGTCCTGCACTATTAGACTATCCCCTGCCCCTTTCAGTCTTTCCCTTATCCTTTCCCTGTCATTCTCTGTCCTGCACCCCACTATAATCTTTCTATCCCTAGCCTTCCTGATCTTTTCTATCGCAATGCCACCATCTTTTGCGTTCATTACTTTTCGGATTCTATCCAACACCTCTTCCCCAGTCTCGGTTTCGTCTTTCGCGGTTACTACAACCGAGTGCAGCGCCGTCCGCTCAGTTTTTCTCCTGGCGGACGACGCTGCCACGTCCGCATACGATAACCCTCCTTGGACCTCTTTTTGCTGCTCCAATACACTTTTTAACTCTTCCATCTTCTCGGTGTTTGCCTCTATTAATTTTGCATGCTCTTCCATCTTTTTTACTAAAACTGAATCCTCTCCTCTCTTCTCTACATTCTCCCTTTCTTTTTCCTGTTCCATTTCCACTACTTTTGTTTCGTCCTTTTTTCCCTGTCCTTTTGAGCTCTCCATTTCTTTAATAATTTGGTAGAGTCTTTCTACTGCCGCTGTAACCTCATTTTTTATTTCTGTTTTCAGGTTACGCGCGTTCCCGAGATTCAATTTTGCCTTCAGTAGACAAGACTTCGCCTCAGCCAGCCT
>OX375783.1:0-2500 GCA_947359385.1 Chesias legatella
GAAGGACAGAATACAAGAAAAAGACAAAGAACTCAACGTGGAGGAGGTTAAAAATAGGGACCCATTAGTGGTGCTTCGCAATGTATTGCAATACAATAGCGATGACGAGATTCTTTCTGCCCTGCGAAAACAGAACAAATCCATTATTGGTGACCATGACGGAATAATGGAAGTGGCCTACAAGAAACGCACACGGAACCCGCACACGTCCCACATTATTATGAGGGTGTCGCCAAAGATCTGGCTGCAACTAGTGGACGCAGGAACTGTCTTAATAGACCTACAACGCGTAAAGGTGGAAGATCAATCACCACTAGTACAGTGCTCCCTGTGCCTCGGTTATGGCCACGGCAGACGGCTATGCAAAGAAGCAACAGAAAAATGCAGCCACTGTGGGGGGCCGCATATGAAGACAGAGTGCGCAGATTGGCTCGCAGGTGAAACCCCATCCTGCTGCAATTGCAGACAGGCCAAGCTGGACAATGCAGAACATAACGCCTTCAGCCAGGAGTGCCCAATCAGGAAAAAGTGGGATAGAATAGCGAGATCGACGGTAGCGTATTGTTAAGGGCAACGAAAACGCAAATAGTCTGCCAAATACTAAAAAGCCATATCTAGTTCTGCAAGCCAACCTCCAAAGAAAAGCGCTCGCTACACAAGAGTTAATGATCGAAGCTAAAAAAAGGAAAGTGATCTTTGCACTGATACAGGAGCCATATGTCGGCTGCCTCGGTAGAGTGAAGGACTATCCAGGAGTTAGAATGTACCAATGCGCTGAAGCAACTAAGGAGAAGCCAACGAAAGCAGCAATCGCTGTCTTTGACGAAGACGTTGATATCCTACCCTGTCCTGAACACACCACAAACAACATCGTTGTGGTTAAGATCAGGACAAGCGCATGGGTAATCGTGGTAGCTTCATTCTACTTCGAACCCGAACCAAATCCAATAGAGCCATACCTGGAACAGTTGCAAAGAATTAAACAAAAATACGGATGCAAGTTGCTAATAGGGGGGGATGCAAATGCTAAAAACTTATGGTGGGGAAGCGCAAGGATAGACGACAGAGGGGAAGCCCTAGCTGGGACCCTGCATGAAATTGACATGCAGGTACTCAACGAAGGCGACACTCCAACATTCGAAACCGTCAGGGGCAACAAGGTATATAGCAGTTTCATAGACGTCACCGCCTGCGCCACAGATATGCTAAATCTGGTGGAAGACTGGCAAGTAGACGATAGCATCACAACCTCGGACCACAATGCAATATCTTTTAAAATCAATTTAAAAAGATCCAAGGGCATAAACATCAAGCGCACAACTAGAATATACAATAGCAAAAAAGCTAACTGGAGTCAGTTTCATGAGAAACTGGCACAGTTACTACAAGAAAATAATGTAAGCACAGCAGAAAATACTAAAATACAAAACATAATAGAACTCGAACTCAAAACACAAAATTACATAAATATAATAACACAAGCATGCAATGAAAGTATTCCAAAAAAGAAGTCAAATAATAATTTTAATCACTTACCGTGGTGGTCCGAAGAACTGTCCAGGCTGAAGAGGGAGGTCTCCACCAAGAAGCGAAGAATTCGTTGCGCAGCACCGGTCCGCAGAGCCAAAGTCGTAAGCGAGTACCTGAAAACAAAAGAAGAATATGAGAGGCTAGAGCAAGAAGCTCAATCCGAAAGTTGGAAAGCATTTTGCACAAAGCAGGATAAGGAAGGGCTTTGGAATGGGATATATAGGGTACTTAATAGGACGATGAAAAGGCACGAGGATATACTTCTCACAAGGGAAGGGAAAGTCCTCGATGCAGCAGAATCTGCGAAGTTGCTAGCAGAAACCTTTTATCCTGAGGACAAACAAGAAGAGGATAATGAGGATCACCTGTTGACAAGACAATTAGCCGAACAAGTAAATGGAATGGAGCGTGATGAGTACCATGATCCACCATTTACCACAGAAGAATTGAAGTCCGCTGTAGAAGGATTTAATCCCAAGAAAGCTCCGGGGTCAGATGGCTTAACCGCAGATATATGCGAGCACACAATAAACCAGGACCCGGGAACTTTCCTCTCACTGGCCAATAAGTGCCTAGAATTAGGATACTTCCCCAAGGTATGGAAAGAAGCTACAGTGGTAATCTTAAGGAAACCGGGGAAAACGAGCTACACTGAGCCAAAATCGTATAGGCCTATTGGATTATTGCCAGTGATGGGAAAGATTCTCGAGAAGATGATAGTGGGAAGGCTGAAATGGCATATACTCCCAAGAATTAGTCCACGCCAGTTTGGTTTTATGCCCCAGCGAAGCACCGAAGACTCCCTCTATGTCCTGATCAACTACATCCGTGAAAAAATACAGCAGAAAAAGCTAGTTACCCTAATATCACTAGACATAGAGGGAGCTTTCGACAGCGCGTGGTGGCCCGCGATCAGAACTAGGCTGGCGGAAGAAAAGTGTCCTGTTAACATACGAAGAGTTATAGACAG
>OX375783.1:7500-22500 GCA_947359385.1 Chesias legatella
AACCTAACCTAACCTAACCTAACCTAACCTAACCTAACCTAACCTAACCTAACCTAACCTAACCTAACCTAACCTAACCTAACCTAACCTAACCTAACCTAACCTAACCTAACCTAACCTAACCTAACCTAACCTAACCTAACCTAACCTAACCTAACCTAACCTAACCTAACCTAACCTAACCTAACCTAACCTAACCTAACCTAACCTAACCTAACCTAACCTAACCTAACCTAACCTAACCTAACCTAACCTAACCTAACCTAACCTAACCTAACCTAACCTAACCTAACCTAACCTAACCTAACCTAACCTAACCTAACCTAACCTAACCTAACCTAACCTAACCTAACCTAACCTAACCTAACCTAACCTAACCTAACCTAACCTAACCTAACCTAACCTAACCTAACCTAACCTAACCTAACCTAACCTAACCTAACCTAACCTAACCTAACCTAACCTAACCTAACCTAACCTAACCTAACCTAACCTAACCTAACCTAACCTAACCTAACCTAACCTAACCTAACCTAACCTAACCTAACCTAACCTAACCTAACCTAACCTAACCTAACCTAACCTAACCTAACCTAACCTAACCTAACCTAACCTAACCTAACCTAACCTAACCTAACCTAACCTAACCTAACCTAACCTAACCTAACCTAACCTAACCTAACCTAACCTAACCTAACCTAACCTAACCTAACCTAACCTAACCTAACCTAACCTAACCTAACCTAACCTAACCTAACCTAACCTAACCTAACCTAACCTAACCTAACCTAACCTAACCTAACCTAACCTAACCTAACCTAACCTAACCTAACCTAACCTAACCTAACCTAACCTAACCTAACCTAACCTAACCTAACCTAACCTAACCTAACCTAACCTAACCTAACCTAACCTAACCTAACCTAACCTAACCTAACCTAACCTAACCTAACCTAACCTAACCTAACCTAACCTAACCTAACCTAACCTAACCTAACCTAACCTAACCTAACCTAACCTAACCTAACCTAACCTAACCTAACCTAACCTAACCTAACCTAACCTAACCTAACCTAACCTAACCTAACCTAACCTAACCTAACCTAACCTAACCTAACCTAACCTAACCTAACCTAACCTAACCTAACCTAACCTAACCTAACCTAACCTAACCTAACCTAACCTAACCTAACCTAACCTAACCTAACCTAACCTAACCTAACCTAACCTAACCTAACCTAACCTAACCTAACCTAACCTAACCTAACCTAACCTAACCTAACCTAACCTAACCTAACCTAACCTAACCTAACCTAACCTAACCTAACCTAACCTAACCTAACCTAACCTAACCTAACCTAACCTAACCTAACCTAACCTAACCTAACCTAACCTAACCTAACCTAACCTAACCTAACCTAACCTAACCTAACCTAACCTAACCTAACCTAACCTAACCTAACCTAACCTAACCTAACCTAACCTAACCTAACCTAACCTAACCTAACCTAACCTAACCTAACCTAACCTAACCTAACCTAACCTAACCTAACCTAACCTAACCTAACCTAACCTAACCTAACCTAACCTAACCTAACCTAACCTAACCTAACCTAACCTAACCTAACCTAACCTAACCTAACCTAACCTAACCTAACCTAACCTAACCTAACCTAACCTAACCTAACCTAACCTAACCTAACCTAACCTAACCTAACCTAACCTAACCTAACCTAACCTAACCTAACCTAACCTAACCTAACCTAACCTAACCTAACCTAACCTAACCTAACCTAACCTAACCTAACCTAACCTAACCTAACCTAACCTAACCTAACCTAACCTAACCTAACCTAACCTAACCTAACCTAACCTAACCTAACCTAACCTAACCTAACCTAACCTAACCTAACCTAACCTAACCTAACCTAACCTAACCTAACCTAACCTAACCTAACCTAACCTAACCTAACCTAACCTAACCTAACCTAACCTAACCTAACCTAACCTAACCTAACCTAACCTAACCTAACCTAACCTAACCTAACCTAACCTAACCTAACCTAACCTAACCTAACCTAACCTAACCTAACCTAACCTAACCTAACCTAACCTAACCTAACCTAACCTAACCTAACCTAACCTAACCTAACCTAACCTAACCTAACCTAACCTAACCTAACCTAACCTAACCTAACCTAACCTAACCTAACCTAACCTAACCTAACCTAACCTAACCTAACCTAACCTAACCTAACCTAACCTAACCTAACCTAACCTAACCTAACCTAACCTAACCTAACCTAACCTAACCTAACCTAACCTAACCTAACCTAACCTAACCTAACCTAACCTAACCTAACCTAACCTAACCTAACCTAACCTAACCTAACCTAACCTAACCTAACCTAACCTAACCTAACCTAACCTAACCTAACCTAACCTAACCTAACCTAACCTAACCTAACCTAACCTAACCTAACCTAACCTAACCTAACCTAACCTAACCTAACCTAACCTAACCTAACCTAACCTAACCTAACCTAACCTAACCTAACCTAACCTAACCTAACCTAACCTAACCTAACCTAACCTAACCTAACCTAACCTAACCTAACCTAACCTAACCTAACCTAACCTAACCTAACCTAACCTAACCTAACCTAACCTAACCTAACCTAACCTAACCTAACCTAACCTAACCTAACCTAACCTAACCTAACCTAACCTAACCTAACCTAACCTAACCTAACCTAACCTAACCTAACCTAACCTAACCTAACCTAACCTAACCTAACCTAACCTAACCTAACCTAACCTAACCTAACCTAACCTAACCTAACCTAACCTAACCTAACCTAACCTAACCTAACCTAACCTAACCTAACCTAACCTAACCTAACCTAACCTAACCTAACCTAACCTAACCTAACCTAACCTAACCTAACCTAACCTAACCTAACCTAACCTAACCTAACCTAACCTAACCTAACCTAACCTAACCTAACCTAACCTAACCTAACCTAACCTAACCTAACCTAACCTAACCTAACCTAACCTAACCTAACCTAACCTAACCTAACCTAACCTAACCTAACCTAACCTAACCTAACCTAACCTAACCTAACCTAACCTAACCTAACCTAACCTAACCTAACCTAACCTAACCTAACCTAACCTAACCTAACCTAACCTAACCTAACCTAACCTAACCTAACCTAACCTAACCTAACCTAACCTAACCTAACCTAACCTAACCTAACCTAACCTAACCTAACCTAACCTAACCTAACCTAACCTAACCTAACCTAACCTAACCTAACCTAACCTAACCTAACCTAACCTAACCTAACCTAACCTAACCTAACCTAACCTAACCTAACCTAACCTAACCTAACCTAACCTAACCTAACCTAACCTAACCTAACCTAACCTAACCTAACCTAACCTAACCTAACCTAACCTAACCTAACCTAACCTAACCTAACCTAACCTAACCTAACCTAACCTAACCTAACCTAACCTAACCTAACCTAACCTAACCTAACCTAACCTAACCTAACCTAACCTAACCTAACCTAACCTAACCTAACCTAACCTAACCTAACCTAACCTAACCTAACCTAACCTAACCTAACCTAACCTAACCTAACCTAACCTAACCTAACCTAACCTAACCTAACCTAACCTAACCTAACCTAACCTAACCTAACCTAACCTAACCTAACCTAACCTAACCTAACCTAACCTAACCTAACCTAACCTAACCTAACCTAACCTAACCTAACCTAACCTAACCTAACCTAACCTAACCTAACCTAACCTAACCTAACCTAACCTAACCTAACCTAACCTAACCTAACCTAACCTAACCTAACCTAACCTAACCTAACCTAACCTAACCTAACCTAACCTAACCTAACCTAACCTAACCTAACCTAACCTAACCTAACCTAACCTAACCTAACCTAACCTAACCTAACCTAACCTAACCTAACCTAACCTAACCTAACCTAACCTAACCTAACCTAACCTAACCTAACCTAACCTAACCTAACCTAACCTAACCTAACCTAACCTAACCTAACCTAACCTAACCTAACCTAACCTAACCTAACCTAACCTAACCTAACCTAACCTAACCTAACCTAACCTAACCTAACCTAACCTAACCTAACCTAACCTAACCTAACCTAACCTAACCTAACCTAACCTAACCTAACCTAACCTAACCTAACCTAACCTAACCTAACCTAACCTAACCTAACCTAACCTAACCTAACCTAACCTAACCTAACCTAACCTAACCTAACCTAACCTAACCTAACCTAACCTAACCTAACCTAACCTAACCTAACCTAACCTAACCTAACCTAACCTAACCTAACCTAACCTAACCTAACCTAACCTAACCTAACCTAACCTAACCTTTTTTTTTTTTTTTTTTTTTTTTTTTTTTTTTTTTTTTTTTTTTTTTTTTTTTTTTTTTCATCAGGAAATACATTTACGTATACCCCCCGTACTTGAGGAGTACGAGAGGTTATGTGGGACTCGCCCTCTACGAAGCTGGTAAATGCGAGGGAATACCCACTAAAACCTGATGGTGTTGCGTCTCTTTGCCTTTTAATGCTGGGGACCTAGGTACGTAGATTACCACCTCCACGACCCCAGCGGCAGTCAGTCCAAATCTGGACCACGTCTTGTGGACTTCAAGTCCAAAGTTTCACCAAAATGGCGTGTCGGGAAACAGACACGCCTTAATACTCTGGGGACCTCATCCTTCGGGCAGCGGATTCCCCTTCTCCACCGCCCGGAGGTCCTTCTAGGGTGGAAGGTTACGCTCATGCGCCTGCCTCCTACGACCCATCCTACGTCGCCTTATTTCGTGAGGGCTTTCTTCCTCTCTCGTCCTCTCAGCCGCCTCCTTCTGCGACATTACCTCCTCACAGAAAGCCCGCACTGCCTCCCAGGATCTCTCATCGCCAACCATGGACGAAACTATGGTCGGCAACGAGAGATCGTTACCCACAACCGCGACGAGACTCGCCCGCGGTTCCTCCCAAGCGGAGCACGTCACCAGTGTATGCTGAGCCGTATCCTCGGCGCAGCCACAGTGGTGACACTCCGTCGTTTGTTCTCTCCTCGCAACGTTGCACAGGTACCTGCCGAAACATCCGTGTCCCGACAGAACCTGCGCCAGTCGAAAGGAGAGAACACCGTGTTCCCTTTCTAGCCATCCGCTCAGGACGGGTCGAATGGCTCCGATGGTCCAATGGCCGGCACTCGGCTCTTCCAGTCGTTCTGCCCAGCGCTGAATGACGTCCTGGTGGGCATCCCTCCTCCACCGCGTCACAGCCTCAGAAGGAACGAAGGTCCCGCGATTTCGACGCTCCGCAACGCGATGATACATCTGGGACAACATCACTGCCTCCAGATCCCAAGGAGGAGTCCCCGCCAAAACGCATGCCGCCTCAAAAGAGATGGTGCGATAACCTCTTATTACCCTGACTGCTATGACCCTCTGCGGTCTCCGCAATTGAGCCCTGTTGAAGGCAGTCAGGGTATCCGCCCATATAGGGGCACCGTAAAGCGCCATAGACCGCACCACCATCGAGTAGAGGCGGCGGCATACCACGCTTGGCCCACCTGAATTCGGAAGCAGCCTTCCCAATGCTGACGCAGCTCCGATGAGTTTCGGGGCCAGCGCCCGGAAGTGCTCCCGGAAGTTCCATCTGCTGTCGAGGACAAGGCCTAAGTAACGCATCGTCGACCCGACAGCAATGGAGACTCCACCTACGACTAGCGCGGCTCCGGCTGGTGGCCCTCTTCGTGGCCCGTGGAAGCACAGCGCCTCGGACTTGTCGAGGGCCACCTCCAAACCCAGTCGTCTAATTCGGCCTACAATTTGGGCCACACCCGCTGTGGCTAGAATTGCCGCCTCTCTGTACCGGTGTCCGCGGGCCGTCACCAGCGTGTCATCAGCGTAACAAATGACGCCGATGCCACGCAGGTTCGCACCCCGCAACACCCAGTCGTACCCGATGTTCCACAGAAGTGGGCCGAGAACCGACCCCTGTGGGACACCACACGACATCTGCCGTCTACCCCAACCACCCTGCCCGGGGAAGGCCACAAACCTCTCAGAGAAGTAGGCCTCCACTATTCGGCTTAGGTAATGGGGTACTCCGTGGAACCTTAAGGCCTCCTTAATGCATTCCCAGGGCAGGGTGTTGAAGGCATTGGCGATGTCAAGAGACACCGCCAAGACGACCTCTCCCCTGGAAACAGCCTCCTCTGCAAGGGCCCTCACCTTCGATATGGCGTCGATGGTGGACCTGCCCCTGCGGAAGCCGTACTGGCAGTCTGCCAAATTTGGCCCCGCACCCTCCAGGTGTTCTATGAGGCGGGAAGCGATAACCCGCTCAAACAGCTTTCCCGCCTCATTGAGCAGCACAATGGGCCTGTACGCCGATGGCGATTCCACCGGACGTCCCTCCTTCCGCAGCAGGACCAGCTTTCCCGTTTTCCACCTACTCGGGAAGTGACCCCGCTGAAGGCATGCGTCGAGGAGCTCCCTGAAGCGAGGCTCCAGTTCCTCCAGAGCTAACACCCACACACGCCCAGGGATTCCGTCCAGTCCTGGGGCGGTGTTCTTGGCTTTAAGCCGCAACACTGCCGCTCCAAATTCGGAAGCTGATACCGCGGGCACCTCTTCCTCCTCAACGTTTTGCGGAGCCCGTGGAGCCATCCGAGGTGGTGAGAACACGCGGATGCTCGGAAACAGCTTTCCCACTACCTCTTCAAGGAGTTGTGGCTGGAGACTCTGCGTTAGTGGGGGGGCCCAAGTACGGAGCTTGTTCCGGACTTGCTTGTAAGGCCTTCCCCACGGATCGATACTGAGCGTCTCCAACATCTCATTCCAGGATGAGGATTTAGCCTCAGCTATGGCTATCTGGAGAGCTCGATTTGCCTCTCTATAAAGGCCATACAGGCGACTCTCCGTCTCTTCATCCCGACGTCTTCTTCGACGGTGGTGCGAATACTTCCGCCTCGCCGCTACGCACGCGGAACGCAGTGCAGCGATTTGCGCTGACCACCAGTAGACGCACCGACGTGGTGGCCGCTTACCGCACCGAGGCATCGAGGCATCGCAGACTTGCGTCAGTGCCGTGTGGAACCAGTCCGCCTCAGCCTCTACTTCCACCGTCCCCTCAGGCTTCGGGAGCCAGGCTTGGACCAAGGCAGCTTCCACCAGAGCTTCTCGGTCTAGGCTCTTCAGTGCCCAGCGTGGGCCCCCCTCGTTCGAGGTCCGGCTTTGGCCGCTCGGGATCCCTGGGTGTGCAGAAACATCAAACCGGATGTACCTGTGATCCGACAACGTCTCCACACACTCCAGTACTTCCCAGCCTTGAACACGGCGTGCTAGAGCAGGGCTCGCGAACGTTACGTCCACGACTGAACCACCCTGCCGTCGCACACACGTGTTTACCGTCCCTCGGTTTAACACCGAGAGCCCAGCTGCTATCGCCCACTCTTCGAGCACCTCACCACGTGCATCCGTGACGGCGGATCCCCAAGTTACCGACTTGGCGTTGAAGTCGCCAGCAACTAGCACATGGTGAGGGTGACTCCACCTAATGAGGGACTCTACCTCCGAGAGGAATACCTCAAATTCGGCGAGGCTTCTATTTGGGGAAAAATACCCCCCAATAACCACCGTACCTCGAAACAAGACCGCGACGCAGCCCTTGCCCTTCCTGACCTTCTCAAACGTCGGCGCGCCCGCCGAGGTCTGCGACACGATTGCCACGACTCCTTCATCATCGCCTGCCCAGTTATCCCGGGAAGGGATAAGATATGGCTCTGCCACTACAGCGATATGAATCAACCACTCCGCCATGCTCTGGGCCAGAAGATCCTGAGCCCTGGCGCAGTGGTTGAGATTTACCTGGAGGTACTTTTGGGCCGTATTAACCATTGGTGTCCATCTCCACCGTCTCTGCCCTTACTTCGACGTTAGCCGATGGGTTGGCTGGCTGCGAGGCTCTATTTGCCCCGAGCACAGCTCGCCTCCTCTTGTTACTGGCCCTGCGGGAAGCACAAGACTTGCTCCCCAACTTGTGGTCAGCTCTCTTGCTAGCTGCTGCACATACACTACAATGAGCAGCGTCCGTGCATTGGCTAGCCTTGTGGCCGCTCTTCCCGCACTGATAGCACTCGGTGCTGCGGTCAGTTCCCGAGGTACAAACCGCACTAACATGGCCCGCCTCTAAACACCGGAAGCAACGCATCGGTCTGGGTTCAAGAAGCTGAACTCGTGCGGCTACCCATCCTATCAGGATTCTGCCGCTCTTAGCCAACTTCTTCGCAGCCGTCACCGGGCAACGAACCCATGCCGTGCCGAGACCTGATGGACCAGGACGGATTTCGCCGGGTTTTACCGTTTCAGCTGGACACTCGCCGAATCGAGCCACAGCTGCCACCAACTCCTCAGAAGACACCGAGTCATCCAAACCCGACACCCGCAATTCAGCCATCTTAGTGGGCCTAAAGACTCTGATGTCTTCTGCCGCCATTGACTCCCTCAGCTTCTCAGCAAGAGTGTCCGCTTTGCCACCACTTAAAGCTCCTGGCACCTCCAAAATTCGGGCACCAGTAGCCGCCTGCCGGATGCGAAGAGCTGGTATTCCGAGGCCGGCGAGATCGATCTTGCTCTTTGCCTCGGATATCACTTTCGCGTATGAAACGCCTCTTTCCACGGCACCAGGCTGCAGTGTGACAACTACTGCCGCGGATGTAGGTGACCTCAGCTTGGCTGGTTTTCTGGCTTTGGGCAACTGCTTCGCTGGCTTGTTTGCCGCCTGCGCCACACCTTGCTGGTTTGGTTGACCACCTTTGGACTTTTTCCCCCTCTTGACTACAGTAGTCCAAGCTTCCTCCATGGGCTTTGCGGGAGCTACCACAGGGCGAGACTGCTGTGGAGTTTCATCTCTGGCAACCTCCTTCTTGCCCTTTTTACCCTTCGCCTTTTTCTGCGCCTTAGAGACGGGTTGAGCGACACTGGGTCCAACCAATACAGCACTTGATGGCCTAGGCTGTACTTCGGTGGGGACCACAGTGTTACGCTTGTCTGCAGCTAACGGAGGGCGGAGCCTCTTTTCCGGAAGAAGCCTGTCCTCCAACGCTTCCATCCTAGCGTTCACCATGCTACCGACTTGTAGCATGATGGAGCGCGTCACCTCATCTACCTGGATTTCCCCGGTCGCCGTCTCCCTGTTAAGAGAGGAAGGAGTGGGGCGAGTGGCGAGGTGGCCTACTCTTTCCTGAAGCTCCGCTAATTGCTTGCGAAGCTCCTCTACCTCTTTCTGCAGACGCGTATTGTCCGCCTGCAGTTTTCGGGTTTCTTCTGTGGAGGTCCTGTTGTGTAGCGCCTCCACTGTCACCTTGATGGTGCTCGCCGCGTCTTTCAGAGCACGCTGAAATGTGCCCTTTAAGTGGCTTGACTTAGTGGCTACCTTTTCTATAGTAGCCACACAAGTTTGGACCTTCTGCTTGAGGTCTAACGCCGTGCCAGACCCGATCTGCCCGTCATCCTCGTCGCAAAATGAGGAGTCTGACAGGTTTTCCGTCCTCAGGAAGCTATTGCGCATCTGCACCACTTCCTGCTCCGCCATGAGTTCCATCTCCTCTCTTTGCGCCGCTACAAAAGCAGCCTTAGCCTTGGCCAATCCGACGTACTGTCCTGTAGTGGCCGGCCGTCCTCTGCCTCTCAAGGCAGTGGTTACTTTAGCGGCAGGACCTGCATAGATGTTCATTGCAGTGTCGCTGTCACTATCCTCCTTTACATATGAGCGCGTGCGCTTCCTGTCGCTCCAAAATCTTGGTGACTGCACCTGCGACGATACAGTCTTCATGCTTGTTGCCGAATCCGATCCTGAGCATCTACCTAGCTCTAATGCTGAATCATATCCATCTCGGTTCAGGACATCCAAGTTGTCCACACTAGAGTGACGACTCAAGTCTATCCTCTCTAATACCACCACAGCCTTACGAGCCTTGGCCTCCAACGCTCCATCCTTGATCGCCTCCGAAACCGGTGACGAACCCCTGACGTCTACATCTTCCATACCTTCATTTTGTTTTAGTTTGTTCAAATCCATAATTAAATCCCACGAGTATGGGGGAAAAACGGTCCGCCCAGTCAGTGCCCCCTGTGACTGGGTAAGCCTATGTGTGACCCGCTACGGAGATTCGGCCGGTACTCCCGCGGGGAACGCGCTAGGAACTGTGCTCCCCCACAGCCATGAACACCCTCTCGCCACGCGACGCAGCTTAGGGTGGGGGTAATTTTTTAGAGAGGTTTTCTTCCTCGCAGCCCGGGCGGTTAAGCCAAGGCCCTCGGCCCCCCATCAAGACACGAGACGTGATCCGCACCTAACAGGGGGGTTACGATTTGTGGACGGTGGCCCGAAGGCCTGTCCGGAGGCAGGGTTAGTGCACACCGAACCCGTCCCGCTCGCATCGCCGCTACTCAGCATATGGCTGAGACGCCGACCAAGCTCCACCTACACAGCCATTACTGGCTCCTCCGGTTTGCCCGACAGGGTAGCCGAGTTGACCAGCCCTGCCGCGCCGCAGACCTTGCAGGCCCGCCATCCCACGACTCGAAAGTCCGCTGAGCCCTGAAAAGGGCTCCGGAAGGTGTCCCACTGGACCCTAACCCACCTATTTATGAGCCCTGAAAAGGGCTACTCTACCTCCTCAGGAGCTAACGTCATCCGCTGTGCCCAATAGGGGACACGCGGAGAGGCCCTACTCCAAACCCGACTACCCCACCCAACAACTAAATCCCCCCCAAACCCACACGCGGCGCCTGGTGGTTTCAGTAACGCCCCGCCTCTGAAGGAGGCGAGACTAATAGGCATGGTGAACCTCGGAAAGGATCTCCACCAGACTTGCCTTGAGGATCGTCACGACCTGCGCTACCCTCAAGACCTCACCCCCTATCCATCTCGGGATGGATAGGTAGGCCTGGACTTATCCAATGCGCCGAACAGCCGTTAGGCTGCCGCTGGAGTCTCGGAACGCTCCATTAATGGATAAACCCAGACCCGCCCAACCTAACCTAACCTAACCTAACCTAACCTAACCTAACCTAACCTAACCTAACCTAACCTAACCGAGAAGGAAAGGGAAAAAGTAAAAGAACGATTAAAGACGGCAGGGAGTATATTAAATGTGCAGGAGATCAAAAATAAGGACCCACTAGTTATCCTTAGGAGTGTCCTGCGATACAACACGGACGAGGATATCCTGAACGCCTTGAAAAATCAAAACAAGGACGTAATGAAGGACCTCGAGGAAAAGGACCGTAATATGCGCATTTTGTATAAAAGGCAAACCCGTAATCCCCACACCCATCATGTGGTATTACGGGTCTCCCCCATATTGTGGCGGCGAATGACCGATGTGGAAACGCTTCAGGTGGATCTCCAGAGGGTGCGAGTAGAGGACCAGTCACCACTGGTCCAATGCTCGCTCTGTCTGGGCTATGGACACGGGAAGCGTTTCTGCACGGAAAAGGTGGAAAAATGCAGCCATTGTGGCGGGCCGCATATGCGGTCGCAGTGTGCGGATTGGCTCGCCGGGGAGACTCCGTCATGCTGCAACTGCACGCTCGCGAGACAGGACAAGGCCGACCACAGCGCCTTCAGCCAGGACTGCCCGGTACGTAGGAGGTGGGAGGCATTGGCCCGAGCCACGGTGGCGTATTGCTAAGGTGGTCCCGGGCGCAAAATCTCCCCCCAGCACGAAGTCATACCGGGTCGTCCAGGCAAACCTACAAAGGAAGTCGTTGGCCACAAATGAAATTATGATGGAGGCTGCGGACAAGAACATGGCTTTCGCGCTTCTTCAGGAGCCATACGTTGGGGGGACGGGCAGAATGAGAGACTACCGAGGAGCCAGAACTTTCCAGTGCACAAATCCTGGTGAAGCAACTGTCAAGGCGGCTATTGTAGTATTCGACGACGACCTTGACGTAATACAGCGACCAGATCTGACTACAACTAACATAGTTGTAGTAAACATCAGAACAAGTGCCTGGGAGATTGTGGTCGTCTCGTTCTACTTTGAACCAAACCAGGAGATTGATGGCTACCTGGAGCAGCTGAAGCGCATAGGGAAAAAAGCCGGTACTAACAAAGTCCTATTGGGGGGAGACTCGAATGCTAAAAGTACCTGGTGGGGCAGCCCTAAAATAGACCACAGAGGGGACGATTTATCGGGAATACTTGAAGAAATGGGCATGCAGATCCTGAACGTTGGAAATACTCCCACTTTTGATACCATACGAGGGAACAAATCGTACTCTAGCTACGTGGACATTACGGCCTGCACTGCGGAAATGTTGACCCTGGTGGAGGACTGGAGGGTGGAAGTCGGCGTGACGAGTTCGGATCATAATGCCATAAGGTTTAACATTAGATTGAAGAAATCAAAGGGGATAAACATTAGTAGAACTACGAGAATATTCAATAGTAAAAAAGCAAACTGGAGCCACTTTCATGAGAAAATGGCCCAGTTGCTATTGGAAAATAAAATAGATACATCAGCAATTGAAAATATACAGAACAAGTTAGAATTAGAAAATATTACACAAGCATATACAAATACAATAGTTAATTCATGCAACTCTACAATCCCAAAAATTAAAACAGTAAATAAAGTAAACTTACCATGGATGACAGAAGAACTCGCCACGTTGAAGAAGGAGGTCACCACCAGGAGACGCAGAATCCGATGCGCAGCGCCGGTCCGCAGGTCGAAGGTCGTCGAAGAGTACCTGAAATCAAAAGAAAAATATGAGTTAGAGGCAAAAAATGCACAAACGGCGAGCTGGAAGGAGTTCTGTGGAAAGCAGGATAGGGAAGGAATGTGGGACTCAATTTACAGGGTCATAGGTAGGACAGCGAAGAGGCAGGAAGATCTGCCCCTCGCCCGAGAGGGATGTATATTGGGACCAAGGGATTCGGCGAAGCTGCTTGCAGATACTTTTTACCCTGAAGATAGTGTAGAAGGGGAAAACGAACACCATCAGCAAGTGAGACAGAAAGCAGAAGCCATAAATGTACAGGACCATGGTGAACATGACCCACCATTTAATGATGGGGAAATGAGCTTTGTCTTAAGCAGCTTCAATCCCAAAAAGGCACCAGGTTCCGACGGCCTCACATCAGACATTTGCACGCACGCCATAAACCAGGACCCGGGGTTATTCCTATCACTGGCAAACAAGTGCCTGGAGTTAGGGTACTTTCCAAAGTTGTGGAAGGAGGCAACAGTTGTCATACTACGGAAGCCAGGAAAAGACAACTATATAGAACCAAAGTCGTACAGACCAATAGGACTTTTGCCGGTGATGGGGAAGATCCTGGAAAAAATGGTAGTAAATCGCATCAAATGGCACATTCTCCCTCGGATGAGTACTCGCCAGTATGGTTTTATGCCCCAGAAGAGCACCGAGGACTCCCTCTATGACCTGATACACCACTTACGCATCAAGCTAAGTCAGAAAAAGCTGATTGCGGTGGTATCACTGGACATAGAGGGAGCCTTCGACAGCGCCTGGTGGCCCGTAATTAGAACCAGACTGGCTGAGGAAAGGTGTCCAATAAACATCAGGAGAGTGATCGACAGCTACCTCCGAGACAGACTGGTAAAAGTCAGGTACGCCGGGGAAGAGATAGAGAGATCGACGTCAAAGGGCTGCGTGCAGGGTTCGGTTGGGGGGCCAATCTTATGGAACCTGATACTGGATCCACTCTTACATCAGATGGATAAGCGAGGGGACTACTGCCAAGCTTTTGCCGACGACGTGGTAATGGTCTTTGACGGGGACACTGCGACGGATGTACAAACGCGGGCAAATGCCGCCCTCGCCTATGTCCGGGACTGGGGAATCAAAAACAAACTGAAGTTTGCTCCGCATAAAACAAACGCGATGCTGCTAACACGGAAACTCAAGTTTGATACCCCAGTCCTGAGCATGGGTGGGGTCGGCATCAAAATGACGGACGAAGTCAAAATCTTGGGGCTCACGATTGACAACAAGCTTACTTTTGGCAGCCATGTAGCAAATGTCAGCAAAAAGGCGCTCAACCTGTATAAGTGTTTGTCAAGAGCCGCCAAGGTGAGTTGGGGCCTGCATCCGGACATAATACGCACCATATATGTCGCTGTGGTGGAACCGGTGATGATGTATGCTGCTGGAGCATGGGCATCCAGTACCAAAAAATTAGGCACTCAAAAATACCTGAATACGGTCCAGCGAGGCTTCGCGCAAAAAATATGCAAGGCCTACCGCACCACCTCCCTAAACTCGGCTTTGGTGCTGGCCGGCCTACTCCCCCTCGATCTCAGAATACAGGAAGCAGCTTCTCTGTATGAGGTAAAGAGGGGAGTGGATCGGCCGACAACAGGAGACGGGGAGCTGGAACGGATGGCCAGAATCGGTGACCTGCCACATCCGACGGAATACACGTTCCACAAGTTTGAGTGCCTGGAAAACTGGGAAAGGTTAGATGCCCACAAGAAGACACAGGCGGTACAGATTTATACGGACGGCAGCAAAATTGATGGCAAGGTGGGGGCCTCCTTGTCTCTTTGGAGTAATGAGGAGGAAACCACCAGCCAAAAATTTAAGCTGTCGTCATACTGCACGGTGTTCCAGGCTGAACTGCTCGCCATACACAGGGCCACCATCATTGCTCTTAAACGCCCCGAGGTCACTGTCGGTATTTTTAGCGATTCGCGCTCCTCCCTAGAAGCGATATCGAACAACCGCTCCCTCCACCCCCTTGTAGTGGAAATACGTCGAAGTCTGGAGGAGTGTAAGCGCCAGGGTACCTGCGTTTCACTCTTCTGGATCAAAGCCCACGCCGGACTGGAGGGCAACGAGAGAGCCGACAAACTCGCTAAAGACGCCGCACTGACTAAAAA